>JAEIFV010000465.1:0-250933 GCA_018904265.1 Lordiphosa collinella
TTATACCCTTGCAGAGGGTATTATAAAATTGTCCGGATGTTTGTAACGCATAGAAGGAAGCATCTCCGACCACATAAAGTATATATATTCTTGATCAGCACGACGAGCTGAGTTGATTTAGCCTTGTCCGCTCCCTCTGTCCGTCTGTTTCTATGCTATCTCCTCCGTCAGTTTTAAAGCTATCCTCACCAAACTTTGCACAAAGTCTTTTGGTACAAATACGCTGCACATTTGTCGGAACCGGCCGGATCGGATGACTATAGCATATAGCTGCCATAGGAACGATCGGTTGAAAAACTAGTCTTAAAGAGAAAAACTTTTTTGTTTTTAATGGAAACGCCTCCAAAGTACGTATTTCTTAGTTTACTATCCCTTCCCATGATTCCACTAAGTTTGGTCGAAATCGGATGACTATAGCATATAGCTGCCATAGGAACGATCGGTCGAAAAACTAGTTCTAGTGAGAAAAACTTTTTGGTTTTTAGTGGAAACGTCCTTATCATTGGCATACACTTAATCTATATACTTTTACACAATTCTACAAAGATTGGTCGAAATCGGATGACTATAGCATATAGCTCCCATAGGAACGATCGGTCGAAAAACTAGTTCTAGTGAGAAAAACTTTTTTTTTTTTTTTGGTAACGATTTTTTTCTTTTTATTTAATTTAAATTTTTTCTTTTTACAATTCTACAAAGATTGGTCGAAATCGGATGACTATAGCATATAGCTCCCATAGGAACGATCGGTCGAAAAACTAGTTCTAGTGAGAAAAACTTTTTTGTTTTTAATGAAAACGTCCTTATCATTGGCATACACTTATTCTATATACTTTTACACAATTTCTACAAAATTGTTGAAATCGGATGACTATAGCATATAGCTCCCATAGGAACGATCGGTCGAAAAACTAGTTCTAGTGAGAAAAACTTTTGCCTCAATTGTATTATAAAATTGTCCGGATGTTTGTAACGCATAGAAGGAAGCATCTCCGACCACATAAAGTATATATATTCTTGATCAGCATGACGAGCTGAGTTGATTTAGCCTTGTCGCTGTCCGTGTCCGTCTGTCCGTCTGTTTCTATGCTATCTCCTCCGTCAGTTTTAAAGCTATCCTCACCAAACTTTGCACAAAGTCTTTTTGGTACAAATACGCTGCACATTTGTCGGAACCGGCCGGATCGGATGACTATAGCATATAGCTGCCATAGGAACGATCGGTTGAAAAACTAGTCTTAAAGAGAAAAACTTTTTGTTTTTAATGGAAACGCCTCCAAAGTACGTATTTCTTAGTTTACTATCCCTTCCCATGATTTCACTAAGTTTGGTCGAAATCGGATGACTATAGCATATAGCTGCCATAGGAACGATCGGTTGAAAAACTAGTTCTAGTGAGAAAAACTTTTTTGTTTTTAGTGAAAACGTCCTTATCATTGGCATACACTTAATCTATATACTTTTACACAATTCTACAAAGATTGGTCGAAATCGGATGACTATAGCATATAGCTCCCATAGGAACGATCGGTCGAAAAACTAGTTCTAGTGAGAAAAACCTTTTTTGTTTTTAGTGGAAACGTCCTTATCATTGGCATACACTTAATCTATATATTTTTACACAATTCTACAAAGATTGGTCGAAATCGGATGACTATAGCATATAGCTCCCATAGGAACGATCGGTCGAAAAACTAGTTCTAGTGAGAAAAACTTTTTTGTTTTTAGTGGAAACGTCCTTATCATTGGCATACACTTAATCTATATACTTTTACACAATTCTACAAAGATTGGTCGAAATCGGATGACTATAGCATATAGCTCCCATAGGAACGATCGGTCGAAAAACTAGTTCTAGTGAGAAAACTTTTTTGTTTTTAATGAAAACGTCCTTATCGTTGGCATACACTTATTTTATATACTTTTACACAATTCTACAAAGATTGGTCGAAATCGGATGACTATAGCATATAGCTCCCATAGGAACGATCGTTCGAAAAACTAGTTCTTTTGAGGAAAACTTTTTTGTTTTTAATGAAAACGTCCTTTTTATTGGCATACACTTATTTTATATACTTTGGACACATTTCTACAAAATTTTTATCAAAATCGGATGACTATAGCATATAGCTGCAGTATGAATGATCGGTCGAAAAACAAGTTCTAGTGAGAAAAACTTTTTGTTTTAAATCGGATCGCCTCCAAATTTCGCAATTAACAGTGTATTATGCTTTTCCATGATTTTACCAAGCTTAATCGAAGTCAGATATCTTTATAGTATAGATCCCCCAGAAAAGTGATGTCCAAAAAGTAGTCTTAGAAAACTTTTGTGTTTTCAATGGAAGCTGCAAGGGTATACAAAACTTCGGCCGAGCCGAAGTTAACTTTCCCCTATTTTTTTTTAATGAAAACGTCCTTATCATTGGCATACACTTATTTTATTTACTTTGGACACATTTCTACAAAGATTGGTCAAAATCGGTTGATTTATAGTATATATACCACCTATGAATGATCGGTCGAAAAAGAAGTTCAAGTGAGAAAAACTTTTTGTCTTAAATGACATCGCCTCCAAATTTCGCAATTAACAGTGTATTATGCCTTTCCATGATTTCACCAAGTTTAATAGAAATCAGACATCTTATAGTATAGATCCCATAGAAAAGTA
Organism: Lordiphosa collinella; assembly: GCA_018904265.1. Classification (NCBI taxonomy): domain Eukaryota; kingdom Metazoa; phylum Arthropoda; class Insecta; order Diptera; family Drosophilidae; genus Lordiphosa; species Lordiphosa collinella. Next base: position 2,669 of record JAEIFV010000465.1, read on the forward strand.
ATGTCCAAAAAAGTAGTCTTAGAAAAACTTATCGGACAGTTTGTGGGAAGAAGAGCATGATTAGCAGAATCGAAGACCTTACTAAAATCAGTAAAGACAACATCGGTTTCAGAGCCGGACTGAAAACCACGATTTATCAGTGATGAAAACTCGAGAAGATTCGACGTTGTCGATCGACGTTTAACAAAGCCATGCTGCGAAGGAGATATGAGGTTGCTACAGAGATGCTGCAACTGCAAGGTGATCAACTCCTCGAACACTTTTGGAATGGCAGAAAGCTTAGCAATGCCTCGATAATTCTCAACATCCGATCTAGACCCTTTTTTGTGAAGTGGGATAATATATGATTCGTTCCAAATCAGTGGAAGACAAGACTGTTTTAAAGACAGGTTATAAAGATATGTAATGGGTGAGCATAAAGATTCAGCAAAGTTCCTAATAACACAGCTTGGGACATAAATCAGTCGTAGATAAACTATGCCAAACATCACTTTCTTCAAAAAAGGAAAGAAAAATATTGTTCGGTGAGGTATAGGGTACGGATATGGAGTAGAAGAGCTGTACGACTGTGATGAATAGGTCGATTGCAAAAATGTGGCAAAAAAAAGGATGGTTCTTTAAGAGCTATAGAAAAGATTAAAAAAAAAAACGTAAGATTCCGGCCTCAAATCGGTCCATCCGATAGTAGGTCATATAATTTAATGTCATATTTCTGACTTTCCAATGTTTCTTCAATCGTCCGGTGCCTTTTTGGCCATAGAGCTTTAACATAGCCCCACAAAAAATAATCTAAAGGCGTTAAATCGCACTATCGAGGCGGCCAATTGACCGGTCCCGAACGTGAAATAAAATGTTCACCGAACTCGCCTCTCAATAAGTCCATTGTTGCGCGTGCTGTGTGGCAAGTGGCACCGTCTTGTTGAAACCACATGTCATGCAAGTCAAGCTCTTGCATTTTGGGCAAAAAAAAGTTGGATATCATCTCACGGTAGCGCTCACCATTCACAGTTACGTTACGATTCGCATCACCTTTGAAGAAGTACGGTCTAATGATGCCACCAGCCCATAAACCGCACCAAACTGTGACTTTTTCTGGATGCATTGGTAGCTCTTGCAATGCTTCTGGCTGATATTCACTCCAAAATCGACAATTCTGCTTATTTACGTACCCATTAAGCCAAAAATGAGCTTCGTCGCTTAACACAATTTTTCGGTAAAAAAGTGGATCTTCGGCCAACTTTCCAAGAGCCCATTCAACAAAAATTCTACGTTGCGGTAGGTCGTTCGGCTTCAATTCTTGCACCAGCTGTATTTTGAAAGGCTTCACACCTAAATCCTTCCGCCAAATGTTCCACGTTGTTGAGTAACAGAGGCCCAATTGCTGCGAACTGCTACGAATCGATAATTGATGGTCATCATTAACACTGGCCGATACAGCTACGATATTTTCTTCAGTTCGCACTCTACGTAAGTGTGTTGGTGGTTTAATGTCCAACAATGTAAATTTGGTGCGAAATTTAGTCACAATAGCCCGAATAGCCGCTTCAGTGGGTCGATTAAACTGACCATAAAATGGAAGAAGCGCGCGATGAACTTTCTTAACAGAGCACGCTTTTGATAATAAAATTCAATAATTTGCAAGCGTTGTTCGTTTGTAAGACGATTCATGGTTAAATTATAGACCAAACTGAAGATGTTTGACAGTGAAACAAAACACGAAACGTGCGTGAGCTGTTTAAGCCAGTGTTGCCAAAAAGATAACAGCTAAAAGAACACCCTTTATAATGCCTCCTGTTAAGAATGTTTCGACTGTTTTTTTTTTCAAAACCTTCGCTTAGCAACTAAGATCAAATCAGTCAGTTTTAAGTTCAAAAGGAACGGCTGGTACTGATCTCAAGGCATCCCTCATAAAAGTTTCAGCTAGACTATCAGGTATTTCCTTACAACTCTTGTGGCTTGGAATCCAATGGATATGCTTTTTCTCTTATAATCTCCGCATAGGATTAGATCGCCTTGCCTATTGCTGCTAATCAAGAATATAAGTTGAAAATGCTTTCCTCTCTGCCCTTTACTCTACGAGTAACATAAATAAAAATGTAAAAAAAAGTTGTAGTTTGGGTTTCGCAAGCATGAATCATTGGGGGGCATTTAAAGTAGCTTACCAACGAGCTTACATTTTGCTGAGCAAAAAAACAAAACGAAATCCAATCGAATGACCCATTTTATGACTCTTCTTTGACTATTGGGCTTGCCAAAATTTGACTCTCTGTGTAGCATAGGAGAAGCGGATGAGGTGGTTGGGTAAGAGGCCTACTCATAAAGGTTGTTGGAGAACCACAAAAACAACTTTTAAATTGCGCTTGTCGTTGCTGTGTTGCAAGTGGAATGTGCATGCAGAAAAAGAAACTAACTAACCGAACTCTCACACACGCTCACCAGCAAGCCCCGTGGCATGACACATAACAATAGGCCACCTACGCTTCCTCCTGGTGCTCCTCCTCTTTGATGTCGAATTTCAGACATTTGAAGCTTTCACTTTTGTTTTCCCATTGTGTAAAGTTTTTTTTTTCCTTTTGCTACTTTGGCTACTCCTCTTGCAGGAGCTTGCGGTGGTGGCTAATTGCATCTGCCTTGTTACCAACAAAATTTGGGATAGTTTTGTAAATGAAATTTAATTGCGCCACAAGCCGCCGGGCCAATTTGCAGTCCACCTCCCTCCATGCTGGATGCCACCCGGCCCTTGACCAGTCAAAGAGCATGAGCAGACATGCGCCTGCTGTGAGAGTTGGTGAGTTGACAGGCCTCACTTCTCCACCTTCTCCTGGCTTTTGCTGGATGCACCCACAACACAATTTGGCTGTTTGCCACAAAAATAAACATAAATAACCCCAAAAATGAGAAACTGAAACATTTTTGAAAAATAAGCAAAATATGGCAAATACTTTAAAGCGGCTTTTAAGGACTTGAAATGCACTCAAAAGCTCTTTTATTTTTTTCTACCCATTAGCCAATGAGCATAGATGCGGTATGATAAGATTGATTCCACCCTAACCCTAATTACCTTATCTAGATACAAAGGATAAAGATGTTTAAGGTACTTAAACTCTGATCTGTAAACTACAATTACAATTACAATTATGGGCATATTTCAATTACAATTACCATTACAATTATTTCGTATTTCAAAATATATTACCAATTACAATTATTTCAATTTTTGGTAATTGAAATAATAGAAATAATTCAAATAATTGAAGTATTTTTGGAATAATAACGAATTACCTTTTTTATTTTGTGTAAAAATTACACACATTACATCTATCCAACTTTTTACTTCACATTCCACTTTTCTCTATGTTAAAATTTGTAATTTTCTTACAAAATAATAAAGGTAATTCATTTTTATTTCGTAATTACTTTAATTATTTAATTACTTCAATTATTTCAATTACCAAATAATTGAAATAATTAAGTAATTATTGAAATAATTATTGAATAATTGGTAATATTTTTTTAAATACGAAATAATTGTAATTTTAATGGTAATTGTAATTGAAAATATGCCCATAATTGTAATTGTAATTGGAGTTTACACCTCTGCTTAAACTTAAAATTTCTGTATTATTGGTTATATTGGTTAAAACTTTTTGAAAATTGTAGAAAATATTACAATACGATGGAGATCTCAGATTTGTTTCACATTCACCTATCGATTGCCTATATACCGGTATGAAATGAGCGTTTTTTTGTGAAAATAAAACACTAATTATTAATGGGAAAGTAAAAAACATTTTATTCAAAGTATTGGCCATTGTTTTCTACACATTTTGACTACCTTTCTGGCAATTTGTGGATACCACGCCAATAAAATTGTTCGTCTTTTAAAGCAAACCAACCAGACACCCAATTTTCGACCACCTCGTAGGAATGAAAGTGCTGCTCAGCCAATGCGTGTCCCATTGATGAAAACAAATGGTAGTCGGAAGGAGCCAAGTCTGGTGAATACGGCGGGTGGCCAAGTGTTTTGATTGTATACTGATCCGGTTTTGCTTTGTGTGCAGGTGCATTGTCATGGAGCAAAATTACCTTGCCGTGTCTTCTGGCCCATTCTGGTCGTTTCTCGATCAATGCATGGTTCAAATTGATCTTTTGTTGTCGGTAGCGATCAGTATTAACGGTTTCACCAGGTTTTAGCAGCTCGTGGTACACCACACCTTTCTGGTCCCAACAAACACACAGCATTGTCTTCTTGCCGAATCGATCTGGTTTTGCAGTCGATGTTGATGGTTGTCCCGGATTAACCCATGATTTTTTCCGTTTAGGATTCTTAAAATAAATCCATTTTTCATCGCCAGTAACAATCCGATGCAAAACCGATTTTCTTCCGTGTCTTTGAAGCAAAATTTCACAAGTGTTTTTCGGTTTTCCATCTGTCTTTCATTCAATTCATGTGACACCCATTTTCCACACTTTTGGATCTTTCCCATAGCTTTTAAACGGTCAGAAATTGTTCGTTGTGCAACATTTAACATTTCTGCCATTTGCTTTTGACTCAAAGTGTCATCTCCATCCAATATCGTTTGCAATTCGGCGTCTTCAAAGTTTTTTGGTGGTCTTCCACGTTTTTCATTTCTCACATCAAAATTAATATTTCTGAACCGTTGAAACCATCTTTTGCATGTTGCTTCTGATAGAGCATGATCACCATATGCCTCGACAAGCATTCGATGCGACTCTGCAGCACTTCTCTTCAAATGAAAACAAAAAGTTAATGCTTTCCGCAAATCATCACTTTCTGGTACAAAATTCGACATTTTTAACACGATGAAAAAATATGATGTTGTCTGTTCAATGACTTGATGTATACTAAATATGTTTCACAGATGTCATAGTAAACAAACAAAAAAAAAAAAATTAAAGGCTCGTTCACAACAAATGTTCCCTATCGAGACATTTGTATCTTGACGCTCACTTCATACCGGTATACCTGGTAGGGTGACCGATTCGGGTCCAGGTTCTAACCTCCTGAATGTAAAAAGTTCCGTCCGACTTTGGGTCCGACTTCATGGACATCATCATTACATCAAGAGCAATGATTTATCGATATTTTTACGATGATATTTGATAATATTAATTTCGAAAGTTTGAAAAATATCGACAATCTCAGAACGAAATGTGAGTTTCAAGTGGCGTCAACTGGCAATACTTTGCGGGTTATTTGCCTGGGGTAAGTATCCTTTTAAGATAACCCATACTTATTTCTTTCTAACACCTTCATAAGCATCCTACAGAGTATGAGCCCAGTCTTGCTTCCAACTTCCCAGCATTGTTTATTGTTCCACATTATTTCAGTAGTTGTTGATGCTGCCGTCGTTTGCAGCATTCGCATTCACTAGCCACGCTTATACTTATTGCATTCCCTGCATTGCATTTTAAAGAACGGAATAGTTGTTGGACGCCCACCACATGAAGGCGGCAGCCATCCCTTATCCCCCTACCCTACCGGCTTTAAGCGGAAGGCTGCCCCAGCCGAGGCCATAACTTACTGCGTTACGACAAGAATAAACTGGTGGAGAAACCAAGTTGAGTGTACATGAGCATGCAAAATATTGTGCCAAGTCCTTGGCCAGGCAGCTCAGCCTCTTATCCTCTCTTTCTGGCTTTATCGCAATGAGAGCCATAATCGGCAATTAGGCAATTTAACGCCTTATTAACGTCCATTAGCAAGCACCGCTAAATGGACGGACCAACTTATGCACTCTGTAGGGAGCCAGGCCAATGGGGAACTTCTTTCAAGATGTTGTAGTTTTTGGGTAAATCAGCTTAATTTTGAAGCAAACCACACCTTGGGGTTAAACTTAACAGTTATTACACTTAAACGTCTTTCTTAAGAGCTCTTCAAATCTCTAAGGCGCCGTTGCGACAACTTTTTCTATTTGTCCTTGCCACCCCCGCGAAAAATCCAATTCAATTTCCCCTCAGACAGCTGCACATTTCCACTTGAACACTTCAACCATTTATCGGGGATTGCAAGAGTCATGTTCGCGTCAAATTATTTCCTGTGCCAGTTGTGTCTCTTGTTAATGGGTCGCACATGACTTCCTTATGCTCGCATGTACTTGCAGTGCAACATATTTAAGTAAATGAAAGGCCGATGCAGAGACTGAAACAGAAAAACTCATTTAAATAAGCTCGGGCTGTATTTGTGCCTATTTAAATGAATGCCAGGGAGCTATTATGACTGCCATTCAATGCACCAGAAGAAGCCAGTGCCCCAGCAGTTGCTGCAATACTGTGGAATAGAACAACAAAATTTCCAGAGGAAACTGAAACGAGCTTAGGTATCTTTGTTGGACTAGAATTAATATCGAATTTATATATCAGTACACAAAAAAAACAAGTAAGGGCGCTGTAGTCGAGAGCCCCGACTCCAAAATCCATTTTCCCATACTTTTGCAAAACTTCATGATCTCCTTTTCCAATTTTTAATGGGAACTGAGTATACTGATCTCTTAAGGCTCTGGTCGACTACCATAAACTATGAAAAAAGCTGACCCATGTTTGACAAACTAAATCCACAAAGAAAGCCAATCAATTCACATTTTAATATAGTTTAATATAATTACTGATTACTTTTTAATGTGATGACACACGAACTGTGTGAAGAGCTGCCTATTGTTTTTCTGATGTACCCAAACTTGGTGAACCCATATATAATGCACTCTGAAAACCGCTCTCATTCTCACCTTACTTACTCTGTCCATAATCGTATAATCTGACATTAATGAGGAAAAATCTATTTAAGGATCATAATGCATTGTCAAAACAAACACCTCTAATAAAAAAATCTTTGCTTTTACGTAGATTTGAACACAAGTCCCCGACGTTCGTATAGTCTTCCCACTGGGCTTTTTGCTATATGAGTGCCTAACTACTAAGTGGTTATGGCTTGATAGATGCAGACGTCCGTCAGCTCAGTCTCCAAGGTCCTGAGTTTAAATCCCAGAAAAGTAGAAAAATTTAAATTTTAATGGTGTATCAAAATTACACTCAGAAAAAAATCCGTTCAAAATCGATCGGAATCAAGACCATTCGATGCGGTGCGGTCATTTTAAGACCCGTTGTTCTTCTTTATCGTTTAGGTGTTGAGTTAATACCATTTTGGGGTTAATTTGCGAACATTTTGGTGTCATTTAACAAGCTTTCGGTCTTCTTTTAGAAATATTTGGGTAACGTTTTAAGACCACTTGGTGCTCTTTTTGGCAACATTTTAGGAAGAATTTTGGAACATCTCGGTCTTATTTTGGGAACATCGCAATTTTGGTACATTTTTGTGAACCTTTTGGTTATACAATGTGACTGATTTTAAGATATTTATAATGATCAAAATAGCAAGTTTAAGCCGGCTAGAGGGCATATTATGTTTTCCCATAACTTTTACAGGCAAACACAACACCACAAAGGAGGCTGGTCAACTGAACAGGAGGTTTAAGAACCTCTCGGTTCTATCATTGCTATAAATGCTTGGGAATTTTAAAGCAACATAAGTGCTTAAACTTTAAAAATTATAACGTCACTAGTCAGTCAGTCATATTGAACAGTTTCAAATATATAGATTTGCAATAAAATGTAATAAATGGTGCCTAAATGAGCAAAAGCATAACCAATACTTATGGTTTATGCTCATAAAAGTAAAATTTGGACATTTTTCTTTAAAGATGCTAATATGAAATCTAAGAAAATCGGGGCTATTGTCCAAGTTATAGGTAAAATTCAAAAATAGTACGGAATAGCAGATTTTAGGGGAAAATCCCCCTCTAAAAGTCTTCCGAAAAATCTGAGAAAAATCTCAAAAAAACTTTACTCTATAAGCTTGCAAAAAATAAAGGTGCAAAAAACAAAATTTGTTTTGGGACACCCTAAGCAACAGCTTTCAGCCTACACAGTTGTGCATGTGAGTAATGGTGGGTGGGAGCTTGTATTTATATGTCATATGTGTGTTTTGTGGTTTCTACTGGCAATTGTTATACTTCTAGGCTTCGCCTTAGATGTGTTTGTTTTTTTTGTTTGTTTAATAGGGACTGTAAAGGTGTATAACAAACATTACACGAGACTGTGCTTTTTATACCCTTGCAGAGGGTATTATAAAATTGTCCGGATGTTTGTAACGCATAGAAGGAAGCATCTCCGACCACATAAAGTATATATATTCTTGATCAGCATGACAAGCTGAGTTGATTTAGCCTTGTCCGTCTGTCCGTCCGTCTGTCCGTCTGTTTCTATGTCCGTCTGTTTCTATGCTTTCTTCTCCGTCAGTTTTAAAGCTATCCTTACCAAACTTTGCACGAAGTCTTTGGAACCGAACGGATCGGATGACTATAGCATATAGCTGCCATAGGAACGATCGGTCGAACAACTAGTCTTAGTGAGAAAAACTTTTGTGTTTTTAATGGAAACGCCTCCAAAGTAAGTATTTCTTAGTTTACTATCCTCTCCCATGATTTCACTAAGTTTGGTCGAAATCGGATGACTATAGCATATAGCCGCCATAGGAACGATCGGTAAAAAACTAGTTCTAGTGAGAAAAACTTTTTGGTTTTTTATGAAAACGTCCTTATCATTGGCATACACTTAATCTATATGCTTTTACACAATTCTACAAAGTTTGGTCGAAATCGGATGACTATAGCATATAGCTGCCGTAGGAACGATCGGTCGAAAAACTAGTTCTTTTTTGTTTTTAATGAAAACGTCCTTATCATTGGCATATTCTTATTTAATTTACTTAAACACATTTCTACAAAGTTTTATCAAAATCGGATGACTATAGCATATAGCTGCAGTATGAATGATCGGTCGAAAAAGAAGTTCTAGTGAGAAAAACTTTTTGGTTTTAAATGGGACCGCCTCCAAATTTCGTAATTAACAGTGTATTATGCTTTTCCATGATTTCACCAAATTTGGTCGAAATGAGACATCTATATAGTATAGATCCCATAGAAAAGTAAGGTCCAAACAGTAGTCTTAGTTAGAAAAACTTTTTTGGTTTTCAATGGAAGCTGCAAGGGTATACAAAACTTCGGCCGAGCCGATGTTAACTTTCCACAATTTTTTTTACATGTTTTTGGGGTTTAACGACCTGATTTGATTTTTGGTCAGATTGCTAGTTTAGCCGTCTCTCTGATCTTACCATTCACAAGTTCGAATTCGCTCCTTCGTTTAGTTTATATAGGCAATATTTAACGGCTGTCTCACTGACGAGTTTATTTGGTATTAAACGAAACGTGATCATGCCTGGGAAACCTTAACCTGCTTGTGTCTATATGTTTAAATCATTTGTTGTTGATTTCTTGAGAATTATCAAATCAAATCAGGTCGTTAAACCCCAAAGACAATTTTTTATTAAAATATGACATACCTTTCTACTCTTTACAAAGCGTGCAATAAACTTCTTAAATCAAGGATTTTTTCAATTCTTGGCTTATACAAAAACCGTCTTGTATTTAAATAATTATAGTAGTAGTCTGAAATTACTTCAAATTTAGAACGAGCCCATTTAAACACGTTTACAGGGAAACTCAAAATAAAGTAAAATTATACAAATTAAATAAAAATGGACATTCATATTGATTCAGATGATTCCGTGAAAGACCCGAAGTATGTTCAACAGGACTTGAATCGAATCGAATCGAATGCAGGGAAGGCGAATGAAAGTGCAAAAACTCCAAAAAATGTGTTTAACTTTACTCAAAACGTGAGTAAGAAGTTATAAGTATCTAAGCTGTTTTATATAAATATTTGATATGTATGTTGGAGCAGACCTCTTAAAAGATTGGATAAGTGCGACTTGCAACACTTGTGCAACAAATATAAAAGGGTTTCTAAACCTAACGCCAAACTTTATAAAGCATTTGTGTATCAAGCACCCTAGCAAATGCGCTGAATTCATAATGATATACAAACAACGCAGCTTCTCGTCCAAAATATGTTTTTTTTTTGCTTATGCAGTAAGAAAGTCGGTCAAGCCCGACTATAATATACTTTGTACCTGTGAAGTGCTGCCCACCGTCTTATAACTTTCCTTATAACTCGACAACCGTTCATCCGATCCTTCCCATTCCTTTGGCGGATCGATAAATATCTCTGATTACTAAATATGTCTAGAAGCTAAATATGTCTAGAACGAAACTTCTATCTATAAAACTGTTAGAGATATGACGTTTTTTCCTATTTACGGGGGCGGGAGGGGGCGTGGAAAAAATTGAAAATAAACTTGATCTTCCTGCAAATATAAGAAACATATGTCTCCTACATGTTAATCTTCTATTTCTTACCATCACTGAGATCTGTTTGTTCATACGGACAGACAGACAGACAGGCGGACAGACGGACATGGCTAGATCGACTCGGCTGCTGATGCAGATCAAGAATATATATACTTCATAGTGTCTGAGATGCTTCCTTCTGGCCTTTACAGAGCATAAAAATTGTTTAAACAAGTCTGCAATTTAATCTTAGATATGGAACAATTTTTTTTTGTTTTTGTGTGGACCTCTTTGGCCCATAGTGCACATCAGCAGAAGCAGTGTGCTACAACAAAAGCAGCTGCAGCGGCAACAACCACACTTAACCTCAATGAGCTGGCCGCAAACGGAGGCGTATGAGTAACGTCTGGACTGGATGTGGGTGTAAAATTTGTAGCATACCTACGGGGGCTACTTGTTGGATCTTCAAATATTTATGAATAGCAAAGAAAAATGGAGTCGTTTGTTACTTTGGCTTACTCTCTCTCTCTCTCTCTCTCTTTATCTTTTGCTCCCTGCAGATGCACTCGAATCTGCTGATATTTATTTGGCGTCGTAAACTCTCCTTTCTGCTGCTGGCCTCTGGCCTGGTTCTGCTAGCTCTCTGGACCTGGGCTATTCTAATCGATACCACCGCAAGTTCGCTATCAACACCGTCCAGTCAAGTGGGAGGCTACCAACAGGAGGTACATATCATACAGAAGCTAATAGACCAGGCCAATCGTGTGCTAAGGGCTGACCGACTCAAGGACAGTCTGGAGACGGACAAAAAGGTGAAAAAGTCTCTGGGTAACGTACGATTTCTGCCACCCACACAGGCAAAAAAGGCACCGCCTCTACCCCTGGCCGAGAGTTTGCTGCTGGAGCAAGAGCGCTTGCGGATACTGGAACAGCAGCAGCGTCAACGTCAAGCAGGCGGCATGGAGGAATTGAATGCCAATGCGGGGGAGGATGAGCGTATGCTTAGTTCGGCTGAAAGACAGACGCAGTACGAACATGAATTGCAGAGAATGGGCGTGCCCGTGGTGGCTGGTATTGGTCCCGATGGACCCAGACCGCCCAACGAGCGACTGGTACATTTGGATCTGAAGGGAGCACCACCCAAATTGAGTTTTTTGAAACAACTGTTGCCAATGCTACGCACTTTGGGAGCCACGGGGCTACTTCTCGAGTATGAGGATATGTTTCCCTATAGTGGAGCCCTGGAGGCGCTCTCCGCACGCAATGCCTACAAAGAGGAGGAACTAAGGGTATGCATAAAGAGATAAATATTATTCTGAGCCATAACTAAAGATTCTCATTCGCAGGACTTCTTGGAGAGCGCCACACTTCATGGTTTAAGCGTGATGCCGCTGGTGCAGACCTTTGGTCATTTGGAGTATGTTCTGAAACTTTCCGGCTTTGAGCATCTGCGTGAGCTGGCCGAGAGTCCTCAATCCATATGTCCCAGCCAGCCTCAAGGTATGGCTTTGCTGGAGCATATGCTGAGTCAAGTCATTGAATTTCCATTTGCCATCCGTTAAGTTAACACATCTTCATATTGGTTGCGATGAGGTGCAACGTCTGGGCGAGTGTCCCCTGTGCCGGCAGAGATTAAAAAGCGAACTGTTCCTGTCGCATGTCACCAGCTTGGCTCATTTCGTGCGTCGGCGTTGGCCACAGCTGCAGGTGGTCATCTGGGATGATCAATTGAGGAGCATGACCCTAAGTGAGCTGCAAAACTCTCAAATCGGCAGCTATGTAGAACCCATGGTCTGGGTCTATGCCAGTGATATATATCGTTTCATACAGCCTCAACTGTGGGATACTTATTCCAAAATCTTTCCCACCGCCTGGGTGGCCTCCGCCTATAAGGGAGCCTTTGGTGAGAGTCTAATGGTGCCGCCGCTGCAACATCATCTGGAGAACAACATACGCTGGTTGGCCGTCATAGCCAAGGAGGGGGGACGCTTTGCCAAGGGATTACGTGGCTTGGCCCTGACCGGTTGGCAGCGTTACGATCACTTTGCCACTCTATGTGAACTGCTGCCGGTTGGCTTACCCAGCCTGATGACTTCACTATCCACCGTATCGAAAGGTTATTTCAGCACCAATCCCAGGGACAATGATTTGCTACATGTCTTGCAGTGCATCTTTCAGCCGGATAGTCGTCGTTCGGGTCGTCCCTGGCTTGAGCTGCATCCCAATGCCCATCATAGTCAACTGTTTGCGGTCTGCAGTTATCCTGGTCACATGATCTACAAGTATGCTCTGCGCCTGTCCGACAAACTGGGTGAAGTCAATTTGTATCTACAGCAGACGCGAGAGCACAGTGCCTGGCTCTCAGACTATAATGTCAGACACAACTTTAGTTCTCCTTTGAGGGTACAAGAGCTGATCACACGAACTCCATATCTGATCGAGGAGCTGCGGGGATTTGCACGTGAGGCTCAACAACTGTTGTGGGAGGTCTATGATGCGTATACGGTGGCTGAGTTTGCAGAGCAACATATCTATCCTTCAATTGAGGCCCTGCATCGTCAGTTGGCCAGTGGCGAGTTGCTTTTACAACGACGCACCTGGCCGCAAAGACCTTTGCCACTGGCCCTAAAGCTGCAAGAAGATTTGGGTTTGGTAACAGGCGAACAGCAGCAGCAGCAGCAATAGCCATGGCAATGGCCGCACTAATGTCGATAGTTAGATGGCGTTTGAAACGCCCGCTAAGAAATAACGGATAATAACGGTTAATTCAAATTAACATCATGTTAACAGAGCTCGCGGCAGCAGCAGCAGCAGCAGCGGCCGCATCAAATGTTCACATTTTTTCTATACACCAACTCAACTTTCGTAAGCTTAAGCTCAATAATATACATACAAATATATATATATATATATACCAAGTACAAGATGCATATATAAAATAAACATCAGAAATTAGAAAATACTCTTTCTCTGGTTTAATTCGTTGGCCAAATTTTGAAATAAGATGATTTTAATAATTAAAATAATTTATTTTCAGTTCTTTATATGGATTTAAGGATAGTTTCTTTCCCTGGCAAACATTTTTTTCTTGTTTTTCTTGTTTCTGAAAAACCCCACAGAATATGGTACAGCTCAACGCAGCGGACGAAAGACCCACATCGATGAACGATGCAAACGCCAAATTCGACGTCTTGCAGTGGAGGATTCGATGAGTAGTGGTCAAATAAGGGCTCAAATGGGACTCCAAATCACAAGAAGTAGAATCGTTCAAATTCTACATGAAAATCGATTCCTTAAACATACCTCAATGGTACCTAAACCAAAGCTTTTGGAGCGGCATATTAAGGATCGCTTAGACTTTGCCAATAGATACCGATTCTGGGAAGAAGACTAACACAGCACCGTCTTAAGTGATGAAAAAAAATTTAACCTAGATGGCCCAGACAACTGCAAACAACATTGGCGAGATTTGCGCCAGGATCGGCTATCCTGTTACAAGCGAGGTTTTGGCGGTGGCACCGTAATGTTATGGGCGGCGTTCAGCTCCAAAGGAAAGACCCCTATATGCTTCATATCCACTCGAATGAATGCCAGGATGTATGTAGAGCTTCTGGACAGTGAGCAATTTGTACGGCGATGATTGGACCTACCAGCAAGATAATGCTTCCATCCACACAGCAATGGTCACCAAAGACTTTTTTAAGGCCAGAAAAACTCCCCTATTAAAGTGGCCCGCATTAAGTCCGGTACTTAATCCCATCGAAAATCTTTGGGGGATTCTGTCCGCTCGTGTTTTTAAAAACGGACGACAGTTTAAGACGGTTCGACACCTTAAATTGGCAATAGAGCATGAATGGGCTAATATTGACATATCTACCTTACAGTCATTAGTCAATTCAATGCCGAATCGTCTTAATTTAGTTATAAATAATAAAGGAAAAAGCATTGATTACTAACATAAAAATAACTTTAAAAAAAACCAACGTTACTAAGCTTAAGTGAACAAAGCCTAAGAATGCACATATAATTCTTTGCTATGAATATATTCTTAAATATTGTTTACTATTTATAAGTTGAATACAAATTTGTTAATTTTTTTTGTTTTCTTATCTTAAGCCATGCTTTAAATACAACCACATACTTAGAAACGACTGAAAAATAAGTTTCATGTTTTTATTTAGAAAAAAAGCGATACACATATAATTATTTGTATGACGTATACTTACATTTCTTGCATTTTAGGTGTTTGATGAGAATTATTTAAATTTTCCGCCAAACAAATTAAATTATACTTTTAGGGGCAATCATGTTCCAATATGTAAACACACTAAAAAAAATACTGGATTGTCGATGTGTACTCAGAAAAACGAGAATAACTTCGTCCAACGATAACCAAATTCATTGGGCCAACATTTGTTCAACGGAGAATTAAAAGGGCTTACAAAGGGTGATTTTTTAGCTATTATCTTTTTGGCAACACGGCACAGAGGTTGCGCCCATAAGCCAAAACTCCAAAAAACCCATCTAAGAATATTTAGTCAAAATGTAAACATATTGTCTCAAAATTGTCCAAATTTCTTAATGGCAAAACAGTTTTTTCCGGAAACCTAACAGGACATTCTAAAAATAGAATGCAAAGCGTGAACACGTGTTCAATTTTGCAGCGCAGCGGCTTTAAGTTAACTTTTTGGTGAAAAAAAATTGCTTTTCAAAGTGGTCAAACGTTCGCTAGAGAGGTCCGAATTCAATTATTTAAAAACAATTTTTAAGTTGCAGGTATTTACTTTAATAAATTCTTCTTGTGAAATGAATTTGATTGATTTGTTAATTGTTGCGTATTTTTGATTGATTATACCTTTTTTGTGTATTATGTAAACGTCATTTTCATGTTTAAATAGACTTTTAGTTATGTTACCCCCCGATCCCCCCTTTATGAGTGCTATCAGTGTATTTGTCAATGTTTTAAGGTAATAAAAATGTTAAGGATAGCTGCTGATATCTGCTGATTTGGGTATATTCATGTATAAACTCAAGCTGTCTTACTGTTTTCAAGGTCAAATTTGCGATGCAATCTGCTGCTCTTCCTATGTTTTTGTGATGTTTCTTTTATGTTCGTCATTTGTGTTTGTAGACAATTTTACATATAATTTTCTTCTCATTTTTATGTATTCCTTTTTTTTATGGGCGCTTCTTGTAACTGCTTTTAATCGACACTGGAATAACGAAACACCAATACTTGCTTAGACGTGAATTTGTTTGACATCTGATATTACAGGCATTGATGAAGCAGTGATAACCCGATGCGCAACGATATTGCAAGCCTTAGCATCAGGATATTCTATTAATGCTAAATTATTCGAAAGTTATGCATTGGATACTGCTAAGCAGTTGATAAAAATATATCCATGGTACTATCTTCCAGCAACAGTGCATATAATTTTAATTCACATACTCAGAAGACGTCTCCCATATTGACAAATACAGATTTAATCAATACACTTCTTTTGCGTTCAGACGCTTTTATACCAGGTCAAAGATAACTACCATAAAGAGACAAATCTAAATTCTTACCATCTACTTTTAATTTTTTAGAATATCTTGTTAAACTTTTTTGCATTCAAATTAAAATTCATTTAAATTTCACTATTCATAATTAAAATACATTTATTCTTATAAATGATTGAAAAAACTAGAGAACCTCATTGGTTTATATTTCGAAAAGCTTTTGGGGAGGGGGAGAAGAGTAACACTTTCTCAAATTTATACAGAAGATAATTTAATTATACATATCTTTGATGCCAATAATAAAATTTTAGCACAGCGACTCTACTGGAAGTATTTTTGCGCACTATAGCCATATAAGCCTTACTACAGTGCTATGTGAGCTATACGATATAGTCGTCCGATGAAGACAATTTGCTTACTATATATTTAAAATATTTTTGAAGATTTTTGGGGAAAATTTCATAACGATATCTCAACGGGAAATATTTATGGCCGTGGCTCTGTACAAGTCCAACCACTGGGCACTGGTTTGAACAGCTCACGCACGTTTCGTGTTTTGTTTCACTGTCAAACATCTAGCATCTAGCTTCCATAGGAACGATCGGTGGAAAAACTAGTTCTAAGTTCTAAACTAGTTCTAAAACACCAAAAAGACAGCTTAAGACAGCCATTCCCCTTTGTAAGTTGGACTTTGGACTCAGTGGGTGTTTTGCGCGCAAAGCTGCCTTTGGAATTCCCAAACAGTTTTGCCGTCGCGGGCATCGAGAGACTGCTGTTTGGACAGACATTTCAGGCTCAAGATCGCTGATGAGTGAGGTTGGTCCCTCATGAAACGTCGTCCGATCAGCCTGATGCCTCCTTTGTTGTGTTGTGTGCCTCTGTTTAAAGTTATGTCAATAACATAGCAAGACCTCGAACCAGTAAAAACTGTCAGAAATCAGATATCTTTATAGTATAGATCCCCTAGAAAAGTAATGTCCAAAAAGTAGTCTTAGAAAAACTTTTTTGTTTTCAATGGAAGCTGCAAGGGTATATAAAACTTCGGCCGAGCCGAAGTTAACTTTCCCCTATTTTTTTAAATTTTTTTTTGCTTTAAAGTACTAATAGGGCTTTAAAACCATCCAATGAAAATTTGCAGCAAATCCTATACGTACTTTTGCAAAAATCAAAATATTATTTCGCTGACCTTTGATATCACGTCCCCACTGCCCCTTTCAGTGTATTGATGAATTTTGTAAATTTCTATCTTGAATCATTCAAAACTATGTTAAAATTGTGGTCGCATACAACGCGTACAGTTGAAAAACAGGGTATGAGTTGATGCTTACAGAATTTAAAGGTCTCATCGTGCGTTTTTTTAGTGACGTATTGTGTAATAAATATTGAAAATCAAACATTTAAAATCTAATTCTGGTAACAGACACATTTAAATAGAGCGCCCAAAGTATATCAGCACTGTTTAACTGTTGTTTAACAGCAACCACTTGGCGTCTGTCAACCTGACAAATCCGATTTCCGATTGCTTTGCCAGGATATTTTTCGATAGCGATAAACGCAAAAGTCCAAAAAGGATGTAAGGAGGAAGAGAACAGGCAAGGCAAATCGATGAATGAAAGTGCAAGGCGTGCATAACAATAAAAAATAAAGTTGAGATTCACACAGTATTCTGATTCTAAGTGGACATTGACCAAAAATGGGCGTTACAGAGACCGCAACAACAACGACAACCAAAGCGGTAGAGGATAGCCAACAAATGTTAAAACTGGAGACATTCCAGGAGATATTCAAGCCGGATATACAAATCGAAGCTTTTGAGGTGGGGGAACGGTAAAGGTTAGAAGGAATAAAATTTTAATTATTTACATATATTTTGATTGGACAGCTGGCTCCGGGCTCGGGACGCGGTGATAATTATACAGCGGCTCTGTATCGCATACATCTGAGTGGGAAGAGGGGAAGTCACGATGGCGACCAACACAAATGGGAGAAAAATGTGATCTGCAAAGTGCTTCCACAAAGTGTGGTGCAAAGAGAGGCCTACAAAAGTGATAAGCTGTTTCGGTAAGTGAAATCTTATAATCGTAACTGGAAGCTTAATTTGTAATCCTTCCCCTTTTAGCAATGAGGTGGAGTTCTACACTACCATCATGCCGGAACTGCTCAAGTTTCAGACCAGCAAATTGAGCAGAGAAACGAATTCGGTGGTATTTAAGGCCATACCAAAGTGCTATACGGCCAGGCAGGATCTGCTCATCATGGGTAACTTTTGAGTAATCCATTAGCGATTTTGTTTTCGTTTTCTTTAATTTGGTTTTCTTTTTAGAGGACCTGCGCGAGAGAGGCTTTGAAATGTCCGATCGCCATAAAGGTCTCAGCATGGAGGAGACACAAGCGGTGCTGCTGCAGGTGGCTCAGCTGCATGCGTTAAGTCTGGCCTATAAATTCGAGCATCCCCTGGAGTTCCACAAACTAAGCAGCCTCATAAGTGAGGGCATCTTTTGCACGGCGAATGCCAGTTGGTATCGCAACTATTATGCCCGTCTCACCAAGAATGCCATTAAAATGGTCTCCGATGTTTTGCCCCCCGAGTCCAAGTATGTCCAGGCTATGCGTAATTTTGCTGAAAGTTCTTCCTTCTTTGGCCAAATGGTTAAACTGGCCAGTGCTCAGTCTCCCTTGTCAGCTATCTGTCATGGTGATTGTTGGGTCAACAATTTCCTGTATCGCTATGATCCTGATGATCCTCAACGGGTGCTGGAGGTGGCCCTAATTGACTTCCAATTGATACGTTACAGTTCCATAGCCTTGGATATAGCCAATTTGTTATTCTGCTGCACGACGAAGGAGATGCGGGATGCCCAACTGCAGACGTTGCTGAAAATCTATACGGAGGAATTGTACAAATGGCTAGAGATACTGTGCTCCTCTACGTTGCCGGAATACTGCAATTCGTTGGAAAAGTTACAGGATCTGTAAGTGGAGATTACCATTTGGTGGTGTTAACCATTTATTAATCCTCTCTGTCTACGATGCTTAGCTTTGCCGTGGAACTGAAAACCTATGGACGCTTTGCGTTGGGACTGGCCATGGATATTATACCCATTAGCACTTGCTCTTCAGAAGATGCACCGGATATGTATCAGCAGCAGGATAAACTGGTAGAAGATGAGGGAGCACCCTCTTTAAATTTCCCCCCAAATGACTTGTGCCGCCAAAAAATGTCCGAAATTGTTATTGACATGGTAGACAGAGATATGCTTTAGAAAACACCAATACCAACAACAATAACTATAAAAAATCCCACTTGTCTAAAGGGCTTAGTAATCTAATTGAACACCTTAGTTATATGCAAACTAGTGAATATTTTCCACTGTAACCTATTTATGTATATTTAGAAGGGTACCCGTCAGTTTAACACCGTTAAGCATTATGTTAATTCTCCCTAGTAGCCAAACTTTAAAGAATATTTCGTTACAAATGGAAAATTTCGTATATAGAGTGGGAGTGCTTACATACAAGCTAAAGCCATCGGTTAAAAGAAGCGAAGTAAGTCCGTATAAGTGACCTAAGCAAACCAGCAAAACGAGGTGTTTCTGTGTAAGTCCTTCCAAAGGTAGACCATACAGAAACCATTCCCTCTTGTTAAGCAACTTTTCCTTCTAAAAGTTTTTTTTAGCAGTTTTTTATTTCATTATTTCAAACGATTCGTTTAAGCCAGTGTTCCCCAGCCATGCCCCGGGGGCCCGAACACAAACGAAAATTCACAACGAATGCTTGCCGAAGTAATGCATCTGTGAGTGTTAGAGAGAGACGGAGACACTCTTGTAGGGGAACCCTGGCTTAAACACATAAAATTTGACTTCTTTTGTTCTTTGTATATTATCCCAATGTGCTCAAAGAATTAGTCTTCCGATTTTAAAGTCTTAAAAAAGACACAAAAATATCACGATTTTACAGGATGAAAATTTAAGAGGACCAGTAAGCAGAACTTTTCCACTGATTTTTGGGATCCTAGACCTGAAGTTTTTCAGCCTGAAAACAGTAATAAAAAAACAAAAGATTTGATTATACACAGCCCAAAGTGCCAAGCCGAGCTCCTCTTAATTTCTTGGCTTGAGTGCTTCTAATTTTCACACAAAATAATAGGACCTTAAGTTTAGCGCCGAATCTGAGGGCAAAGTTTGAGAAGCTTTTTCATGGCTAGTTACTTCAAAGCTGGCGCCAAATAGCTAGATAGGAGTATCAAACCCACGACCTCTTGCACTGCAGACAAAACTTAAGGAGCTTTTTATAATGAGAAGAGTCCGTAGAAGAGTCTAACAACATTTTGAATAGAACTCGAACCGAATCTGACTAAATCTTTAAACTCCAAGTTTTCCAAAGATGCTAATCTTACGGTAGGCGCTTTACATAATTTAATTAATCGAACCGCTTTTATTTGCGATTTTCTGTTTGGTCCGAGAAGACACCGATTCGGACTTCAAACCTAATTTAGCGAATCGGTCCGGTTCAGAACCGGCTTTAGGTAAGGAAGAAACAAAAAAATCATGTCAGAGTCACTAAATTCTAGTCCGGCATTGGACTCAGGTGAGCCGTCAGCTTAGGCTAAAGTATCAAGCTACTCGATAGAGTTTACACGATGACGCAAACTTTATAAAGTTTTCTCAAAGTCCTTAGGAACCGAGAGTTAAGTCACGCGAAACGATTTACCTAAACCGACTCTTTCACCCTAGCCTACCTTTTGCTTTACAAGCTCTCAGTAATTCTACCCATTCCACATTCCCACGCAAACTTAAATTTAAGCAGATCACACCCTTTATACTTTAAATTCACCTAGCTTCCCGCCTACTACTGCTCCATTTAAACGACCTGGTAGCTCAGCTGTCAGGCTCGTGCTAAGAGACATCTGAGTAGGCACCTGATTTACTCAGGTGAGTGATCAGGCGAAATAGAACCTGTTTTAATTGACCTGACCACTCAGCTGAGCGTCTTAGGGTTGCCTGATTGAAGTGTGCGAGCGTTGCCACTTCCTGGCGTTCGATATACAATTGTTATTGATTTTTGGCTATCGGTTTGGTCTTTTATTTATGTCAAATCACGGCTAATTGAAATAAAACATTAAAATTTATGTAACGCGCCTATGACTCCTCCAATCCCACCTTGTAGGAGCAGCAGATCGTATGGATTGCCACTTCGGAAAAGTTTGCTGAACAACTTGAGAGCAAATCACTTGTCGGATATATGTAAAAACCAAAATAGGCAATCTGCGCGGCCAATTCACAAATGAACTAGATAATTTTCATGAACCAATGGTTCTGTAACTGACTCAACTGAGCTACTCAGGCATGTGTAAACGCTGAACTGAGTTGCTCAGCTGACGAAAACTGAGCTGAGCGATTAGGTCGTGTAAATGGAGCTTAAGAAATAAAGTTTGCTACACCGTGTAAGTCTCGACTTAGTTGAGAAATCTATTCTATATACCTTTCTAATATTGTTCAACCGGAAATTGTCTAGAACAGGGACCTGTGCTCCAAAAATTCTATCGATGGACCCCGAATTATGAAGAATAGTCATGCCAAAAATTCGCCGCGGGCTTCCATGGTTTCTTTTTAAATGAGTTTTGAAATTTGCTGTTCTTGCTCCAAATTTATGAATGTGCTTTTCGTCGAAAAAATTTTTGAACGACTTACCCCTAGAATTTAACTGCAATAGCGTTTCAAGGTTAATAAAACAGACCAATAGCAAAATACAACTTGATGTGTTCAGTCTAACTTCTGTCGTGATGACACGACCGATGGAAGATAAATTTGACATGGAACAATGTTTCTTATCGCAGGCAAAAATTTTCATATCTCCCGCAGTTTTATAGATAGAAGGTTCGAACCTTCTGGACATATTTAATATTCGGAATTATTTATCGACCGCTAAAGATCGGATGAACGGTATTCGAGTTACAAGGAAAACAAACAATCATGGGCAGCTCCGGTCGCAACGGTGATGGGCAGCACTTCACAGGTACAGAGTATGTTATAGTCGGGCTTGACCGACTATCTTTCTTGTTTAATTAAGAGAGATTGTGGATAGATACTTATAAACTCTTTTCCACACCCGCCGTAATCAAAATTTTGCCTGCGGCGCTTTTCTTTACGTTGATTGACCACATATGTATGCGCTCTGTGCGTCGGGAATCACCTGTGGAATCGGAATTCGGATATATATCCGAAAGTTTTCATTTTAAAGCCATAATGTGTCAATTCGCCCTTTACATCCTTTGTGTGTGAGGGAGTAACCGCACAGCTTGCTTAATCTTTTTGGGGTTTTTCACTACAAAAATCATTAGTCACCAAAAATAAAAACAAACAAAAACCACTTGTACGACCACTAAGTCTGGCCCATATTTTAAACATTTTTAAGACGGTAAAAGTCATTTGTGCTTAACCAAATGAACCTTCATAATTCGTGGTCCATCGAAGGACATTCTTCTTAAATTTGTTGATCAAATGGACCTATACTAAACAGTTCCCTTTGATTCTAGGGGTAAGTCGTTCTATACTTGTAATTTTTTATTGTTTTTTTGATATTTGGCGAAAAGCTCATGCATTAATTTGGTGCAAAAACAGCAATTCTCCAAATTCATTGAAAAATAGACGATGGAAGTCCGCAAATTTTTTGCATGATAATTTTTCATAATTCAGGTTCCATCGATGGATTTTCTTTTGAATTTTTTGAGCACAGGTCCCTGTTCTAGACAATTACCAAATTCAACAATGACTGCTTACCAATCTTCAGGAAAATTGATAATGGGTGGTCAAGAGTCTGTAAGGGTGAAAGATTAGTTCCCAGCGATTAACTCCAAACTCTGTTTCAAAACTTCACATTAATAAATACGAATAGGTAACCTTCAAATTTTGGAAAATCAACTCCTGAATGTTACTTTTTAGTTTAAAAAAAAAAAACTTTTTGATTTCCATTCGATTTGATTTAAAATCATGTTCTAAGCTCTATTTGGATTTTATATATTTTTATTTTTTGGAAAATCCATCCACATCCGTGGAAATTGGTGTGATCAATTTTTAATTTCCCCCCTTTTCACTTCCGACGTTTACAAGCCTACACATATAAAAGTAAGAAATATGTGACTTAAAAATTTTGGAAAAAAAAATCGGAAAATAGGCGAAAAACTTTTATATGAAACTAGTTAGTTCCTCATCCGATCAGGTTCGAACTCATTTCCAAAGCTTCACATTAAACAAGTAAGAAAGTCTGACAAGCTCGACTATAATTTACACTGTACCTCCCAAAGTTTGTATATATCCATTGGCGTTGCACGAATTATTACACGAATATCGTTCATCCGATCTTAGCCAATCCTTTGGCGGATTGATAAATAATGCTGATTACTAAATATGTTCAGAAGGAACGAACCAGTGACCTGCAACAAGCCTCTAATGTTTGATCACACTCGTGCGCTTACTTTGCTTCGTTGGACTCGTCGCCTTGGTTCGACACACTCGAAATGATCGCAAGCACATTGAGTCAGATCGAATAAGCTCTTTGCTTCGTACGAGTAATATGAACAAGCTTTTCATAACACGAGTCAAAATAAGCCTTTTGCCAGCAATGGCCAAGCCTTTTCGACACTCTACTCTTGTTTACTCGTACGCGCAATAAAATTTACTCGTATTTACTCTGCTGGTTGTCGGCGAGCTGCGACAAGCCTCTTATGCAATTGTTGTTGGGTTTTGAAAACTTCAAACAACAACATGCCACAATAAGGAAAGAGAAAGCGTATGCAAAATACAAATGCAAAAAATAGGCCATCATGCTATCTCTTTTGTTCTTACAAATTGTTGTTTTTTGTGTGCTTGTGACGATTGTGTACAAGCGTTGATTGTAACAGATCGCTGTAGATCTTTGACTTCGGCAACAAGTACTCTCGGTGATGCGCGGCCGAAGCTAGGAGTAATCGCGACGAACTTTACTGATGACGGCTCGCATCAGAACTTCGATTTTGTGGGCTTTGCGTCGACTCGCGGCCGAAGCGCTGAGTCAACTTGAGTATGAGTGTCTGACAAGTCTTGAGCGCTTGTACTCGTGGCGGCTCGTTGCAGTTCTCTGGTACGAACCATCTATCTACCTTTTTTTTCAAATTGAAAAAAAGTGAATCTACATACAAAAGTGCGAGCGAAGCCTCGGGTATAATGTAGTAATTCCTAAAGTTCTTTGAATTTCGAAAACGAGTCACTTTACGGACTTTCGAATTTGGGCCATTGATATTAGTTTTCATTATATTGGAACCAAGTTACACAGCCGGATTTGGAAGGGTTCTCTGATGGTAAGCCAATATAGAAATTTTTTCTTAATCTAGTATAAACAAAAGCCCCGAGTTCAAGGTTTCTAAATTTCGGTGAGAGAATCGAAGTTTGTGATCAAATAAAAATTCAGTATACTTGAATAATCTATATTAAAAAAGCATAATTCATGTTTTGATGTCTTTGTTATTGTATATTAAAATTTTCCAACTTCAATGAATGATTACAAACTGCATTTGATGATGTCAAATATGGTTTCATTTGCAGAGTAGTTTCTCGTGAACACTTTTCCCTTAGCTGGGGAAATTTATTAACTTGTTTATGAAAGAAGAAATATAGCCGAGTTTTTATACTTAACAATTTATTCTTTATTAACTATAATTTGTTTAAGTTTATGTTTTCATGAGTTAATTATTGTTCACGGTTTTCGCATTACTTTAACCGATGGCTTGTCCCTATTCCATACCACACTGTTATGGGAATTATGTGAGTTAATCTTAGCCCGTAAACTACTTAGCTCAACGCCCCAGACCATAGGCAAAATTGTCCAGGACGGATATTGTGTTTTATAAAGAAATTCTTTACAAAAGCAATAAATTAAAAAAAAAACAAACAAAAAATGTAACATTTAATAGTCGGCCTTGGCCGTCCAAGTGGCCTTGTTGGCCAACACACCTTTGTCGCAGTTATTGCGTAGAAATCGCAAGCCCGCCTCAATGGATTGTTCCAGTTCGGCTTGAGATTTGGGGCGTTTAGCTTTGGGAGGTGCAGCAGTCGCCTCATCCAAACCAACTGGCGGTGGTATGGCAGCTCTTGTTCTCTGGGTGACATCATCTAACTCAAGTTCGTGTTCTTGTGAGGCCAAGTAGTTGCGTCGCTGGAACTGTTTCTCTTGCCTAGTGGAATGGAAATTTGAGAATTCCTGTTCTCGGCTGGTATAAACGGCAGCTAGAGGTGGGGGCATGCTGCTAAAGTTGGTACGTTTGGGCGGTGGTAACCATTCCGTTTCAGTTGGTGGCGCAAATTCGGCCTGGCGTAGTGCTCGCTGTTTTTCATTCCATTGCTCCTGCGACATGGGCAGACGTTCGGCCTTGTATTGCCATTCCTGCTCCTGCGGCTCCTCCTCATCGTTGCTGTTGCGCCTAGCCTTGGGCTTCTGCTGCTTATCCTTATCCCAGTCGCGTACATGTTCTTTGCGCAGCTCATCGCGTTCTGCCTCCTCAGCTGCCTTCTTCTGCGCCAGCTTTTCCTTTTCCTTACGATCTTTAAGCTCTCTTTTCTCCGTTTCGGCTGAGGCTTGCTGTTGCTGTTCCTGCTGCTCTCGCTCGTACTCTTCCTTGCTAATGGCTGGCAATCCATTCCTAGCCCTTATACGATTTTTGGCGGCCAGCACGCGATCTGCCACCAGCCTATCCCTTTTAATACGCATTTCATCGCGACGTTTCTGCTCTTCGGCGGTGGCTTTGCGGGCCTCATCCAGCTCGATCTGTTGCTGCCGACGCTCTTGCTCATCCGTGGAGAAGGCATAATAGCCCACTCCGTGTGTGCGTGCCTCATCGAAGAAGACATCCTGATAGTGCACATCGGGCTTATCCACATTCTCCTGCTCCTTACGCTCCCAATTCATGCGCTGCTCATCGTGTTTGGTCATGGTGGACAAAGCTTCGCTGAAGACACTCTCTGGTGGAGCGGGTGGTCCAAAGCTTGGTTCCCCATCATCCGAATCGTTCAGCTTGCTTTGCGGGGCATCCAACATCCAGTTGGCTTTGTTCTGATCCAAACGCTCGGGCATACTCTCAGCCAATTGCTTGTCCCTTCGCTTCGCCTCTGCCAAGTCCCGCTTTAGACATTTCCTGGTGCGTCCCAGGCAATCCACGTACTCCACTTCATTACCTTCATCCTCTTCATTGTCGCTCTCATTCTCACTAGAGCTGCTACTGCTACTGACAGGTCTCTCCCGCGGGCTTAGCCTAGGATTAGTATGGTCCTCCTGTTTCTTACGATTGAACATCACCAGGCAATTGTCATCTGAATTGAGGCTGCCACCGGTACGACTCATGCGCTCATAGAACTTGCTCTTGGCCTCCAGCACACGCCGCGATTTGTCCAGCTGGGCAAAGTCTTCCGTTTCATAGATCTTGGCATCAGCGGAACGGCTCACTTCCTTGTAATCCTCCGCCCGCTCTTTTGTTTTGCTCGACTTGGATTTGGAGGCAGTTTCCTTGGGTTTGTATTCATTGGCCGTGGCCTGTGTAGCCTTGGCCAGCTTCACCTCATGCTGTTTTCGTAGTAATTCGGCTTTTAAACTTAAAAGCGAGGAAAGATTAACGCTGATTGCTTTGTTGGGATCGTTCATTTTCAATAAACAACAATATTTTGCACCAAAATTGTAGCATCAGCTGCTCAGAGCGAAAAAGTGCTGCCAACTCGAATTTGGCAATCACAGTGACTTAATCACAGTGACTTAATCACAGGAACACCCACATTGCTCATCTCTAGTTTATAGCAACCGAAACCGAATTTAAAATTTTAATCTTCCTTGCATTCGCCGCAGACAACATTGCAGCACCGTGTTTAACAGAAGCTTAACAGAGCACTGTAACATATTTTCGTATGGAAAGGAACTTCAGGCGGTCTAGCTTTGAAGTACTCGTAGTGTTGGGTGGTTTATGAGTAGACCTCGGATTTTGCATATTTTCAATTCCAAGACTACCTAAATTATTATTTAATATGTTAAACCGTCGCACTATGGTCCCAAATCCCAAAAAGCTGCCCAAAAGTCGAAAAAAATGTTTTTTTGGGACTTTAAATGGTTAGAATAGGTCTAGTTTGTATTGTGACCGCTTATAATGGGGAAGAGTTCCTACCCGTCTCAGGTATGAACTCCGTTCGTGAGCGTCGAGCGTGCCTCATCGTTTACTCGTTACGCATCGAAAATAACACAACGTTCGGAAGCGTATGGAATCGCGAAAAATTTAACCGATTTCGATTCTACAAAATGGATTCTATTCCAGGTTCATTGTTCACTGTCATTTCGCCACCGTCACGCGCTAACCCGTTGTAGCGGTGAGCGTTAAAATGTGCGCCATTCGTGTAGAGTCCCGAGATCCTGAGTTCGAGTCCCAGACAAGGTAAGTAAAAAAAATTAATTTGTACATATTTACAGAGAAGGCACTGCCTGTAAAATCTTCTTAGGGGGGAGTAAATATGGGGGGTAAAAAAATATTGTGAAAACGCTTCAGGTAAACAGTGCTGTTAAAACGTTAAACTCGATTTTCTCAAAACCGAGTTTTCAATGTTGGTGTACCCGATTTGTCGAAAACGGCTACACCGATAGGTCTCTAATGCTTTCCCAATTATATTTTTAAAAATATAAAATGTTAAAGTACAGATAAAAGTGTCCCTAATATGTGTACAACATTTTGCTTTAATAAATTTAAAGGTCTTGTCAGGAAAAATGTTTGAGTAATAATGGCCTTTTTCAAGCCAAATATCGGTTTTGCGAAAAAGTCACAGGAAAAAGGGATTTGGCATCACTGCTAAACAGCGACAAAGTCACAGGGCTTAGCAACTGTTCATCTCTAATTGGTTATCGCCATGAAGAAGGCAGCAGCCAAACCAAAACCGGCAGTCGCAAGTTTTAATTTTCAACCAGGAAATGACATATTCCTGAATCAGCCATCCTATAAAGAGTTTAACAAATCAATTGAAAATGTGAACGACACTCTGTATACCTTTCTTCATGAGGTGGAGCCAGAACTGCTAAAGGAGGAGCTGGCCGCTACCTCGGAAGTCTTCACTACGTACAGCAGCAACAGTAGCTTGAAGGATCCACGCAATCAGGATTTGATAACCCAAGCAGTGTGTGACCATACCAATGAGCAGCTTAACCTTACTTTTCCCAATGACCAAGGACTTTATTCTACATTGAAACGAGACGAGCAGACGGCCTGTTTGCGTGTGATGTGTGCCCAGCAAAAGAATGAGACGGTGGAGGAGAAGGATTTGGCCATTTGGCAGAACACCCAGAGTAAACGTTCCCAGGAGCAGCAGCTGGTGCAGAAGCATATCTTTGAGTATGTTCGCGAACACAAGGAGCAAATCTTTAAACCCATGAAGCAACTGGTTAAGTTGTATCACAAGTGGTATAGAACCAGGATGGATGAAAGGCTCAAGAGTTTGCGGAACAATATGTATGTGACACAGTCGGGATTGCCCCAAGTGGCGCAATGTAAGAGTTTAAATGAATCAACTGGCAGTGTGGAGGAAGTGCAGCAGATACAACTGAAGGGTGAGGTTAGATGGTGGCCTAAAGTGGAGATGGAGAGAAATGAACTAAAATCTTTACGTGTGCACCTAGAACGTTATGCACTGGCTAAAGTTGATTTGGCAGAGCAACTAAGAGATCTGCAGGCGGAGAAAGAACATTTAGAGCAGGGCCATGTTTTGGTCATACCCCTGGAGTCGCTACTAATGCTAATGATACCAGGTGGAGACTATGTGGATTTGCCCAACGAAATGTTTGTTAAAATTCAACAGGAAGGAGAATACAACCTAATTGAATTTGAGCCACCTCTGCCTGCTGCCCAATGTGGCTGGCATACGAATAATTTTATGCTTAGCCAAGCCTATGAGGCTTACCTCAGTCAGCCGGGTAAGGGCCAATGGCTGAAGCTTGATACAGCCGCTAAGGAGACGAAAACCCCATTGAAGGAGACAAGCCAGCATCATTATAAACTGCAGGAAATTGATTTGGACTCGGGAGCCTACGTAGAACCACCCAAGACCAATCAAGCCTTAATGTCTTGGCTTTTGAGTAGCCCCAACTTGGAGCCCTTTCAAATCTACACTCAAATGTCAGTGCCGGGTGTACGAGATGCTCAGGGCAAGCAACTAATGGGTTGTCATATGTTTAAACTGGAGAATAATCCTCGCTGTGGCTGTGAAATTATGACCAAATATGAGCTACTCAAGGCCTGGCTGCAAATGAAGCTTTTGCAAGTGCCACAGGGACACTGCTGGCGCCTGGCTCTGCCCGATTTTGAACCTCTGCTGGAGGAGCAACTTAACTCTCAGCTCAGTGGAACAGCAATTGCATGATTACTACAACATTAACCTACCGCAGTTGCTGTCCCAGCTCTATGAGTTTTTTAAACTTTTAAGTGTTCTTCCCACTGGAGAGTTTTTGCTACGCTATACCAGCAAATATAAGGATAAGTTTCTACTTTGCAGTCCCACTCAAGAGGCCACGACGCAGAGCTATAATCTAGCCGAACAGCTCAAGGAAAACCTGCCCAACGATCATAGTTTTCTTACCCAAACTCACAGTTATCTAATGATCTCACCACATCTATGTGGACGCCTGCATTTGGAGCTACAACTGTTGCCTGGTGCCTTTCCCACCAAACCGAATGGCAAGGCCGTGAAACGCAAGTTCAAGCCTCCTAACCAGCCAACTGCTCCGGCTCCTAAACTTCCGCCAAAGCCGAAAGTTTCGCTAAAGCGAAAGAAAATCAAAACTATACAAAAGGCACGCGCTAGGAAGCGCAAACAAGAGGCTGCTCGTTGCCAGCGGAAAGAAGATGAAAAATTGGAAAAAATAATGTGTCTTTAATAAATTTAGATTACCTAGTACTTGCAATTGTTTTGGTATACGGTTTTTTGGTTATATGAATGAAATTGTTTTCAAAACTTTTATTCGATCTCTCAATGGCTATAAATCGTAGATCAACCTATTCGAAATGGCCGCCTTGTGCCTTCCAGCAACGCCGAAGCGCCGAGCGGCACCAGAGTGGAAAGACGCGACAGAGCGTTTAAGGACAAATTGGGGTAGAGCAAGCCATAGCCTAGAGAGGAGGTCACGGCAACACGGCCTTGTGTAATAGGTTTTAGGGTAATTAACAAAAATACATAAAGCAGAGTATCAGAAGTATGATATTTTATTACTTATTTGTCCAAACTTAAAGCATTCAAATCCTTTTCAATTGCCAACTCATCTTCCAGCACCTTTAATGCCACACCAGGTTGCCAAAATTCCTCGTCATCCTCGGCCGGCAACTGAGCCAAGTCAAATGTGTGCAATGACAAATCATTAAACACATTGGGCTGTTCATAGTCATCTTCTAGAGAAATCTCCCGACAATGGTTAACTATGCGATTTATATGATCATCTTTGCTTCTCCTGCTCAGCGTTAACATCTCAAAACTGTTCGAGATGAGCAATACATTTGGCAGCATCCAACGTTGCCAATTGCACCATAACAGATTGTGCATCAGGGCATAGGGGCAATGTGGCATATAGTACAGCGTGGGCACTCGTGCCTTATCTTTGCCCGCACAATCCTCGCTCATCAATTGACCCTGCAAACGTTGTATGAGCTCTTTCTCGCTCTCCCTGAACACGGGATCAAAATAAAGCGCTTCCTTTATCTGGTAATGCTTTTGCAGGCTCATCACAAAGGCTGCTTGATGCAGGGCCTGATGCGTGCGTGTAAATGGTCCCAGGCCTAGGCATACCAATCTTTCCAGCGGACACTGGAGAGCATCCAATTGCTGTTGCAGTGTTTCCATGGCCAAAAGAAAGTAATCGCTTTGAGACATCTCACTGCACAGGCGTTCCAGGCGACTACAGGTGGTAGGTTGATAGTTACTTAAGAAAACTTTTTTTGTTCAGGTTTAAAATTTGGCTTACGTCTGAAACTTGTCCACATTCACATCCGGGCAATCGATAAGGTAATCGCTTTCTGATTTGTGACGATCTCGCCGCCTGAGACATTTGCGAGCTATCCATTTCTTTCGGGTAACCACTTGGAAGTCTTCACCAGGTCCAGACATTGCTTTTAATTAGAGATGAGCGATAAGTGTAAATAAAGTGATAGCAGTGATGCTCATTTAGCTAGTTTATAGCCAGATTTTTGCAGTGACTTTTTTAACTAGCATTATATTTTTGAATTAGCAATTTTAAATGATAATTCAAAAAATTTTAATTGACACTAATTACTAATGCCAAGCGTGGCGTTGGCATTATTTTTGCTCGCAATATTCCCATTCTCTCGTTCCGGGTGATATTCGGATCATTCTTCTTGTTCAAAGTCCGGGCACTTGTATTCTTTTTGATGTGAGGCATCTTAAAATTATTTTGGTGGCATTGGGAGGCACTCTGATTCAGCACAGTGGGTAAATTTAAAAAGAAGTGGTCAAAAGCTGTATTACATAAATTAGTAATGCGCTCTCCAAGTATTAACTATTGAGGGTCTCAGGCCCAGCAACGTGGGCATGGTCAGTTTATATGGCCCAAGAATCTGGATCACGTCTGCACCATGACCAGCAGGAGACAACCAGTGAAATTCACTAAAGAAGAAGTGCCCCTACTTCAGTGCCCGCACTGGGAACGTACCTATCAACTACAACCCAGGCTCAACAATCATATACGGGATGTCCATAGCAATGATGCAAGTCGCAAGGCCAAGACAAATGGCAAATTCGGCCGCCCATCTGGTCATCCATATGCGTCGCCACACTGGCGTGAAATCCTTCAAGTGTGATTTCTGCGACTTGGCCCTTCCCCGCAGCTGTGAAATGGTAGTACGAGAAGCCCTTCCCTTGTACTGTTTGTGGCAAGGATTTTGCACGCTCAGTCAAGCTGAAGAGGCACATGCTGACGCACAGCGGCTTGAAAACGCACTCGTGCAACTACTGCGAGAAGAGCTATCGCCAGGCTAAGGATCTCAAGTTGCATCTGCAGCAGCACACGGGCGAGATTCTCTTCATCTGTGGCACTTGTGGCGAACGTTTCATTCAGAGCAGCTTACTGCAGCAGCATCGCACACTGCGTGGCCACTTCGATGAGGTGGAGAAGGCACAGAATTAAATTTGCAAGAAATTTTATTCAAAATGTGACTACAATTCCTCGGATGAGCCACCGCGTGATTCGATTTTGACCAATTCCACATCAAAGATGAGCACAGCATTTGGCGGTATTTTCCCGCCACCGGCACCACTGGCTCCATAGCCCAGCTCGGGAGGAATGGTTAGCGTGCGTTTCTCGCCCTCGCACATGCCCTTAATTCCCTGATCCCAGCCCTTGATGACCTGGCGTGCGCCCAGAGTGAAGGAGAATGGAGTTCCACGATTGTAGCTGCTATCAAATTCGGTGCCATCTTGAAGCGTACCCTAGGGGGGAAAAATGGCGGTGGTTAGAGCAGTTTCTCTTGCCCCGCTTGGCCAGTTGTTTGTTTACCTTGTAGTGTACATGGACCAAATCGTTGGTTTTGGCCTTTCTTGGGCAGTTTTCTATGCGCTTCTTGATGCCAATTTTAACTTTGGGCGTATCGCTGGCTAAAGCGACCACAAACACGGCAAAAAGCAGACAAAGATTTGTTAATTTCATTTTCCAATCAAAGTCGACCGGCACAGACAGAATTAATGTGAGTACTAAAAATAGAGTGGCAAAATGGGGCGTCGAGAAGCTGGCGTTAACAGCTGTGGTGGAGTATGGGGTGTTTTGAAATTTCAAAGTTTTTTGTTAATTTTACTGCATTGTTTATAATTTTTGTATGTTACTTTGTTTGCAAATTCGTTTGTTTAAACTATATTAACAAATCTCTGAGTTAATCACAGCAATGAACCGTGACACGACAAGTTGATTTGGTTATCGAATCTTAACAGCACTCTGTTATCACCAGTGTTGCCCATTTAGCTAATTTTCCAAGGTAAATCAGTCCAATACCCTCAAGCACTTGAGCCACTTGAGCCGCCTGACGGTCCAATGTGGGCCTTTCCCGTTCTGAAAAGCGGCAGTGGCAGATCCACGTAGATCTGTTTTTCGACCCACAAGTCAATCAAATTATTCTTCTCGTCCTCACTCCATTTGCATTTTTTCGTTCCACTTTAAAAACTTAGTATTTCCTCTTCTTTTGCTCGGACAAAATTAAATCAGGAGTTTGCTGACGTCATCCAGCCAATGTATTTCCTATAGGAAAAATTCTGGCAGCTTCGACTTTGACAGTTTTTTCGAAGCTGCGGCCAGTGTGAAAAGGCTATAAGATTCTCAAAGAAGATGAATTGTTTGTAGTACAAAGTTGCAGGGATGAAAATTTTTTTCAAACTTTTGATGATAAGGTAACCCAAAAATTGCCAAAAGCAGTTTCGTCCGAAATTCTGTCGAATCTCAACCCTTAAAGACCGTCCTAAGGTATAACGACCCGTTTTTTAAAAAATTCTAAGCGGAAAGCTATTTTTCTGACTTAAAGTTACGGCAAGTTTATAACCGCCGAATCTGAACCCTTAAAGCCTATAAAAGGTATTTTTTCTAAACTTTCCAAGGTAAGTCAGTCCGAAAACGTTTCAAAAACTCATTTATATTCTTGGACCACCCTTAATTTCACCCAATGTCAACTCTTAAAGCCCTTTCTTGAGCATATCGTCGCTACTTACCCTTAAATCCGCTCGTTAAGTCATATTTTTTGGACTTTTGAAGCTGCGGCCAATTCGAAATGGTGTCAAAAACTTATTTTTGTTCAAGGATCGCCCTTTATTCCTCCGAATATCAACATTTTAAGCCTGATTTTAAGTCTAACATTCAGAAATTTGGAAAGTTATTTTGTTACCTTTGAACTTTTGAAGCTTAAAAAACCACAGATCTATGTGTTCCATACTATTTGATGTAATATACTGGCATGTTCCGGTTTTCACTTTAGTAAAATCGAATGTGGTACATGGTAGCATTTTCTTGAAAACAATCAGTTGATCTGTATCAGACCTTAAAATTTTAACATTCTTTTAATATGACGGACTCGTTATCAAAGGCCGATTAACTCCATCAATTTTATACAACAACCATTGTGCCTCACTCGAATTCGAAAATTTTTGTCGTAACCCTTTAGTTCAGCTGGTATCAAGGCACTACCAGGCCTAACGACCTGATGCATCACTAAGCGTCAGTCGCATCGTTAGCGACAGGTAATGCATCACAGCGCTAGTCTAGCAGGGTCGTACCGATCGGTACGTTTTCCGGACATTCCCATACAAAATTCGTTAAGCAAATACATGGCTGGTTGTTGGTCTGGTGGCGAGTGCTCACTACGAAAAGCTAGGGGGTTCGTTAGTGCCGCACCGGTGCACCTGAACTACAGGGAAGTGATAACCGGAACAGACCTGATAAAGTTGGATCCGTTTGGTTGGAGCACAGATAGATATTAGTTCTGGTTTTTAGAGGTCTGAAACCACTGGTTTATATTTGAGCCAACTTCATTGGGGTGTGCCCGCGCTATATGCGCATGAGGCGCATTTGTTGTTGGTTTGCGCGAAGGCTTTTGGAATAACGCAAAACGAAATTGCAACAACAACTTCGAATATGTCTCTCTTCTCTTTCTCTCCTATGCTCTTGCGAAACTGAAGGCAACAACAATACGTGCAGACAGCGCTGTAGCGTCGATACTGTTTTTGGAGTCGATCCACAAGCACACACAACCGGTTTTTTCTTTTGTTTTCTTGTGGTTGTTGTTGTTGTAACGGCTGGTCGGGGTTGATCCATGAGTAAAAGATAAGGGGGATGTTGAGACTAGTCCATGTCCAATTCGAGGAAAGAGGCTACCTCGATTGGCTGAGTCCACAGATCTAGTGCGTTGAGGGTAGTGGGGTTAAGAGGACAACTGAAAAGGTGCTGGGTGTTGTGTGGGCTGTTGCCACACTTGGGGCATTCATCAGAAACCTCTGGGTTTATCCGTGCGAGGTAGCTATTCAAATACCGGCTTCTTCCTGATCGTAGCTGGGAGAGGGTGGTCCTGGAGGTTCTTGGGAGTGTTTCTTCGGCCTTGTTGATGGGTGGGGGTTTACCTCCAAGAACTATATTGTCCTGGTATGATTCTATGGCCTTGTTTACCATATGTGTACGTGCTGTCTTCCCTCTAGTACGGCTGGGGTCAGTCACAATATTTGCGTAAAGGTGGGGCGTTGCTCTTTGTACGGTGATGCGTAGTGACGACTACGATTGAGGCTTATGTCGCTTTTCTGCATGGCATTTCGTGTATCGAGCGTCGCTCATGTCGCTTCTCTGCATGGCATTTCGTCTATCGAGCATCGCTCATGTCGGATCCTGCATGGCTTTTCGTCGACCTAGCGTGCCTGGAGAGTCGTTAACGTATTGAGCGAACATCGCCTTGCAAAATATGTCAGTCGAACACATTGTAAGGGGTATAAGGGTGGGTCGACGACAGTCACAAAATCGTCGACAGAACGTTGATACAGCGTTGGTCGGCAGTACTAGAGGGTTGTTTGCGTCTGCACAGGATGCTTGTGTGTGAGTGTGTCAGTGTGAGTAAATACGCACGCATAAGAGGTATTTGGGCACCTCTGCCTTAAAATGTTGAACATTTGCTCAGAGAAAGCTTTTTCATAACAAAAAACTTTATAACACGTCAAAGTGCCTTTTCCTCGAACCTAAGTAGGTTCAAACATTGGAATTATATTGATCTCTAAAGTGAATATGTAACTTTCGACAATTTCAGAATTGAATTCCTAGAAAACACTTCGTAGCTGATTTCGCTTTGAAAGACTTACTTCTTACTAAAGTTGGATTGAGGCAAAGAAGCACTACAAAATAATGAGAATATTGTTCCTTAAAAGAAATGAGATAAGCACACAAATAAGGGAAAAATTGCGATTCAAATGTTGGTTGACTCAATAAGTTGTTTATATTTTGTAGCTTTACAACTATCTAGATAAACTTACATACATTAAAGCTCGTTTAAGATACAATTAAAATATGAGTAAACTAACATAAATTAATACATATTTGATTTGCTCTCATATTTGGTGGTGCGCAAAACAAACAAAATTTACATCATTAGAAATATGCAACATATTTTATACACAATATAAAGAGATATCAAATGTACGATTATATCACAATTAAAACAGGAATACATACATTTTCAAATGAAATTTAACTTTCGAGTACACAATACTTAAATCTTGATTACGCTTGACTATGCCTATATATGTATATATATATGTAAAATATGTATATAAGGACTTGATTAGCTGATCGATTGATTTTCACTTTCTGATTTCGCCCTCTCTCAGTTATCATTCGAGAGATTGGTGATTTTGGTTGCATAGACATGGGCCACCTTATAGATAAATTCGTACTGCTCCTTGGTTTGCACGGCACTAGCCCTTCCGCGTCGCACATAATAAACCAACTGCGGTATATCCACGCTTCGCTTGGGCGTCTCCAAGCTACGTATGGCCATGTCGGAGGCTATGATTGTCCCGGTACGACCAGTACCTGGAGAACAGTGAACGGTTAGCGGTCTGGGGGCGAAGAAACAGAGAACAATTAACAAAAGCATGCAAGACAAACAGAGACAGTGTGCTTACCCTTGCTGATTACGCGCTCCACCCTTGCTGCTCGTGACATTTCCATTAATCTCATTCTTTGTCTCACCATCCAGTGAGGTTTCCTTTTGTTCCACCTGAGGCAGCTGCTCCTGACAGTACGACTTTAGGGAGGAACGTGCCTCCAGCAACATGGCTATAATGGGAGCCTCCTCCAGGGGAACACCCGTTTCGGGCCATTTGTACCAGTAGTGAGTCAACTCGCGGCACTCTTCACCATCGACGCGCTTAAGCATAAGTGTGGAGATGGCATATTTGTCCTTGACTTCGCGATTCTTTAGGGTCACCTGGTAGTCGCCATAGCTGCTGTGATTGTCCAAAGTGGCCGAGGGGGGCAAATACTCGGCACACTTTTCAATGCCATTCTCGCTAAGATCGGTGGCCTGTATAATAACGCGCGACTGCTGTTCCCATATCATGCGCCAGAAATCTGCTGTGGTGCTCTCCAGCGGAGCTTGGCAAGCTATATAATAATTGGGAGCATCTCGGGGGCCCTGCATAAGGAGGAGAAGGCAATTATGAGTGGTGATATAACCATTAATTACGTAGCGAGTGGGTCTGTGCGTCAGCTGTAAGCGTTTTGCTGATAAACGAAAACAAAATCGGACATAAATCACGACATGCTAAGGTTATCGCCAGGTGCTTAAAGAGCAGCATTCCGTGGCCAATTTTCGAGTCAATGCATTTTTCCCTACAGTGGCTAAGTCACGCCTCAATGCTGGTGCGCAGTTGACTGTCAATACCCTAACCTTATGAAGGTATAACGATTGGAGAAGTGAAAGGGTTAGTGAGCTAGCTAGCTAGCTATCCCGCAATTAAAGTTAACTTTCCCTTGTTGAATTTTTACAAGAGACCTTGCAACCAAAAAAACACTGCAAATTATTTCATAGTCAGCAGTCAAAGGCGTTCGCTAATCTCATGAGCCGTGTAATTATTCAAGTTCCAATGTTTAATAGCCCTCACGTCATGCCGCGCTACGCAAGACACCTTCCACCCACTTCTCCTCGTGTGTGAGAAAGCGTTCCACTCGCTACGCAATTGTTTAGGTTTTTGGATGTTACTTACCCGCACATAATTGGCATTAATGTATTCCGTTTTGTCATCATCGTTTTGACGCTGAAGCACCACTCGTGTCTCAGGAAGCGGAATCACGTTCGCATAGCTGGTACAAAACCGCAGGTATGAGGTTATGTTGAGTCATCGTGATCGATCGTGGGCGTTGGGAAAGCAGGAAGCATTGTTGTGAGAAGAAGAAAAAGTTGAATTGAGTTGAATTTAATGAACAAAATTGAATTAAGCGCGAAATATTTATTAATAATGTCGTGAACTTGGAGATCAGGCTTAATTTACAATTGGGTTCAAATGGATGTACGCTTGCAATTTGTTGTATATTTATATGAGAAAAGTCGCTTTACAGCGAGGTGGCCCAATCGTTTCCTTAAAACCATTGCATATCTGCAGACTTTGTTCTAATAGAAAATCTAGGCCAGATAACATTAAAGCCTGCTTTGTACTTTGGTAAAGGCACCTAAATCTAAACGAAGAGCTTAGCAACAAAAACACAATTTGGACATTATTCTCCAACTTTCATACATATTACACAATTGTTGTTGGGTGCCCAGATGGTTTTACTTCGCTGAATTTTGTAGCTTGCTTTAAAAGCCGAGACGTATTTTTTTTTTTTGTGCCGCATAACGGGTCGGCAGCTAGGGCGCAATGGGCCACTAGGTGCCCATCGCTGGCATAGGACAACATGACGAAAAAGAGATGACAAAAAATAAAGAATTTGTTATGAAAATCAAAAATTCTTCACTTATTATCGGTATACGAGTCGGTGCTGAACTCAGTACAAAGTTATATATAAATCCACTACTCGTAGAGTATAAAGGATGTACTAAGTTTAACCAGAAGAAAGCATTACCTAAATTTCTTGATCAATAACCGAGTCGGTCTATCCCTTTATGACCTTTAGGTCTGACTGTTTGAACACCTTAATTTTTGAGATTGTTTCAAATTTTGTAATGTGTCCGTAGAAAAACTAATTAATCAACTGATAAAGCTGAAAGATATTAATCTCCTATTGTATACTTAGATGTATATTCCTTATGGCACCAAGATGGATGGTGCGGAGATCGCACTACACATCTCCACGCAACAAGAGACAGTAAATCTTATGCTTGACACCCAAGTTCCGATAATATCTATGCAATCGTGTTAGAGCAGCTCCAGAAATATCTGGTTATATCAGTGCTTATCTACTGGGTACCCTGCCAACAAATCATACAAGGGAACAAGACGGCGGACGCTTTGCAAAAATAAGCATCTGACTGAAGACTTATCGAATAGAGGTTGTGGTTGTAGACTCGTCTAGTAACACAGGATGATGGCTCCAATAAACACTACAAAAGTTTCCAAAATTTATAACTTGTCTTAATAAGTTCAGTTTTCATGAAAATTTCCAGCGGAGACACAAAAAGATGGTGTCCGCAAACTAAATGCTAATGTTAACATTAATTTAACTGCTCTAAAGGCTATTAAATGCTTCTTCCCCTGAGGAACGGAAATATCAAATTGAAATTGTGATTAATGGACAGGTAATAGGGTTCTAATTATCATACTCAAATTGATATTTTTTTTATCTTTAAGTTAATTATACTCTGTTCCGGGGGAACACAGAGAATATTAAGTTTGTGCAAAAGTATGTAACAGCCAGAAGGAAGCATTTCCGACCTAATAAAGTATATATATTCTTGATCAGCATCAACAGGCGAGTCGATCTAGCCATGTCCGTCTGTCCGATCATCTGTCTGTCCTTCCGTATGAATAAACAATTTTTAAATTTTTGCCACGCCCCCTTCCGCACCCGCAATTTAGAAAAAAGTCATTTCTCCGTCAGTTTTATAGATAGAAGGTTCGAATCTTCTGGACATATTTTAAAATCAAAATTATTTATCGATCCGCTAAAGAAATGGTAAAGATCGGATGAACGGTTGTCGGTCGCAACGGTGATGGGCAGCACTTCAGAGGTACATAGTATGTTACAGTCGGGCTTGACCGACTTTTTTTTCTTGTTTTTGGGATGAAAAGGTAACGGAGTTTTAGGAAGAATACCATATTTTTCATGGACGAATTTCTTGAAGGACCTCTAAAAGTTGGCAAGTTTGAAAACTTTAAGTTAAAAATTGTTTGGCCAGTTATGCCAATTTGTTCCTTTTGGGGCGGAACTGATCTGATCTAGCCATCAAAAATTTCAAAACCCCCCTTTCCTCATGGAATACCTCTTTTAAGCTTCTTAAGGGGGGGTTATTGCTAAACATTTCAAGAATATCTTCCCAAAATTTCAAGTCGATCTGAGCAAAACTCGCGAAGTTATTGTCCAATTCAGGAGTGCCTGCGCTCTATACGCTATATATGTACGTGAGGCGCATATGTTGTTTAAATCGCGTTTTTCTTAAAACTACGTTTTCAAAGTCCGCGTTCACTTCCATTTAAAAACTACTTGACAGATTGACTTAAAACTTTTGGAAACTTAAAACTTTGAAATATAAAATACCTCCCCCCAACGTTTAGTAAAAATTTTTTTTACCTTAAGGGGTTTTCCACACGCAAGATGGCGGAATTTTTCTTGGAAAATAGCAATTTTCACTTTAGATGGCCACCAAAATCTTAAAAAAAAAAAAAAATAATCAAAGACCGTTGGGGGGAGGATTTGATGATACTTTAACTAAATGTTTATGGTTTTTGATTTTCGGATAATTTTCGAGCGATATATAGTGAACACCGCAAATTGCTTTTTTTCAAAAACGTTCTGTGGCAAGCTCTGTCACCGGCTGGATTTTCAATATTTCCACATGAAAAAATTACAGAATATTGTTAAAAGTATACTTAATAATGTACAAAAGGTTTGTTTACGCTGAAACATTTACTCTGTTCTATTTTAAGTTATCGTTATTCCTTTTTCCCCCCTTTTTTGTGAAAAATAGTTGGCCTCACTGCTTTCGGCATACCTTATGTATTACACGACAATCAAGAAGAACTGTGTGAAATTGGGATATACTTCAAAAAGTAGCTAAGGTGCATCAATAATTGTGTATTGTGTTTTCTAAATAGGTATCCAATAATGAAACTTCGCATTTCAACTAGTAGTTGTAAAAGAAACCATATAAATGGGTCGCCAGATTGTCTAGACATGGTGATGACCTTTTGGCGGTCTATTTCAAATAAATCACACCCGTTTGTTTTTTAGAAACTATTAGAGAATAATTAAGTCATCCGATTTGGAAACAAATGATACATTTTTGTGACTAAAAAATTAGGCGTCGATCACCTTAAAACTCAAGGTTTTGAAGCTTATTCAAAAGTTTTTGTAAAATTTATATAATTATAATTGTAGCGAAAATATAGAAGTCGAACACGGCTCAGTTTCTTATAGCTTCAAACAAATGTATACTGCTTAATAAGTTTTTGTAGAAGTTAAATGGAAGCAACAACTGCCCGTCGTTCTGTTTGTTTGTCCAACAGATGAACAAACAGATGTCAGAGTTTGTAAGAGATAAAGACCACTGGCCCTGTCTATCCTTATGATGAATAACAAAGGTACGAAATCGAGATAGTACTTAGAAAATTTTGAATTACACGGCACCGCTCGGGTTCTATAAGTGGTATTGATACTTTTCTTTCAATTTCATAGTGGCACCCATTTTTAAGTTGAGAAAAGCAGGAAGTTGAGGAAACTATTTGAGATCGAAAATCTTGAGATTTTCTGTGGTTTGGAGGTGACCCATTAGTTTTAGACAGTGCGAAAGTTAAGCATAGAGCATAGTTACACTTAGAAAATGACATCGTAAAATTGGAAGGTTTTGTTATTTTTTTTTTTTCAAATTTCTTTTAAGAGGAAAATTTTTCAATGCTGCAAGCCGGTTCTGAGCTGAGCCCCTAAAAACCGGTTCGGTTCGTGTTTTCCGAACCCAAATCGGACTTTATCGGAGGTGTCCAAGAATTCTCTATTATTACTGGAATTTCGAATAAGAAAATGAAATCTTTCGAAGCTCTGGGACACCGACGGACTTTTCGGGCGAGAAAAGAAAGAAAAATGGGAAAAGGTGAAAAATGCATTTTTGATCGTAAATAACTTGAAAACCATTACCCGCACAGAAAATTTATGGAAACCAAAAAGAAAGCTAAAGTAATTATCTATAACTTTGTCTTTGAAAATGTTTGTCTAAAAGCAATAGTTTCAGAGATATGGACCAATTCACGCTTGGCAATATAGCGGGCGTTGCCAATGCCACAAATTGACACAAATTTGAACTTAAGACTTTTAGACAGTCTCCTACCACATATCAAAAATCTGGATGGTCTATATTTCATGCATCGAAAAATTCTAACTTGACTGGACTATAAGATGTTATGAAACAAGGTTCAAAACAAATCCTTCAGCTTGCTTAGAAACCGGTTCGCGAACCGAAACTTAGACTTCATGATGGGTTCGAAACTCCGGAACGAACCGCCTGCAGATTTTTTACAGATTTGCAGCCTTTGATTTTATAATTCCTCTTGTACTCAAATTTATTCTGTTAAATTACGAAATATTTTTAGGTTTTTTTGAGTGTATGAACTTGAAACTTGGTGAGTAAGATGCTCCCATTCTGAAATGATAAACTTTTCCACGAAAGCATGATTATACAGCTCTCCGGATTTCAGTGCAATTGAAACCAAATATGTTCTAAAACCGACTTTAAATCGCCAAATTATTTTGAAAGTCAGAGAAAGACTTAGGACTTTGCCTATGACTCTTTGCTGATCGAATAAACATTCACTTTAAAGGTCTGCACCCAGATGTGAACAGAAATAAAATTTTGCTTCAAAAGTTGTATGAAAATTTTACTTAACTTCTCGTTAACTTATATCTGGATACAGATCTTAATGTACATGTTTTAGAATTACTCACCGATTCTTATCCTCACAGCCTGCTGGTACCTCATCGGCTCTCGCTATAATCTGCGGCACATCACGGAACTCCTCAAAAATACTCGAACGTCGCTCCACAAACTTTCCCAGCTCCGTGGCACTCAGCAAATTATGTCTCAAGGAGGGATCATCAAAGGCCGCATTACCATAGGTACGCTTCGAAGCTCTCAAGTCCCTGCCCTTACGTCTCACACTGCCCAGGACAGAGACATTGTCCAGCGAGTAGGCGTCTAGGCTGACCGGACGACAGCGCTGACCATATGACATTTGTTTTTGCCGCTTACGCATCAGATACAAAAAGGCCACCAAGAGTATTAAGGCCACCACACCGATCACACTTACAGTAATGGCAATGATCACATTCACATCCGTGCCTTGGGCATTATTTGGCTGACGATGCTCCAAGTCGCCAGGAAGTGTGGGCGTGACC
This sequence comes from Lordiphosa collinella, assembly GCA_018904265.1. Lineage (NCBI taxonomy): Eukaryota > Metazoa > Arthropoda > Insecta > Diptera > Drosophilidae > Lordiphosa > Lordiphosa collinella. The sequence continues at coordinate 45,550 of JAEIFV010000465.1, forward strand.
AGGTTGACAGCTGGTGTGGTACTATGGGTAGTGGTAGTGGTCTCCACGGGCAGCATGGTGGTTGGCAGACGGGGTGTGGTAGTGGTTGTGGTACTGCTGGTGCTATCATCCAGTAAACTTATCAGCGGTGGGGGGGTGGTTGTAGTTGTGGCCATATTCGTTTTGCTTAACAATTGTTCCTCAACTGCTGGTTCTTTATCCACCTGTTGCTGCTTGTTAACTTCATCACCATCCTCATCATCGTCATGCGCTTCATTATTATCTTCCAGGACACCTGTTGTGGCGGCTGTTGTTGTGCTCTCATCCAAAGAATTGAAGGGTTTCACCGTTGTGCTAGTTGTTGTGGCCAATGGAGTAGGAGTTTCCCCTATATTATTGGTTTCCAGAGAGGCTTCGTGCTCATTTAACTTGCTGGAGGCCTTTAGGTCGATTAACAGCGTGGCGGCAGTTGTTGTTGTTGTTGTGCTGGCTGCCTCTGTTATAGTTTGCAGTTCACTGTTGTGGGCGCTAGGCTCTGTTACACTTGGCTTATTATTGGTTTTCTCACTAGTTGAGGTAATTAATTCATTTAAATCCTCATTTTCTTTTACACTTTTCACTGTAATTGCATCTAAATTCACTTCATTGCTAATTTGAACAATATCCGTTGGTGTGGCTTGAGTTGTACTTGTTGTTGTTGCTGCTGCTGGAGTACTTTTAATTGTTGTAGGCGTCGTAGACGTTGTAGTTGTTGTTGCAGGCGTTGTGCTCAGCTCGACAGCTGCTGGCAAACTAACTGTTGTGAGAGCAAACAGCTTACTCTCTGTCTCTGGTTGCTTGGTGGAGACTAAAATGACGTCGTCGTCGTTACCGCCGTCTTCGTTATCTACGTAGTTGTTGTTTTTATTGCCAGTCTCATTAAAATCATGAGTCGCTTTCATTGCCATTTCAGTTGTAGTGGGGAGAGTGTGGGTGGTGTTCAATGCACTCACACTCATCGTTGTGGTTGTAATTGTAGTTGTGGTGAGTGTGTTTGCTGGCGCTGGCTCAGCTGTTCGCTCTGTTGTTGTTGTTGATGTTGGCTCTGAGCTTACAACTGTAGATTGTTCTGTTAGCTTAGTAACAGTTGGGGCTACTGTTGTAGTTTCGTCTGTTAGGTTAACAGTTGTATCTAATGTGTTTTTTTCTTCAACAGCGGCTGTTGTTGTTTCTGTTAATTTTGTTTTCTCTGTTGTAACTTGATCTGTTAACTTATGCTTTTCTGTAGAACTTGCTGTAAATTTTTCAGCTGTTTCTGTTAAGTTAACCACAGACTCTCTTACTGTGCTGGCCGTTTCTGTAAAATCTAACATTTCTGTGGTAGCGGCTTCTGTTGTAGAAACATTTTCTGTTAAGTTAACATCAGCTGTTAATTTCAACTTTTCCTTATTTTCTGTGCTGACCGTTTTTGTTAAATCTAACATTTCAGTGGTAGCTGCTTCTGTTAAATTAACATTTTCTGTTAAGTTAACATCAGCTGTTGGTTTTAGCTTTTCTGCATTTTCTGTGCTGGCAGCTTCTGTTAAATCTAACATTTCAGTGGTAGCTGCTTCTGTTAAATTAACATTTTCTGTTAAATTTACATTAGCTGTTATATTAACAGTATCAACAGCTGTTGTGGTAGCTTCTTTAGCTAAAGCCTCTGTTAGTTTAGCATTTTCTTCTGTTGAGTCCAACTTAACTTCTTGAGTTAAATTACCATCTTTGGTTTCTTCTATCAACTTGGCATTAACCAGACTTGCGAGCTTTTGAACTATGGGTTCATCTATTGTTACAAACTTTTCAGCTTCTGTGATCTCTGGTCTAGCAGTCTCTGTAGTAGATTCAACAGCTGCTGTTAATTTAATCTCCTCTGTTACGGCTGCAGCTGTTGTAGTTTCCGCTAGCATCTCTGTGGTATCCTTAACTGTTCCCTCAGTGGCATCTAGAGTGGTATTTACCACAAATTCTGTCCGATTCTCTTGTTCTTTTGGGTTTGGAGTTTGCATCAACATAATTTGTTGCCAATCCAAGAGATTCTTTTCATTATGCTGCTCCGTCTTGTTACCAGATAGCTGTGTTTCCTCTATATCGTTAGCCAAATCGGTATTATTAGGGAACAAGGGCTTTACAGTGGTGGTTGTTGTTGTTGTTATTGTGGTAATCTTGGGCAGTAACTTCATGGCTGCTAAGCTCCATACTTCTGCATTGTTGGGCAGAGTCAATTGTTGAGCATTTGTGGAATTTTCACTTATAAATTTAGCTCGTTTTTCGGGCAACGGGCGCTGTAATAGCAAATTGTCTTCGATGGCGTTTTCATGAGAAGCCAGGCTTGGCTTTGCGGTCGTGGAGGAGCTTATGATCAAGGCATGGAGTTTCATGGGCGTAACTGATTCTGCTGTGGTAGATGCAAAGTGCTGAGCTTTTGAAGTAAGGCTTTCGGTGGATGTTGAGGTACTTTGTTGGTCTGCTCCTGTTGTTGATTCCCGCTCTTTTTCGGTGCTTGTGCTAATCATGTCAGGGTCATTTAATTCCACTTTGGTCGCATTTTTGTAAGGGATTTCTCTTTTTGCCATGAAACGTGCCTGGGTTGCCATTATGGCCCAGGCCATTAATAAGCAGGCAACCAGCCCGCACCTAAGCAGACGCATGTTGTTTCTCTCTCTCTCTACACAATTCTACGTTGAGCTGGGCTTCCAAATCGTTTGTTTTGTTTGTTGTTGTTTTTTTATTTAAGCTTCACTTATTGATGTTATGTGCCCATATTTAGATACAATTTGTGCAAGCATTGATTTTTGGTTTATTTCAATTTTTGTTCAGCTTAACATATCCATTTTGTAATATTTCCTGACTGAAGAAGTTGATAAATGACCTGTAAAAATAGAAAAAAAATGAATCATTATTTGAGGTTGACACTTAATTACATAGTCGTATATCTATAATTAGGCTTTTCCAGCTCGTTATATGTATAAGGCTTGGCATTTAGGGGTCACATACATGTACGTTGAAATATTCCAAAGAAAGTGAGAAGTAAGGCTAAGAATAATTTCCCTTTCCACAAATGAATACAGTCATTACGATGTATTTGACTTTTCCTTTTTGTTGTGGTTCTGAAATTCTTACAAGTTCAAGGTCGAGGTATATTTAATGTAAGTGTCTTGTGAATGTTGCTTGCATTTTTATAATTTAAAGAAATTTAAGTATTAAGACTTCAAAACCATAATTTTGATTGTGCACTACCATCAAGCAATGTGATCTCTCATTTTGGTCCAATAGAATTCATAAGAATCCAGTACAACTAAATCCATTAGATTGGAAAGGTCCACAAATTATTCAAAAAAGAGTGGCCGAATTTAAAATTTCAATACTTGAAAAGAAAATACAGCCATGCTCCCATTTTCGCATTCGCAATAACCTTTGCGATTTGAAACCGGTTTTTAATACTAATTTGCTCCCCAAATCGCAAAATTTTTTGCGTATGACTGATAAAGTAGTTTTGTTTTTGTATGGTTACATCCGGATGATTTAATTTTAAATGTAATTCACAATTTGAAATGTAAAAATAAAAGCATGTTGTTGAAAATCAATGAGAAAAAATTTTTTTTTATAGAAATTTTCAATGATTTTTGAGAAGAAAAATTGTTGCTGAAATTCAGTTAATATTTCGACTATTTATTTAAAAATTTTTTTGATTTCAATCAAAATTGTTATACCTGGGTTTTTGCAAAAAATTTAACTGCGCGCAACTTAATTCCACACCAAAAATCAAAAAGATTGATTTGATCTCACTTTTTTTCAATTCTGAAAAGATCAAATTTATGCCGCATAAAGATTAAATTTAATCAAAAAATTCGAGCTCAATTTAATCTCAAAGCAGGATCACTTTAAGCTTTATTAAGAATAATTTGCTCCCAGAAAGATTCCTCTACCTTTCCTTTCTTCTTCCATTTTCCATACGACACACCCACCGACACCAGTTTTGGTATATTTAAGGCTTCTGAAAAAAACAAAGAAATATAAAAATTACACAAGGCAACAAAATTCGACTTTTTCCAGTATATTGGAGGGTTGGTAGTGATTCTATATGATTTTCATGTGCTAAGCAAGACTGCATTTTCAGAAATTGTCCATTACGTCGAGATTTTTAGTAATTTGAGCTTAAAATTGCTAAAAGTGCCTAATTTGACTCTTTTTAGGAGCGTTTTTCGGGGAATCTATTCTATTGTTTGGACTCTCTTTGAAACCATCGGAAAGTACCACTCCTTAGCTTTAAGATGAACTATCCCAAACAACTCTGCGATTTTTTTCAATTAAGATATACCTCTTTTAGCACTTGTGTAAAAAATCCTATTTATTGCTGGTGCCCCAAAGTATGCAATTTGGTAGAGACTCTAATATGTTTTCGTTTCCTAAAAACAGTCAAATTTGCTAGTCATTTGTAATAAACCAGCAACAAAATTCTAAAAAAAACCTCCTCTTAATTCTTAAAGAGAGACGATTACAATAAATTTCATAAACGAAGGCCAAAAAAGGACAGATTTGTTTTATTATTTTGTAAATGACCAGCCTTCTTTACTGTTTTTAGAAACAATAACATATTAGAGTCTCTACCACCCATTGCATACTTAGGGTCACCAGCAGAAAAAGGATATTTTTGGATTCTTACACAAGTGCTAAAAGAGGAATATCTCCATTGAAAAAAATCGCAGAATTGCTTGGGATAGTTCATTTCAAAGCTAAGGAGTGGTACTTTCCGAGTCCAAAAAATAGAATGGATTCCCGAAAAACACTCCAAAAAAGGGTCCAAATAGGCACTTTTAACCACTTTAACCTCAAATTACTAAAAATCTCGACGTGATGGACAATTTCTGAAAACGCAGTCTTGATAAGCACACAAAAATCATCTTGAAACACTACCAACCATTCAAGATACTGGACCTTGTTGCCTAGTGTTATTGTTGTCTCGTCTGGTACTCGAACTCACAACCTCTCAGCTTTACACTGAACACGAATGGCATGGTATTTCATCGCACACCACCATAGCACATGATTGTTGCCGCATGTCTAAAGTGCTATTTATACTTTTCTGCTATCGTTCCTAATTTATGAACATTGTGATCTCGAAAGGGATTGAAGTAAGCACATATGGAATGAAACAAGCTCGAAAGGATTGCGTCAAGCCTTAGCCCATTTTATGCCGCTGTTCGACTAATCGAACAGTAAAATCGCCTTTTCAGAAAAATTTTTTTCTGGGATCTGGTAAAACCAATTGTTGAAGTAATTACACCATTCTATAGTAAATTTGATTGGCTTTCAGAAAAAAATATTTAGGTCGCCCTCCACTTTACAGAAGACATCAATTCAACAAGCAAAAAAAAAAACAAAACTATAAATATTTTTTTCCGAAAAATATGTATTAATTTGAGGAAAGATTGAAAGCATTCCTTAAAAAGAAAACCTGTGGGAAAAGTAGCACTAAGAGACCTCAGGACACCTGCGAAAGTGTCTGTTCGAATAATCGAACAATGAAAATGAACAATGTCCAACATATTGCTGTATTTGTTCTATAACAACTGAATTTATACAAGTTATCTGGACTGTGCTCTGCCGCCGTTTTTCGAGTTATCGAACAATATCACCTGGTGCAACTATAATAGGTAGAATTTCTTTGACTTCGGATTCGTGTTTACTGGGTCCCAATTACCCAAGAAAAGTAACTATCACCTCTTGATAAAAACTTCGTGCAGCGCGGCAAAAAAATGTGTTAAAAGATTGACATGAGAAGAATATCCTGTAAATCAAGATTGAATTTTTAAGCTCGTGCTAGGATTACTCTAAGAAAAAAATGATTGAATTTATCTCGCCGTTTTTTTTCTGTGTACAGTTGCCAAATGTACATTAAGTTGATTTCCCTTAATACTGTGATCAATGTAGAACTTATTTATGTACTCTGAATTGCATTGAAGTCTTTAACAGAAAAATTTGTTGTTAAGTGTCTCAAGAAATTTACAGCGCCTGGAAAACCGAAAAGTAAAACCTAAAAGTCAGCCTCTTTCGTTTTTGCATGTTCCATTTTCCACCGTATCACTTGATTCACCCGTGCCGATTTCGTTTGTTACGTGGTTGGCCAAAAGAAAAACGGAAGCAAATTCATTCGGAATTGAGAACAGCAGATCCAAACCAATACGGAATTGCGTTCGGTTTACTTTTCAAAACGTAGCGGAATTGAGAACATGCCTGTATGTAAAAAATTACCAGAGCTAAACAAAAATAAAAAAAAGTCCAAGCTATTCACCTTCAATGTGGTCGATGTGTATGCCATCAGTTTTAACCGCAGATTCTTCAAGTTTTATGTTGTATGTGTTTGAATTTCCATTGCAGACTTCTGGTAGAATAATAATGCTGTCATGTGGACTTTTAAAGATCTTCATGAGAAGGAATTTCCATTGAGATCTAGTCACAGCTGTCGGACAGTCGGACTTAAAACTTTTCTTTTCCATCTACATTTTTAACGACTTGATTTACATTGAAAATAAAAACCATAAGTTTCATGAGGCTCGAACCAAACGACTAGGAACCGTTCCGCGAACCAAACCATAGACTTAAGGAAAAGTTTGAACCCCTGGACCAAGCTTTGTGCAGAAATTTAGAAGTACGGTGGTTAAGTAGAGTTGAATAGTGCTCGAGTTAATCGCTTCAAGAACATTTGTAATCAAAATGTTAAGGGAAAATTTGGTTCTTATTTTGATTTCAAGAAAAGGTTACTTTGGAACAATGGTTTTCAATTGTCTTTAAAAAAGTTTTATCCGCCGACAGCAAATTTGCTATTATCTACCCGATATCTTTTCCACACCCAATTTTGCAATCAAAGTTAAGTTTTTTATTTAATTCTTCTCTAAATCATATAAAAATGCTGAATCAAATGAAAATTTAAACAGATGACGAAATTTCCCCTTAAATCTGACCACAATCGCTTAAATATACGCTTAAATATAAAATGCTGAATTAAATGAGAATTTAAACAGATGACGAAATTTCCACTTAAATCTGACCACAATCGCTTTAATATACATATTATTGCGTATATTTTTGTGATCTTTCCATGAGGTCTCAATTATTTTCTAAGAATTGACCCAGATTACGTTTTCGGTATTTTGTATGATTGAAAATCAAAATTTAGACTCATGAGGCCATCTTCAAATCATTCCAAAACCTCTTAGTAGTAGGATAGTCGGTATAATAAGTCGCTAATTTGATTCTTCAAGTCCAAGTTTTCAATTCGAGCTTTAGTTAGTTCAATTACTGCTAAATTTATTAAGAAAAAACTTATAGTTAAATATTGATAAACCGTGTTACGATTGAGCACCATTGACTAGACTTTGCAGTGGCCTTCTATTCAATGCTTATTAAGGGAAGGCATTACCCTAACTACCCTAATCAGACCCAACACGCTTATCTCAAAATACTTTCACTATCATTCTACTAAAATATTAAAGCAAACACCATGAAATAAAGACATCCAATAACAATAACAATAGTTAGCAGAAAGGTTCATTGTACCTCTCCAAGTGTCAAAAATAGTTCATAACAAAGTGCAGTGCATAAAGTTCGTTCAACTGCCTGTACATATGAATGGGGTCCTGTCAAGTCCCCATTAAAAAAACAACGTTCAACCCATCAAAAAGTTCATGTTTTCCCAGCAGAAATAACTATTCCATGGTTATATATTTATGAAAGAACGAGAGAGAGAGAGCGAGAACTTCGTATTATGTATTGGCTTCATTCACCATGGTAGCGTTGTTATCTACCGATATGCCCCGATGTCATGTCAATAATGCATGCAACGTGTAAAAGGGAGGAGACTGATTGAGGGCGTTGGGGGTGACTCCCCACAGAAAAGGCTACCCCCTTTGTAGGCAATTAACGCTAAAAGCCTCTGTTTTGGTGGTGGTTTGGGTGTTGTTAATAATGCTGCAGGTGTGGCTCCTCTGGGGCGTCCAGTTGTCTCTGCTTAAAATATTTTAGATTCTATGGATGTTTGCTAAAATTCTACCACATTTTTAAATAAAAAACTCATGTGCTTGGCTGACTAATACTTACGTATGTATGTATGGCCGCCTGTTTGCTGATAAGATTTGTTTGCAAAGTCAGACAACCAACGCAAAGTATTTAGTAACTTTTCGTTTTGAATGTCAACGTTATTTGCTGATAAGAAAATCAAAACGGGTTTCATTCAAGCTGATAGAATGTAAGCAGTCCGTTAAGCGATCATAAAATTGTACTAAAAACTGCCACTGAAAAGGGGGAAAATACCACAAGGAGTATGACTGTTAACGATTTCTGAGAAATTATGGTTTTGCCAAGGAAGTTTCAATTTAACTGTTTGTTCAACTTTCTAAATATAACTTTCTTGGAAAAATCTAAACCTCGGGATACTTAATGAAAAAGTTTTTCTTTCAAAACTTATACACCCGGTCACCTTCACTAGCTGTTGAAGCCAACTTTGAAGTAACTAGCCATGAAAAAGCTTCTCAAACTTCCGCTCGGATTCGGCGTTAAACTGTTGGTCCCTTTCTCTTGTGCGAAAATTAGAAGCACACAAGCCAAGAGATTAAGAGGAGCTCGGCCTTGGCCCTTTTGGCTGTGTCAAGCCAAATTGACAAATAATATTAAAACAACAGTTGAATATCAGTTTGCATTTTTTTAAAATTTAATTTAAGGTCTTTGGTCAACATTTTGGAAACATTGGCCGTGCATTTTTTCAGTAGCAGTCGCACTATAGCGACTCTAGTTATCTCTACAGATAGCATTAAAATGTCAACAAAAAAGTCCAAGGCAAAGAACCTGTATAAATAATTTTAAAATATGCGCTGAGTAATATCAATATCTCTTATACTCTATCAAAGTGGATGGTATGAGAATCGCTCGAAGCAAGCGTAGGGGAAGATAGGGTGTTGTGATCATAGTTTTGTTTTTCTCATCCGAAAATAAAATGGCCGTTTAATTAATAATTTACCAATATATTTCGAGCCCACATCGGGGTACGTCTTCAAGGGGCTAACAAACAACAATAAAATAGATATTTGACAAGTATTCCATGAAACAATTTAAACAAAATTAATAATGAAACTGTAAAACTGACTTATTCTATTGTTTGTGTTGGTCAAGTAAATGTCTATATATGTGTGCACAGTTTTCTGTGTCCGTTTTAAAGTTTAGCTTAGTGTTTGTTGGTATGTTAATAATGTGAAGCATCTCCAGAGTGAACCGCTTGTTATAGTCACGCTCAGTCGGCAGCAAGCGTTGTTTTTGTGTGTTGTTTTCATTACTTTTTAGATCGAAGTTCTTTTACGCAAATCCAGAAAACGGTTGTCTTTGCGACAGATTTTTTGGCTTCACTTTTAACTTTGCAAAGTCAGCAGCTTTGGAATTTACAAGACAGCCATAGCAGCAGGTTGGTTGTGATTGGGTGGTGGTGGTCGATTAGCGGTGACCAAACAGTGACCGAAACAGTGACTAAAACAGTGACCGAAACAGAGATCGAAACAGTGATCGAAACAGTGATCGAAACAGTGACCAAAACAGTAACCAAAACTGTGACCGAAACAGTGACCTATACAGTGATCAAAACAGTGACCGAAACAGTCGAAACAGTGACCAAAACAGTGATCGAAACAGTGATCAAAACAGTGATCAAAACAGTGAACGAAAAGTGACCAAAAATAGTGACCGAAGCAGTGACCCATACAGTGACCGGAACAGTGACCGATACAGTGACAAAAACAGTGACAAAAACAGTGACCGGATCAGTGACCGAAACAGTGACCGAAACAGTGACTAAAACAGCGACCAAAAGAGTGACCTAATCAGTGACCCAAAAAGTGACCAAAACAGCTACCAAAACAGTGACCGAAACAAAGACCAAACAGTGATTTAAACAGTGACCGAAACATTGACCAAAACAGTAATGAAAACAGTGAACAATGTCAATAAATGATCATATTGGGAAATTCAGCTGTTTAGGGTAGCTGAAGGTATATGGATTGGCGTTGAAGGTTGTTCAATGTATCTCTGTTATTTGTGGCCACTATTTTTAATTACTGAGCGTGCTTAAAGTGTGCCACGACTTTTCTTGTGTGCATTTATGTAAAGGGGTATGCTTCCTTTTGTATAAATACTAAGGTATTTTTATTGTTTGTTTAATAGGGAACCGTTAAGGTTTTATAACAAACATCATGGCGTGCCAATTATTGTATCTGAATATTGTTTTAAAAATCAAAACAGGTCGTAAAAGCAGCAAGAAAATACTAAAAAAAAAACCTCACAAGCTTATTCAAGCTATTTAGTTTCTAAAAATCTTCAATTTTTTGGCCTTCGTTTATGTATTTTATTATAATCGATCATGACCAGCCAATTTTACTGTTTTTAGGAAACGAAAACATATTAGAGTCTCCACCACCCATTGCATAGTTTCAGGCACATGAAATAATAGGATATTTTTGAACTCTTACCCAAGTACTAAAAGAGGTATATCTCCATTATAGAATTGTTTGGGAGATAGTTCATTTCAAAGCTATGGAGTGGAACTTTCAGGTGGTATCAAGGAGAGTCCAAACAATAGAATGGATTTCCCGAAAAACGCTCATAAAAAGGGTCAAAATAGACTTAAAGCTTAAATTACTAAAAATCTCGACGTGATGGACAATTTCTGAAAACGCAGTCTTGCTTAGTATACGAAAATCATCGTAAGAACAAAACAAAAGTTTTAAAATTTCACTTGTTTCCTCCTGCCCCTAGGCCAGGAATCTAACTTTCGAGTCTTGGTTTTGGCAACAATCGCAGCCTTTGAAAATTAAGTGAAAAGCTTAATAATTATTGTATATTAAGTTATTTTTGTCCAACGTTGATATCCTACTTTTCATATTGCTGAAAAGTGCAAGCCGAAGTGTTTTGTGAGCTATTTTGTGAGCTATTGTGTCATATAAGTCCAATTTGGCGAGTCTTTCAGACTGTATTTAACAATTTTATCTACATGATATCTACACACAAATTTGTCATTGGTTAATGAGAGTAACTTCATTTCTTTTTTGGCGCCGACACTTCAAACATTTACTTATTTCAAATTTCATATGAATTTTAAAAATTTGTAAACAAATATATATTTTCGCTAATTAATACTTGTACTTGTTGTTATTCTCCCCCCTTCAAATAACATTTTAACTCAAATGTCAACATGCATTTAACAATTCAATCTTTTAAAAGTGCAGCATACTTTCAGGCACTGTTAAAAAATAGTTAACATTTTAGTAAGCAGAGCTTTTAACTTGTTTAACAGAGTTTAGTTTGCCGTCTTTTTGGCATTGCTTTTTAGCAAAAAATTTAAGTAAGATCTTGTGGAAAGTACGTATAAACATATGAAGTATATTCCTGATTAAATTTAGCAACAACTCCAGCTGAAAGCTTCCTAAACAATTGGAGGAACGATTTACATTAAACAACTTTGTTTAAAATTACTCATACGACACGTACACAGGACTAAATTTTAAAATGCAAAAGGGCGACTTTATTGGAAATATAAGAGACCAGGAATATTTTTTGGAATTGCATGTAAAATTACAAAAGGAAGCTTTATAAGATACGTTTAGAAGAGGGGTGCTCACAGTCTGAAGAAGATCATATGATGTTTGAGCAAGCTTGAGCCTTTGGCTGTGTTTATCTAGAGCATAGGCTGTGGGCATCCCTAATATACCACCTTCTCATGCCAATTTTGGTTACTTCTAAAGGCTAAGAATATAAACCTTAAGCTTTCAAATATTTCTACCTGTTGTGTATTTTTTGGTCATGGGAAACAAACTCCAACATCAAAGCTCTAACATAATCGAACTCCGACTACAGCATAAAACAAAATTACAAAATAATGGCCACAACATTGATGAACTATAGCCACTGGCTTGCCACTTGAGTGCCCTATACTTAACCCAAATCGAAACAAGTTCCTGACTTGGCTGCACCAAGATCATGTAAACAACCAGAGACATGAACAACAGATACATTAGAGAGTAACCAACCAGACAGCCAGCCAACTAACCAAACCGGCCAATTTTAAGGTGTAATCATTTCCGCTTCAGCAGTTGAAGATGAACGAAATGCATGACTTAGAACTCTTTGCCAGATCTTCTCCATCAGAATCAACATCAACAGATGATGACGCAGATGATCGCTTGGAATGCTTAAACCAGTTTTTGCGGCCCAATAATGCTGGCCAGCGCTTTAGTTCGATTTCGATTTGCAATTATGATTTCACTTGCATTGTGAAGAAGTGAGAGACCGAGACATTGAGAGAGCTGGTGAATGGGGAAAATGTAAGGTTTGGGATCACCTGCCTGAAGAGCTTAGCTTAAAGCGTGTCTGATTATTTAAGTAATTTCCATGCTTGAGGATTAGTAGAAGCTGCTGGAGAGCATTCTTGAATAGCTGTTTGGGAATATCAGAAATTGTAAATTGGACTTAATCTGCCACTGAATTGTAATACAAACAACAGCAATTCATAAAGAAATTCTCCAGTTAACCCAAATCCACAATCACACACGCAAAATTCAAGACTCAAAATAATAATGTACTTCTACTGTTAGATGGTTGGTTTAGTTAATCTAAAAACTGTGCTCTAGCTTCGCTGTAGTCCGTTTTTTAGTTGGTTTATTTTTCTGTAATTGTTGCCTCGCTACGTTGCGTACGAGAATTTCCAAAGAACTGACACAAACCGGGTCTGGTCCCGGACCACAAAAGATGCTTATCGATAATAAATAGCAAGACTTATGCTAGATTCGTATTTCGTTGCTTTTTTGTTTTCTGGCGCCAGCGCAAAACTCAACCAAGTGTAATGAAAAATGTGAATCGTTTGCTAGGTGTTAACTGTTGTTGTTGTTTCTAGCAATCGAAATGAAATTCAACACTCTGATATAAACATAAATTTCTCCATAAATATCTATGAACAATTTCCCAGGCCATTTGGTTTCATTTGACTGTATTTGCTATTCCTTCTCACACTTTAATCCCCTCGCTCTTTCGCTGACCCATTCATTTTATTTGCAGATGACTCATTTGCATGATATGACAATCACTGATATATTTTGTGGGCCCCCCTCAAGCCAAACTTTCAAAGTAATTAACATAGAAATCGAAATCAAACCATAATCAGCTGGTGTGCGAAAAAAAAAACCAAATACACAAATTTTGACCTTGTCTGGCCCTGCCATTGGCGTTTATTGAACCAGGCAGCGAAATGGCCATCGAAATCGCTGCTAATGAACTTCATCTGTGTTAACTATTGGTAACGAACAAATTATGACGTTGGGCACTTTAAGCTTTTAGACAAAAATCTCATAAGTTTAGAGAAAATTTTATAAAATTTTTGCAAAATTTTTAATAAACTCGTGGATCTAGTTTCATTGAAATTCCATTTGTGTAGTTCAGCCATATCTTTCATTGTTAAACAGGGCAGCAAAACTGTTTAATTTGGAGGGCGTTTTCCTTAAGTTGAATTTGATTTGAATAGCAGATGTTTGGCTCGGATTTTTTGGGTCCATTGGATTAGTTTAAGACCGCTAAGATTGAAACCAAAAAGTTTTATCATGGAAACTCAATTTTCGACAGTTCGCTCTAGTCGCTGCTATTATATAGTCTTTTGATGTTTAAATTTAAAAGACCCAAAGGTAAAAAATATTTTTAATAAATTCAACAACACTCGATTCCAAATAGCTCCTCTTTGGTTCTCGATCCCGGCAGTTTAAAAGCTTGCTAAAAACAACTGTGAGTTTAAGAACCCGGTAACATTGAAATCATTATGTGGTTAGTCTTAATTACAACTGAGGGAACTTGGATACTTCTCTAGGAAGTACACAAATCGATTTTCAGTTCAAGACTTTCAATCATTCCTATTCGTACCGATTCCCTTTTGATAGCTGCGTCATTTCGGTTTTGACATTTCTTGGCATCGTGATATCGAACTGTAAATGATGATCACTTTGTATAAATCAACTGGAAAACTGAAACCAGACCGATAGGAAATAAGAACTGGTTGAATTCAGTGGTTTACAGAAATTTTTGAACCTCAGGTTAAGTCTGTGAAATTGAAGAAACGCAGTTTCGGTTTGGTTTGGTTCAGTTACAGTGGTTAATAGTTTTTTCCGAACTTTTGAAGGTAAGGTAGTCCGAAAAATGCCATAAACGCTATTTATGTTCTTAAGAGGGATGCAAACCGGTTCTGAACCGAACCGAACCGCTTTTTTCAGCTGGTGAACCGAACCGCAAGCCGAACCGGCATCCCTTCGAAAATGCTGAACCGAACCGAAACCCACAAATGAAAACGGTTCGGTTCGGTTCAGTTCACTGACGAGTCAAAAGCCGCAAAAATTTTGGGAATTTTGATCGAATTGCTACGATAAGTCTTTATCGATGCCGGATTTATGTAGCACCCAACCATTTTGAATCATGCAATTGTTCACCGACCTCTGAATATGCCTACAATAAGTTAGCATTCCTTCTTTGAAAATGGCTAATCGTTTTTTTTTTGCATATATCATTTCCTTTACTGGTCAATATTCTCATTAGTCTGTAAAGCTTCTTCACCTTAATCCATTTTTAGCCAGGAGAACAGCTATTAAAGTGATATCATTATGCGCATCCAACTACCAACAACAAACTTTTCAATTCTCTAGGAATTCAGTATCGAAATTGTCGAAAAGTCACATATCACCTTAGAAATCATTATCAGGCCTGTTCCCCTTTTCGATTTCGATCAGATCATGCGGAATCGGAATTGGTAGCTGTTCCCGTTTCCGAAAAACGATCAAGTTATTCGGTTTCTAAAGTTTTGCCTAAGAGTAAGTGGAATGAAAAGTAAATGCAAATTTTCTTTTCAACGGTGATTCTTGGCATCTTGCAAGTATTTTTATTTTAACATGTCAAATATTGTAGAGATTTTGAAGTATTCATTGATAAATCGAGCCTTCAATTTGATTTAAAATCATTTTTATTAAATTTGTACATCAGAAATTGCATGCAGACGAAAGAAAAACGATCGAAATGAAACTGCTGTTCGCAATTCCGAATCAGCCCATGCGCAGTGGCGATCGAAATTGCCAAGGCTGCCTTATGGCTGAATTATAATTCGAAAGCGATTCGAACATTCATTCGAAAAGACTATTGATTTCTATTTCACTCGGAAAAGGAAACACCAAAATGAAAACGATTCGGAATTGCGATCGTTTTACTTTTTCAATTCACTCGGAAACGGGAACAGGCCTGTATACTTCAAATATTGAAGCAAAAGTTCGGGGGAAAAGACATTATAGGCGAGCTTTAATATAATAAAGTAAAAAGTTAATAATAAAAAGTTTTTTGGTATTAAATAGTTTTCACAGAGAAAATTTTCAATATTTAAACGATTAGCTAGACCAAATAGAGCTGGTTCAAACAAAAACCCGGGGTGTAATACCTCTGAAAATCAGAGCTAGTACCTTATAATGTGTTCGAGTCCACCTTTATTTTTGATCAAATAGTAAATATAACCCACCTAGGTTTATAGTTTTTGAAACTTCTGCGGTTTCAAAAGTCCAAAACAATTACTTTCTGAACCGATTTAAGGATATTTTTGAATGTTAGACTTCAGAATAGCCTTAAAGGGTTAAGGTTTCGTGGAATGAAGGGTAATCTTACAACAAAATGAAGCTTTAAACTTGCCGAAACTTCAAAAGTCGAAAAAAAATGACACCGAGCAGATTTCAGGGTATACTCAACAAAAGGCTTTAAGAGTTGACATAGGGTAAAATTAAGGGCGATCCAAGAAAATAATTCAGTTTTTAACACGTTATCGGACTGCTTTTCCTTCGAAACATCGGAAAAATATCTTTCCGCGCAGACTTTAGAGCAAACTGGGGCTTTATACTTAAGAAATGGCTTAGGACTTGAGACTAGGCAAAATTAAAAACGATCCTTGAACAGAAATGCATTTTGAACAACCTTTGGAATAACTTAACATCGAAAGTCTGGAAAGAAATAGATTTTCGAACAGGTTTAAGCAACATTCGGGACGTTATCCTAAATATATCCTAGAAATAAGTTTTTGACATTCTTTTCAAAAATATAAATATGAAAATATCTGGTCGTTAAACTTAGGGATGGGCTTTAAGGGTTCAGATTTTACAGATTTTCGGCATCCAAGAACATAACGTGCGTTGTGAATTCCTGTCCGCGCAGATTTTAGAGAAGATCGGGGTTATTTGCAAAAACAGAAACTGGCCTTCTCTAAGTTTTTAATAAATAAAGTCTGAACCACTGAACCGAACCGAAACCGCGGTTCAGTTGGCGTTCAGTCGGCTTCAAAAACCATATAATAAACCGAACCGGTGGTTCAAAAACTATGTGAACCACTGAACCGAACCAGTCCTTATTTCAAATCGGTTAGCATTCCTGGTTCTTAAATCGTCAGAAATTCTGTCAGAACCTGCGCGAAAAGTTGTTTTTCGGACTTTTGAATTTACTTCAGGTTTCAAAAAATGGAAAAAACTCATTGCTTTTCTAGGATCGCCCCTAATTCGCCCAATCTAAACTCTTAAAGCCATTACTTAATGATAACGTCCCGAATTTTGCTTAAATAGTTACGTATCACGTTGACGCAATATGTGGTGGCGTAAGCTGAATTACTTACGTCTTCAGTACGTCGGGGCCTTAAGCCGTTAAAAAATGGCACCTGAAGGTATACAGTACCCTTAAGAGATTCAAAACTAGCAAGTGCAACTGTATTTAAACTTCGGCCCAAATGATGCTAGTTTCACCATCTCGTTTTTAATTTAACTTCAGTTGATCGCTGATGACTTGCATGTCTAAGAAGAGCGACTCAATATTATAATATTGTAAGGCCCACAGCCTATTAACATTGACTCCACCACATATGTGCTGTTTAGCGTAACATTAATTTTAAAGGAAATTCTTCTCTTCCTCAATTTTTGTATGAAATTTCTCGTTACGTCGGAAGTCCGTCTTGGCCTTTACCCCCCGAACATCGGACTTGAAGTTGCGCAAATCCGAAATGATTTCAAATTCTTCTTTGGAAAGCTTTGGACAGAAGAAATACAAAATTGTACATCTTTTAATTCTTTAGTGAACTGAAGCAAACCGAACTGTTTGATTTGCGGTTTTTGTTTCGATTAAGCATTTTGGAAGGGACGCCGGTTTGTTTTGAGGTTCGGTTTATCAGCTGGAATTAGCGGTTCGGTTACGTATGGTTGGGTTCGGTTCAAAACTGATTTGCTTCCCTGATATAAACAAATAAGAAATAATATATGCTGTAGCTGTTAAATAAAAGGACCGCCTACTGCGCCATGTGTTAAACTGTAGATGCTATCGCATCTACCGGAATTTCTGCAACACTGTTGGAAGGTTGAAGAACTGCACATTCAGCACTGAAGCTTTCGTTAAACCTTCAAATCATCGAAAATCCTGCTTGCAAAATTTCAAAACGTTTAGCCAAGGCTAAACTGTTGAAAAATTGTAAATTGATCATATGGGATGAGTGCCGGCGCACAATCGATCATTAGAAGCACTCGATCGAATATTGAAAGATTCGCGCTACAATAATCGCCGCAAACGCACTTTCCGTGATTCCGAAATCAGTCGGAACAATTATACGCACTTTTCTCAAGTCATCGTATATGGTTCGATACATAAAAACCATTCAATTGGGGATAAATATGCGAGTGTTCCTGCAACAGTATAGAACCGCAGAAGATTGCTCTAAAGTACTGTTGAGAAATGGTCAAATTACGGTGGGTACTTTCAGTGGTTGAATATCGATTCCATCTGATCACTTAAGTATATCCATTGGTCAACATTATCTTAACTACGATTTGTTGTTTCCAAAAGAATTGCGTTCATATAAAAGGACCGGTCGCGTTGAAAACGAGTACAAAGTCTTTAATAATCCAGTGAAATTCTTTAAATCTTTGGATTTTATCTTAAAGTTGGATCTGTTGGTTGGTACGAAATCTTCATTTCCCGTTACTGGGCGGTGGAACCCGACTGGTAGTGGCTAGGACTTAGAAAGGGTCGTTCAAGGAAGAAGAATGCCTAATTTCACAAATTTGCTTAACTTCTACCGATTTGAAGTTCCAGTTCAATCTATTTAGTTCCCAGTGAAACTTGCATTTGCGATGACCATAAGCAAGACACAAAGACTGCATGCTATATGTAGCGTGTTCCCGAGTTGGGAAACCATATGCACTCTTTATTTATTCATTCAAGGAAGGAATGCAGTATACTAACTTAACTTAAAAAGGTAATGGTGCAGTTCGATTCCAAATAGGGGGAAACAGTCGAGTTTGGTCAGTGTTACCAGCTGTAACTTCCCCCTTCATCAAAATCATCCCCTGTCAGTTAAACAATCAAAAACTATTCCACTAATTGCCCATTTTGAGACGTCAGGTTTTGGGGTTTACTTTTCCATTTCATTAGTGTTGACAATGCTTCGATAAGAATCTTAACCACGCAAATGTCAACTTAAGCTTACCATCATAATCACACAAATATGGGGAAACATTTAACAAATTTGTGGGGATAGTAAATCAAATAAATGTTAGTACATATTGTCCACTACCAGTTATCTGTTGCAGGCAATTATTTTAATGGTTAGCGCAATGGGTGGGTAATGTATGTACGTATGTATGTCAGCCTGCATAATTGCCCCTAATGCAATTGAATAATTAGACAAATGGTGCAGCGCATACCCTTTGTATTTTTGTTTGTTTTACTCTTACTACTATGGGGGTTACTTTTTGGGTCACTGAGCTTTGGCTCAGCTTTTGGGGTACAGTCTAACCAAAGCGAATTCTGTGTAATTGCCAAAGTCATGCCCATAAAGTGGTGGAGACATTTGCTCACACATTTGTGGAAAAAAGTCAATTAAGTGGACATAAGTCTCGGCCTTTTGAGCGCATTTACCTCGAAATTGACAAATTTGCTTGGTTTGCTTTACAAAAGTTTGCTCTCTTTTGTTGTATGCGCAATTGTGATCATGCGATGGTTTGCGCAAACTACAATAAGTAAGTGGCTTATGAATTGCCTTTGAATGGTGGAGATTAAGGCGACATGAAATATGGAAATATAAGCTATGTACTTGCTAATATAGACTTCTGTAGTTATTGAAATAAATTGACATAATAGATTTCGTTTCAGACTTGTCTTCGTCTCTGGACCCACAACTGAAGGGCAGACACGTACACAATTCACAGAAATGAAAACAACAACAGTTCGCCCTTTTACTATTCAAACGAACAATTTTAATGTCACGATTGAAAAGCGTCGAGCAAATTGGAACTGCCACGAGAGGAGGCTACTGTCGTGGCTGCCCAAAAAACCAACTATTGTTGCCGCTTTGTGTGTTGCTGTTGTTGTTATTGTTTTACTATTATTTAGATTGGGTTTTTTTTCGGTTAGTTACGGGCATAAAATTACAGCGCAGTCGCAGCGCTAAAGTTGAACCGAATTGAGGTTATTCCACTAGCCAAACAGATGAGTTAACATTTCATGCATGCGGCAAGAGTGAAGTGGAGTACATGGGCGTGCACCTGAAATCAGTCAAAGGGTAGAAAAGTGAATGGATTTAGACGACTTTTCCAAAATATGCACGAGGATTGTGAGGCAAAAACACACTTTCACGACACATTCCTTATACTGTGCATTGCTTAAAAGCAGCAATTGTAATTGACAGACCTCGTTGGCAGTGGTTTTGTTGGGTGAGAACAGCGCCATCCTAAGCCCGTCTGATGAATATCCTGCTCGCTCCTTGACTTCACCGTCAATTTCAACAGTTTTTAACAAGGCTGCGAAACCTCTGCTTCTGCAGAAGGTTCATTAAATTAACCAGTGAAGTACATATAAGGCTCTGTTCAAGGACTGGTTCCTCAAGTTATCGAATCCAAGATTTTGGTTCGAACAGCTATTGACCAAAGTCGAATGCACCACCATTTTCAATGATATCAATCATACGTCCCCATATGTGCCAAAAAAAAATTTTTTGGAAAAATTTTCTAAAATCAAGAAAAAGACGGGTTTTTATTAATATTAGGGGGGTTTTTCTAAAGTCTTTTCTTAAAAATAGGGCAAAATTAACCTTTAATTTTAGAAAATAGTAGCCCTTAAAGAGACTACTGTAATTCCTTAAAAACAGAAAAATTTTCTGGAACTAATTCACTTAAAAATATGGCGATAGTAGCCATTGCTTTTAGAAAAAATTTGGGGGTTATTTTTTCCTCCCCCCCGTTTTTTTTTTTTTTTTCTGCTTTCATTGATAACAAAAAGGTTTTTCTAAGACTACTTTTTGGTCATTACTTTTCTATGGGATCTATACTATAAAGATGTCTGATTTCTATTAAACTTGATGAAATCATGGAAAAGCATAATACACTGTTAATTGCGAAATTTGGAGGCGATGTCATTTAAGACAAAAAGTTTTTCTCACTTCAACTTCTTTTTCGACCGATCATTCATACTGCAGCTATATGCTATAGTCATCCGATTTTGATAAAACTTTGTAGAAATGTGTCCAAAGTAAATAAAATAAGTGTATGATAATGATAAGGACGTTTTCATTAAAAAAAAAGTTTTTCTCACTATAACTAGTTTTTCGACCGATCGTTCCTATGGGAGCTATATGCTATAGTCATCCGATTTCAACCAATCTTTGTAGAATTGTGTAAATGTATATAAAATAAGTGTATGCCAATGATAAGGACGTTTTCATTAAAAACGAAAAAGTTTTTCTCACTAGAACTAGTTTTTCGACCGATCGTTCCTATGGGAGCTATACGCTATAGTCATCCGATTTCAACCAATCTTTGTAGAATTGTGTAAAAGTATATAGATTAAGTGTATGCCAATGATAAGGACGTTTTCATTAAAAACAAAAAAGTTTTTCTCACTAGAACTAGTTTTTCGACCGATCGTTCCTATGGCAGCTATATGCTATAGTCATCCGATTTCGACCAAACTTAGTGAAATCATGGAAAGGGATAGTAAACTAAGAAATACGGACTTTGGAGGCGTTTCCATTAAAAACAAAAAAGTTTTTCTCTTTAAGACTAGTTTTTCAACCGATCGTTCCTATGGCAGCTATATGCTATAGTCATCCGATCCGGCCGGTTCCGACAAATGTGCAGCGTATTTGTACCAAAAGACTTTGTGCAAAGTTTGGTGAGGATAGCTTTAAAACTGACGGAGGAGATAGCATAGAAACAGACGGACAGACGGACAAGGCTAAATCAACTCATCTCGTCGTGCTGATCAAGAATATATATACTTTATGTGGTCGGAGATGCTTCCTTCTATGCGTTACAAACATCCGGACAATTTTATAATACCCTCTGCAAGGGTATAAAAAAGGCGTTAGATTTCAGAAATTTTTGCTCCAGTGCAAAAATATAATTAGCCCATTCAGACGTGCCACTTCAACGCTGTAAAATAGCCTAACCGTCTAAGCGGCCGCCGTCGTGGCGCGCGACAAAGTTCTTGGGTTCTAATCCCAGTCAGTCCCTGAAAATTTTTATTTATTTAATAAAAATTAATCAAAGCAGCTGGGGTGTTGTTCAAACGAAGCGGACCTGGAGCTGGACCGGTGGTGGACTTGGACCCCTGGACCGGTGGTGGCGAACTGGATCTGGACCCGGTGGTGGATCTAGACCACCTCACCTGGTGGTGGATCTGGACCCGGTAGTGGATCTGGACCTCCCGGTGGTGAATCTGGACCACCCATCCGGTGGAGGATCTGCACCACCCGGTGGTGGATCTGGACATGGTAGGTGGATCTGCACCTCCCGGTGGAGGATCTGGAACCGGTGGTGGATCTGGACCACCTGGTGGTCACCCGGTGGTGGACCTGTGGTGGTCTTAAACAATTTTTTCTGCTTTTAAGAAAATACCTTTCTATTATTAAGAAAAATTATTAGAAAAAAAAATTTTATTTTAAGAAAATAGTTTCTATGATTCAGAAAGAGATTCTAGTTGTAAGAAAAGTAGCCCTTTGGTTAAGAAAAGCTTCCCATAATATTTAGAAATTATTTTTCTAAATTTTAGGGTGAGTCGCCTTAGGACGGATTTCAAATGCGAATTTCTAATTATTATGGGTTAATTTGGGAGTTTATTTTTATGAGTGTATGAAAGGTTATTATAATAATTCACTTGGTAATATCTAGAAAGAGACGAATCAATCGGCACTAGGCACTTAGAGAATTTAGATCACTTTTTAATAGAATCTAAATCGTTGAATGAGGCACACAGCTTGAGATCGTCAGCGTATATAAGGGCAGTAGAAAAAGAAAGGTTCTTAGGAATATACTGAAAAGAGCCGAAAACAGCATAAAGAAACAGTTCAGTTCATTTCAAGGACGAGTTTGATGATCTTAAAGTCAAATCTTTCCCAAACAGACACCTCACTCACACATACACACACACAAACGCAAATGACTTTTATCTTCTTCGCTCGCTACGATTTGCTCAGTGAATGAGCAGAGCAAAATGTAAACAAATCCATTGATTGTTCGTTGAGCACTGATCGATTCGTTCATGAGCCGATGTGAACGGTTCATCTCTGACTTTTCAAAGGTTCAAAGGGTCCGTAAATAACGGTTATTTTTGGACAACGAAAAACGGTCGATTGTTATTTGCTAGCTCTGATCAATATGTAAAGTCGCCGAAACTCTTAAGAATGGCGATATTGTTCGAATAAACCAACAACTTTAGACGATTTGGAAGACAGAGCAGAACGCGCACTGAGTGCTGCTCAGCCCATAGCCCCGGGGAGCCCATGTCATTTGCTTTTTTCACACAGAAGCTAGTCGAATAAGCAATTTTTTGAGAGAAAAGCTTAGAGAAGTAAGTAAATCGACTCCAGTTTTAAGTGCTCACCAACACAAGCACATTATTCTGTTCCCTCCATTTGACCAGGCCTGCTGTTTACATACTTAATTGTATCATGGCACACGCCCACCAAAATTTACTTTTTATTAACCACTACATGAATTTGTACTCATGTTCAACCCATCGGAATGCGCGGTGTGTGGGTATAAGTACAACTTTTAATTCCATATAAAACAATAAATAAATGCAATTACTTTTTTTTTGCTTTCGTCAAAACTTAATACTCATACGAACAAGTGGTATAAATATTGGGGTAATTGAATTTGTTTTACTATGCTAAAAAGGGAGCAGAACATTTGTATGGGATTTGCTTAGCGTATATAGATAGATATTGAAATAGCAATGGTAAGGAGGATAGGATTGGTTATTGAGACTCGATTGGCAGCCATGCCTATTCCTATTCATCTAAAATCCACAGAAATGTATACAGCTCCCAAAGAATTATTACAAACCCCTTCTGGGCTACGCCTTTGACTGGCAACCTCTGTGAGTCATGTGACTTCATTCATTGTTTGTGCCTGGAGTCTGTTACGTACCCAGCTCAAAAGGGCAAACCGCAGTGGATGCGTTTTTGTTTTAGACACAGAGGGGAGACAGAGAGAGCAAACAATGCAATAAATTAAAGCACTGTTGGCAGATTTTGCGCAAGGTAAAACGATCTACTTAATAAGGGTTCAAAAAAGAAGCTTCATGGCTCAATGGTTGTTAAATTGTTGCCAAAAGAAAGCAAAAGTAGGCGCAGCCACCAAAGCACTTTTACTTTTCACTTGGGCAGCAAAATGTAACTCGTAGATACAAATTTTCACAGCAGCCGCAACAGCAGCAGCAACAGCTGACAACGTTGACAGACAAGTTTTCCCCGCTGAGTCCAAACGAGTTCCATTTAAATGTGTTAATGATTGAGACTCGGGTGGTGGGCGGTAGCCGTATCTGTATCTGTGAGATACATTATATAATTTCCCCTTTTTTGTGAACTTTCATTTGTCTCACCGCAATTTTGGACTCATTTTCTAATACTTGATTAGAAAAATGATCACAAATTAGCCAGCGAGTTTCCCCCTCTAGTTTTTGGGGTTAACTTCGGACACGCAAAATTGTCATTGCCATTTGTCGGGTGTTAATTGAAGTTGCGTTTTCTCTTTGTGGGTTTTCTGTATTTTTTGTTTATAATATTTATTTTTTTAATATTAATTTGCAAGCAAAGTTCAAGGTTTATGACAGTAATTGATTAGCAGGACGGTGTTAAGCGTAAAATGGCCAAGATGAGGGAAAGTTCCTTGAAACAAATAAAATAATTATTATCAATATTATTCTTAAATGCAAATTTCTATTAAGTTTTTACACTACTTCCTGGAATTGCACACATTTAACGAGCCATAATTCTCGTTAACCATTTTCGTCATACGCTTAACTACTGACCGACAACTTTGAATGCGCCATAAACTGGCGTTATTTAAAATATTACCTATCCAGATTCTTGGTATCATTTATTGTTTATAAGTATGAAACTTCTCTCCTGCCATCAAGATAATGACACCCAACGTCAATTGATATTCAGATTTATATAAATTTATTTGCATTTCGCATAAAAAAAGCAAGAGAATCTAAATTTGCTCTGGGGGTTTCCCATGCCAAAACTGGTTTTCTTACATGAATTTCTCAATAATCTAATATACAGTTGGATAACAATTTCACAAAAATAAACAAACTTCTGTTGAGTTCAGTTCGTGATGAGCAAAAAATAAGCAATATGCTGTTCCATGTGATCGTTTTTAATGGAGATATTGACGATATAGAATTGTGAGCAGATGCCCAAACTGTAGATCCTTTTGCTTAGCTTTAACGCAGTGACGGCGCTCTACAGCAAAACTGCCACCGTCTAAAGAAACTGCATTTGCGGAAATGTGCGATATCCCCCCAATTTGATGAGCTCAATTATTTTAAGTGTTGCCCGAATTTTGTCACGCTGGGGCTAGACTGTAATTCATGTGAGGCGGTAGCTGGGACGGATTAGCGCGCCACTGCGCTGCGAATCTGAAGAAACTGGACGATATTGAGGTGAGCAATATGGAGTTGTAGGCACCCGTCAATTCCGAGCGAGAGCTGCAGCTGTTATTGGGACTTAATGGCAATGATATAACCAACATAGGTGGCGACAGCAACTTGGCCAGAAACATACATCGGCGTCATATGAATCCTTATACCACAGGGGCACTATTCCTGTTGGATGAGGCGTCGTCGTTTTGTGCAGGTGGACACAGAGTGCAACATTCATCACGTATTCCTATGCAGACCCTATTTCTACATAAAGGGGGTTTCCTGCAAGTGATTTTGATTCTGATTTTAATTTCGGTGTGACCAGATAACGAAAATTGCGCTTTACAAATCGCTTATCATTCCAGTCCTGCAATACGGCGCAGAAGCATGGACATTAACAGCAGCGAATGGGGCGGCGATCGGCATGCTCGAGAGAAAAGTCCTTCGGAGGATTTATGGACCTGTAACAGTTGGCAATGAATTTCGCACCCGTATAAACCTCGAACTGTATGAGCTCTATGGGGCCGCTGGTCTAATCAAGCGCATAAAACAACAGCGGCTGCGCTGGATTCGACATGTTACTCGTATGTATAAAGAAGCTCCAGCAAAAAAAATGTACAAGCGGATGGCGAACGAATTCGGGACAAGAAGAAGGCTGGGACGACCGAAACTAAGATGGAAAGATCAGGTGCTGTAAAACATTGAGGCGCTTGAGGTGACCAACTGTTACCGAGGCTAGTATTGATTTTTCCGACTGACTGCTTTCGTGAAAATAAACTATTAGCATTTTACATTTTTGATTTTAATATGGGGCACCAGGTACGTTTTATGATTTCCACTAATTGGAGAAACAGAAGCTAATATGGGAAAATGAAAATTGGTTTATAAAATAAGCTGAGGTTTCGGTTCGGCTTAGTATTTTACTCTCAATTTTCACGCCTCTTACTTTCCAATTTCAATTCCTGAAAGAACCCATAACCACACAGAAAAAAAAAATCCAAAAAAATATCCATTTGGACTGGTTATCATCCAACGGAGCTGAAAAATCATCCTAGGGATGATAATTTTTCATATTCTTTGATTGATTTTTCAGTTCCATTGGATGATAAAAGAATATTAAAGACAAGTCCAAATGGATACGGGAAATCATCCAATGGATATTTTTGCACATCCCTTTTTTCTCTGTGGATATCTTTAAAAACGCAAAAATAATGTTATTAAATTAATAAGATTTTAATGGATTTGTATTTATTCGATGTTCATCAAGCGATATATTAGTTTTCGTTTTTATTCTCCATCACTTGACTACATTATTTGGTCAGCGTCGGCATCATTTCTGTCATCATCGGTAAATGAGTTTAAATCAATGTATATATTGTCATTACTACTATTTTGCATAATAATGTTTTCTTAAGTAATAGGATAATTCCACTGACACATATATGTACATTTAAAAATTTGTCGCTTCCGTACAAATGTACATTTATGTACATTTTGATGTATGGACGCTTGCCTGCGAAGGATTCTGATTTGAAGAAATGTGCGGGAAATAGTCCAAAAACCGGAAAAATTCAAAAACTATACCGTTCATCCGATTACCATGAAATGTTGGTCAATGGTTAGACGCTTGGCCGCGAAGGTTTCTAAGGTCCAAAAATCGCGAAATTTGCAAAACAACCTTACGAGTATTTATGAAAGCGCTTTTATTATAATGCAGGCGTTGGTAAATGGAAGCACAGTCCAAAATATTGCGAAATTTGCAAGTTTTGGATTTGAGCCTGGAATATTGTTAAAATTGGATAAAAACGGTCAAAAAAGTCACGGAATTTGCAAAATATTCATGAGTTTAGATTATAATGAAGATGGTTAAATAGAGAAAAAGATCGAACGGTCCAAAATGTTTATGGCGACTTGCTGCCAGCACTAGCTTGACAAGAATCAAAAGGACCCGGGCGACGCCGGGTATGCAGCTAGTTACAAATAAATAAATGTTTATGGGAGGCGTTGTCAAATATATGTACATTTGCTCAAATGTACATTAGGGCATACTTTTCTCCATACGATTTAAAAAGTTTTAAGTTCTTTGCTGTACATAGCTCAAAAAATTCAGAATATTTTATAGAGAATTTAACGAAAATCTAAAATCAAATGTTTTAAGTTTCTTGTGTGCCGCTGAGGCTTCAAAGTTTCCAATTTCCCAGTAACTTATTTTATCTTTAATTATCAATATAGACCAAACCACTTACTCCGTGGTTTTTTTTGGGTTTTTAAAAAAAAAGAAGATAAACAATTTTGGATCGTTAAAGTTCGTCAAATAAAAAGATATAATGGTTAAAAATTTTTCTGAAATATTGCTACAAAATTAATTAATATCGACTTAACCACCACATGAAATATCATATAGGAATATTGTATATCGTCTAAAAACAACATCGATATATCGACTTATCGATAGGATATTGACGAGCCTAGCTTATTTCAAGTTAAATTAATTCTTAAAAATTCACAAAAAATCTTAATTGATGGACAATTGCCTCCTCTAATTTACAAACTTTGCATATCGCACTTTCAAAAGTAATGGACCGAAATCTTTCCCTACAACATTTCTTGAATTAAGGAAATAAGAAACAAAAGGGTTATTGTTAAAGAAGTATTTTACTTAGATTTTTCTTAATTTCAAGAAATTTTGGTGGCATATATCAAAAGTATAATTTCTTAGCCCAATAATCTTGAAAAAATGGATGTTAATCTATACATATATATGAAAGTATGTATGTTTGTTCCTTATAGGCGTTTAAACCTCTGAACCAATCTTTACGAAATTTTCACAGTATGTTCATCTCGATTATAAAAAAGTCATAGGCTATGTGTCATGTCTGTAAACCGGTTCGTAAGTTGTTAAAAACGGTTCAAAAGTGGTTCAAAGCCATATCTCAGAAGTTATCTAAGTTAAGAACTTGAAATTTGGTCCGTATCCGGATTTGAACTGGTTCAAAAATCGAACCGGGTCAACACTCGCTCAGAGCAATATCTCAGCAGTTATTTAAGCTACGAACTCAAAATTTGCTGTGTAGGTTGGGGAGTAAGGAGTTGGATATTTTACAGGTACAGAACCGGTTTCGAACCGGTTCAAAAGTAGTTTGGAGGCAAATCTCAAAAGCTATTTAAGAAAAGAGTTTGGAATTTGGTTTGTAGATTGAATATATGGAGTTGAATATTTAACTGCTTCAGAACCGGTTTTGTTCAAATATGGAACCGGTTCAAAAGTGGTTCAGAGCCATATCCCAAAAGACATTGAAGTTACGAATCTGTAATGCAGGTTGGAATTATGGAGTTGGATATTTAACTGGTTCAGAACCGTTTCGAACCGGTTCAAAAGTGGTTCAGAGCCATATCTCAGAAGCTATTTAAGTTAAAAAATTGAAATTTTGTATATTGGTTGGTATTATGGAGTTGGATATTTTACTGGTTCAAACCCGGTTTCGAACTGGTTCAAATGTGGTTCAAAGCCGTATCTCGGAGTTTGTTTAAGCTACGAACTTGAAATTCGGTTGAAGGTTAAAAATATGGAATTGGATATTTTTTAACCGAACCCGGCTTAGAACCGGTTCCAATATGGAAAAGTGGTTCAGAGCCGTATCTCAGAAGATATTGAAGTTACCAACCTGAAGTTTGGTATTTGAGGCATATCTCAGAAGTTTTTTAAGCTAAGACCATAAAATGTGCTGCTTAGCCTGGTACTATGAAGCTAGACATTCTCCCAGCATCAAACCATTCAATTGAACCACTACAAAAGTGGTTCAGGTCCACACCTTTTGATTGGAAAAGTGGTCTTAAGGGTTATATGTGAGAGTTAGACGTTTACCAAATTTCAAAATTAAGTTAAGCTATAAACTGGAAATTTGGTGTGTGGGTTTGAAATATGAGGTGTGATATTTTCCCCGTTTAAAACTAGGTTCGACGAGCTCAAATGTTTATGTCGATTTGCAGTCAGTTGAAACTTGAAACATATTCTCATATAATGCAAAGGCCCCGGGCGACGCCGGGTATTGAGCTAGTAGCTCATAAAGTTGTGTCTCCCGCAAACTAAATGAACCAATTTTGTCTTATGAGTTACCTTGATGTTCAATTGAAGTTGGTAGAGTTATTAAAGTGTGATTTAAGAATTTAAGGACTCTGTATGTACCAGCCACACTATAAATAACGAAGAAACTATTGCAAACAAAATTCGCATAGTTGTTTATCTTTCAGAAACAAAAATATCTGAGCCCTCATCTATGGCAAGAGAATCACCAGCACAAAAGCAATTGCATTGCTCTCCCAAGTCCATATGAATCGTTCAAAAGGTAAACAAAAACATTATTATGAATGTATGAACTGCACACACACGCTCGCACACACACTCACACACACTCACACATAAATACATAAACATATGCTCTCATTTATGCTAACATCTGTGGTTTTACTAGAGTGGAAACATACACAAAAATGAAGGAAAACTCAAGTCAACTCAAATGGCTTTTTGGCCAAACTAGTTCACAGGCTGCCTTGAGCACATATTTACACTCGTACAACAAACGTGTCTATGTATGTAAGTACATTCAAAATGAGGTTGACTTCCTAAACGGTTCAGGGTTGGATACAAATGCACTTGCACATCCATCCATAGAGTAAAGATGTAACTGGCCTGCTCGTAATTCAATTAAGTTCAATCAGTGCCCAAGTGTTTGGCGATTGCTTCACCCGACCAAGTGTGTAGAATTGAATTAATATTAAGTACAATTAGGTAATAGCCATAGGATGGAGGATGAACTCCATTCTCAGGTAACCAATTGTCACAAGAGTTGAACGTTCATTGACATTTTCATTGTGTCAACAAAATAATTAAAAGTTTTTTAATTGAATTAAGCGGCCCAGCGCGTATGTAGGAAGTGTTCAAGAGAGAGAGAAAGAAAAGACCGTTAAGCCGCAATTCAATTAAAACTTTTACCAGTTGGTTTTCCTGATTTATGGAGTTCAAACTGATTAGGTTACATTTTTTCAAATTTATTTTCATTCTCAGATTGCAAAATTAAAGAACAAGTTTTGTATACCTACATCCCCCAAAGATAAAAACTAAATGAAAACAAAACGAACAAACAAAAACCTACCTAATTGTATGAGTAAATGGCAAGCAAAAGCGCATAGGTCAGGTCTCTGGGTCTGCAGGGCAACCTTAATTTATCGCCCGGTCTGAGGGTTCCGCTTAAGATTCTTTTTGTGTGTTTCTGTTTTTTGTTGTGTTCTTGCGGAAGAAATACTTAGACATGTTGGTAACAACACACTGGGTGAACTACAGTTTCTGTTTTTCTTTTATTGACACAGTTTTGAAGTAAGATTTTGAGTCATCAGGCCATAGTGGTTGGGATTCTTGCCGTCTTTTCGCTTACTTTTGTATATCTCTTTTTATTAACCCTTTGTGGCTCAGATACTTTGCGTGGCTTTTTCTGAGATAAACATAAGAAAGCTACATCAAAGAAGCGCTCAGTTTAGCTGCGTATTTATTGGATTTCGAGGCACTAGAGCGGCGATGCCCAGCCTTATGCTCTTTGGCAACGAAGATAGGAAGTCAATCAGCATATATTTAGTTTAAAAATAAAACACTTTATACGAAAACCTGTAGAGATTTCTGGAACACACCCGATTATTTATTTTCAAGCCTAGTGCTACCGCAATGCCCTTCCTAAGGTGTTACACCACATACTTTCCTCGCTCGTGGCGAGATTGTAGATCTTTCACTCCTTAGGCTGGAGTCCCGGGCTCCTATAATTAGACTAGCAATAATAAGATTTCTATTTTAAAATACTTTATATAGGATTCCTGCCCTGTATTTGTAAGCATCCAGCAGGTATTTTGCCAACACACTCCAAGATTGCCCGTTTAAAATTGCGATAAGCTCTTTCAATGTGAGAAATGCCCTACCCCATGAACGGATTCTCAGTTCATTCAGAATTGGACATACTGCTATGAAATGGTTCTCATCTTCGCGTTCTCTCGTAGTAAGCGGCTCCACAGCTAACTTTAAAAACGTCTATATGGTCTATCTGCAAATATATGGTATGGTTAAAGAGTCATACTCTTCCCTAAAGTAGTTATTTTCTCCGAGCTCATAACTTAGACGCTTGTACATCTCTCGAGAGGTGCTTTCGCAAGCTCGTCTAGCATTTGCTTCATGCGTTCTTTCGTATTTTAAAGTCAGCAGTTTGGACTGACTCCCTTTCCAGGTATTAGGCTCGGTTAGGTCTAGACTAGAACAAAGTCCAATGAGAAGAAAGAATGATATGATGAGAAGAATATCCTTAGATATGAAAAATTTAAGTAAAAGATATTGAATGTGTAAAACCAAATATTAGAAAGAAGATCAGAGTTAGTAATATAATTGGAAACCATAATAGCACCTGTTTTTTTAAGATACTCGAATTCCCAAAAGCAAAAGTTTTTTTTTAAGACTACAAGTCTCAATTAGTTTTGAGGTTCTGAAACTGCCTTTGTCAATATCGCTTTTAGAAGATGAAGATGTAGAAAGTTATATAAGCGATGTTTAATATATATTCTTAACGAGTGCAGTTCGCTTAACTCTTATGTAATTTAAATCCTGTTTTCCCACAATCGCTTTTAAGATTTTTTTACTTAATCATTCACCAAGTTTAAGAACATTAACAAAGAAATCATAAAAACGTAAGAAAATACAGGGAAGAGGTGTTGTTATTTGGTGTATAAATCTCAATATTCAAAATCTTAAATACTCGTGGAAAGACTTTTGATAGCGACTTGGCCTACAGACAATGGTCTGAATGTACACAAGTGCATAAATTATGGATCTGTCTGTTTGTGTTGTATAGAAAAGTTAAAATTACAGCATATGTGATATTCATTATCTTTATGCCTGTACCATGTGCATTTGCCGTTGGCCATTGTATTCTTCACACTCTTTTTTTTTGACTTGGTTTCCTCTTCTTTTGCCCTGTTATTCAATTCGCAATACATAAACAGACACGTCGTCTCTGACAAAAAGAAAAACTCAAACCTCAAAATGCTAAAAAAAACTGAACGTGACTCACAGTTGTCGGTGGCAGACTCTTCTGGGTCTCCAATTCGTATTCAACCGATAGGGCACACCGATCTAATGCCATTCCAATGCAGCAGCAACCCAACGGACGGATACAGGTTTTTAGTGGTTTTTCAATTCTCGACACAACAACATTCCAAACTTCTCTACCTCTACCTGTCCCTGTGCTCCGCTGCGTTACAACATCAGCCCAAAACTCATTTGGCATTCAAAACGTTAACGATTATCCAACGATTTATGCTGTACACACCGCACATTGCATATGCATTTGGTGTTTAGTTCTGAGGTGAAGCTGAAGCTAAAACTAACACTGAGGCTTTGGCTTTTTTCACCTCCAATTAAATTGTTGTCTGTGGCTACGGTTCGTCTCAGAAGATCGCTGTCTCAACCTTCGTTGAGGCTTTCGATTTTGCATTTAACTTGCATGAGTTGCAAGCGGCACTGCATTCAACTTGAAGCCAAGTTTTAAACTCAAGTCTTAAGCGTTAAAGCATTATGTTTAATGACCTTCCCTAAGTTAATGAAGCAACGATGACAAATGCTGAAAATTGGCTTATGGGGTCTTTAGACTAAGACCGTTAAAGTAGCAAAATAAATGTCAGAAATTTATTTTGGAAGAGGGTTGAAGAATTTTGTAAAAATGGCTTGACACAGCCCCAAAGGGCCAAAGCCGAGCTTTTCTCAATCTCTGGCTTGTGCGCTTCTAATTTTCGCACGAGAAAGGACCTACAGTTTAACGCCTAATCCGAACGGCAGTTTGAGAAGCTTTTCATGGCTAATTACTACAAAAGCTGGCGCTAACAGCAGAGAGGGGTGACCGGGTGTAAAGTTTATTCAAAGAAAAAACTTTTCATTAGATGTTCCGAGGCGGGATGGAACCCTCGCCCTCTTGTACAGCGGTCGCGCACACTAGCCGCTGAGCCACCCGGCCACTATTTTTTGAATATGTTTTGAAATCAAGTTTCGTTAAAATGGTACCGATGCAAAATTAAGGAAAATATGTTTTAGTAACAATTGTCTTTTTCTCTAAATAACTTAAATCAGTCTGAATTCCTTCATTGGAAGTTGCAAACTATGTTTTGTGAGTGTAAGGGAATACTTAAACGGCGATGGAACAGAATACTTGCTACGACGGGTAGAAGTTTCGGTTTTCTTCTTGTTGAATCATTTTCAATCTATCTTAGGTAAATATGAACGAATCGGTAAAAATACCACTCAAAAGACGGAGGCCTTATTGTTATCTTTTAGTTCAACCTTTTCACTGTAGCTTCTACCTTTTAAAACCGGAGGGGGTTACGAATTTGGAAGATTCGTTTCAGGTTCGAGAGACCTAAAACCGAAGCGAACTTCTCTTAGCTTGAAGCTGGTTGTCTGGTTAGTTATTGAGCGGCTGTAGAAATACTGGAAAGAGTTTTTCCCGATCGGAGAATAGTCCTGCATTTACTTTTGCTAGGCTATCTGGCATGTCTCCGTGTCTCCGTGGATACTCTAGTGCAGGCATGCACAAAAAAAGCATAGGGCTGAGCACTCACCAATACTCACAAAGAAAAGCACATTGAAATTGGGTAAGGCAACAACAAAATCACGTGAAATTGTTGTTGGTAAGTTTGCTTGCGCCAATCAACGAAAAGAACAAATGCGGTTGCAGTTCTACGCGACGCTTACACACGAAATCGTTTGCATGTGTGTCGTTTTGTATACCTTGCCCCCTGCATACCTCGCCCCCTGCATACCTCGCCCCCTGCATGTATTTTTATCTGTCACCAGACTTCCACAGAGTGCGAATGGCCTTTATGATCCACTGAACCGAACCGAAACCGCGGTTCAGTTAGCTCAAAAACCATGTAATGAACTAAACCGGTGGTTTAGAAACTGTACGAGCCACTGAACCGAGACAGTTCTTATTTTATAGTGGTTTGCATCCTTAATAAAAAATATATACAGAAATAAAGGTTGATTTCAGTAAGTTTAAAAGGGCTACTTTGGTCCTTTAAGAGCAATGCTAAGCTTTTCTGCACACTCTCTGACACGCGAAATTTGAGGAGATTTTTTTTATTGCATTTAAGTTGCGTAAAAGAATTATTTCCTTAACTGAAACTCAGAGCCAAAAGTGAATCCTTTTTACAGGAAATCTGAAAAGAAACCCGTTATCATCTTTCCAACGAGAGAGCTTATTCGATCGCTTTGATCATTTGTATACATGAGACACTTTGCTGAGCAAAATCTACCGAAATTGTCTTTTGCGGATGTTTGTATGTATGTTGAGCGTGTGCTTCAGTAAGCTGCAAGTGTGTATGCGTGCTAGTGTGTTTCTAACGTAACAGCAACAAAAAAGACAATCTAAGCTGAAACTTAGCTTGATTGCTGAGTTTCTTATGCTCAGCTGCTGAGAGGCAAACGAAATTATTCCCTTCAAGCTGTTACCGTAAGACAGCAAAGTGTGTTTCTCTCATCGAGGATCATTAAATAGAAAACACGAAAGAAGCAAAAACAAGTGTTCTGTTCAGAGAGTGAGCGAGTCTGTTTAGTTTGTACCTGTCATTTTGGTGAGCAGACAGTAAAAAAAAAAATAGATTGGCAATATTTGGCGAGCTCTGATTCTAGGGTTAAGCACAAAATAGAATTACAATGTCAAGATTTTGTTTCCTTTTTTGTTTTCCAAAAAATTTCGAGTTTTAATTCTGTCTTTAGGAAGATAAATGAACTGTCAAAGCAATGGACAATTCCGGTTAAAAATGATCTAACGAATAAACAGTAGGGCAGGTAATTAACCAAATACTATTCTCAAAATATGCGGTCCAGAGGTCCGGTTCTTGATTCGGTATGTTCTCTGCGAACCGGTTTTGAGGTAATCCACTTCATAATGTTTTGCAGCCTTGAAGTAAACAACAAATACCTCTGGGCATTGAGCTGAGCTGTAAACAGTTTTTCCACATATAAATAACAACATTAATGAATTTTCCTGCCATTTTTCGACATGGAACGTGCCAAATAAAATGCCACAAATTACTTAACCATAGCCAGATCACATTTTTTCCAATAGTCCACAAATTCATAAATAATTGCAAGCATTTCGACATGTGCAAAATTTAGTACAAAACAAAAAAAAAATGCCAACCAAAACCAAATTATAACACAAAAACAACAAAACGTAATTAAATAAACACGGCAACAAGGCAAAGGTAGAAATAAAAAATATTAAAACAACAAAAACAATTTCCAGTAGCGAATGATGTTGAAAGTCGTTTTGCAAGTTTGGCCACTGGCCGAGCGGTCGAGCTTGGGCTCTCTGAGCTCAGCTTAAGCAGAACAACGGTGGGAAAGAGAACGGAGAATGAGGAGAGCGAGAGCGGGGTGAACTTACCAAAAAATGTGTTGCTTTTAGTCCGCCGTGGCTCTAATTGCAAATTGACAATTTCAGCACTTTTCTTAATGATATTTTTTTTTGTTTGGCATAAATAATACTATTTTCACACTTTCTATTTATTAACAATAGCTTTCAATTGCCATTAATTTCATTTGACAATTTTTCATAATTCACATTTTTTTGCACTTTTGTTGTTGTTATCGGTTCGACACGCGCACTTGTTGCTTTTTGTTTGCAATTTCTATTTCACAGAAGAACGCACCAATTTTTCGAATGTGGCTGAGTATTTGTGTGTTTTAACAAATTTGGTTTTGTGTATATTTAGTTAAGGAAAAAAAACTATTAGCAACAACAACAACATCGAACGCGGCCGTTTATAAACATTGAACACAGCAGCTGCGAAACGCGCGGTGGTACGTACGGTACGTCTGTCTCGTTCAACGACGCTCACTGAAATGGGAGAGCAACTGCCGCGACCAGCGGAGTTGAGATGGTTATGGAGACGGCGACGTCGCTGCCGCCGCCTCAAGCTGTCTGCGCATGTCCAACCTGCAGCTGGGTTAGGGTGGCTCAGGCACTTTTTGTAAATTGAATCTGAATATGAATTGGACTTTGGGTAAGCTGAAATACGCCTTAAATTTTACAGCTTTACAACAAAGTTTAGTAAAATGGAAATTACACTTAGAAAAAAGTTGAGCCAAGAATCTAAGCTCTTGACAAAAATGTTTTCGTTCTTCAATTGGTAAGAATTTTGTTCTTAAACTAAAAATAAAAACAACTTGGTTTATATAAGCGAGAATATTTATGAAGTTAGGAGAGAGATATAAAAATATTTAGGGCTTGATAAAAAAATTTAGAAACAAAAAATTTTATAAATGAATCAAGTAATTTGCTCTTTAATCAAGAATTTTCATTCTTGCCTTATTTTTGACCAGGGTTGCAAACTCGAAAACAGAATTCCGTCTTTAATTTTACTGTAAAGCAAACCTTGAACCAATGCTCTTCAGACATAAGAGCTGAACCTGTTTCGAACATAAATTTTCGTTTTTGATCTAACGACTTCTACTGGTCGGTTTGGGCGACTATATTTTTGATTAATATAGTGTAAAGCATGGGTTAAGTCAAGGTTCAATCTAAAACGTTCACACAAAGACTTCAAACCTCAAATTGGTAAATTTTAAGGGCTGAAACCCGAAGGGCATGAATGGCCGATCATAGTGGGGCATTTAACCACAAAAGTAACGATTAATTAAAAGCGCCTCGTGACTCTTGACACTATTTTCTTGTATCTCTTTACCAAACTAGTGGAAGTTGATCGGTCTCTTTATTTTTATAAGAGAGTTTTATTGTGCCTTTAATTTACGAGAATAAACCAAACGCAACTAGTAACGGTTAATTTCTAAGATTGCTTTGATTTTGTTCTTCTTGAAATGCGTTGCATCTTTTAGTCACTTGAATGGGTTCAAGCGAAATAGATTTTATTGACCTTAGATTGCAGCAAACCAAATTAAAAAACTGTAACATTGAAAAAAAAAGTTTTTTACTTTGATAGTTACCCGATTTTGACAAAACTTTGAAAAATCATATTAAAGCATACAAAACAAACAAATACCAAATTTTAAGACGGTACCATAAAAAACAACAAAGTTAAAAACTCTCAAGAAAGTTTTTTTAAAACGAAAAATGTTAATTTATTGGTGTATTACTCACAGAGAAAAAATTAAAAATTGCATGCTCGGATCAAGAATGTTCGGTGTCAAAAATACAGTAAGAATGAAAATTCTTTATTCAAATGCGAGTTTCTTAATCCAAATTTTGTTCCCGATTTTTTTAATTCATTCTTTTTCAACTCTATTCTATTTAACTTTCTTTGATTTCTCCGTTCAATTACTATAAAATAAACACCGAAATGAGAGCGAATTTAGCTCGATTATAAGAACAGATTTTCTAAAGTTTGAAGTAACCAATAATTTTTGCCAAATTATTCCTTAGTGATTATTACTTCATGTACATTTCCATTGGAAAACAATAGAAAATTTGCTATGGTATCCCATTGTAGTTAAATCTCATATGTACTTGTTCTACAATCCTCGTTTCCGTCATTCTCATGATATTGTGCAGCTTTAACAATTGATAGGATGCTTGTGAATCAATTCCTTTTGATTCTGAATTTCTAAAAATAGTCCTCTGAATCTCAATCTCAGAAAGAAATAATGAAATCCAATAAACGATAGTAAATTGTGGTACAGTAATAATGTTCAGTTTGCCATTAAGAGCCTTTACGTAACTTCGTATATCGAAAGTTTTGAGAATAACACTCGTTTACAGCCAAAAAGACATAATTCTATTAAAACAGTTTATAATGTAGTTTGGAATGCTAAACTCAAAAATCGATTTTTTATGTGAAATTTTTTTTTTTAAATAGTATAAATCAACAATAATGAATTTTGAATTTTTTATTCGATTCGACTTTTCTTGATTATTTTCTGTGAACTGACTTCATGCTCACTTTTTATATTGATAAAAAGAATTTGTCTACCTGTGATCTATGTATTTTTTATTTTTTCTAGGCACGTAGAAAAATTTTCAAACTACTAAGCCGATTTGAAAGTAATGTTTAACGCGTTTGGAAATTCAATTTCGATTCCGGAAATTCTAGAAAAGAATTTCAGGTTAAAGGTTCTGTTTCGGTTTTCAATTTATTATCGTGGTTTTCGATACGGAACAAGTAGAAATTTTTAAAAATTGGAAAAATTAAATTCTGAGATAAGTCCAAAGCGTTTTATTCTTTTGTAATATATGTTTTTTCCAATTTATCTGGCGACCTTTCTAATGTTTAATTAGTAACGAGTTCGCTGGCTCGAGTGCAAGAAGTTGCGTTTGTTCACAACTATACACAACTTATGCATTGACAAACCGAAAAGAGCGGGGACAAACCTTTACAGCTGTTTCATGGATATCCAATCCAATCATCAGAAGGCGTTTCGCTAAATGAAATGTTGGGAACTGCAAAGCGTAATGAAAGCAAAATTGGACTCACATACAGAAAGCCATTCTTAATGGTTTATATCACGAGGTTTGTTTCACTTGAGTTTTATAGATTGATTTTTTTTGTCATTTTGTGATAAAGTTGAAGATGTTTTTTTTTCTTGGAGATCTAGATTAGAAGTAAGTCCTATGTGAGGTTTTTCCACTCTATTTTTGGATCCGGACTTGTGGTAAAACATATTATGACTTTATTATGACTTTCTCATCATTTCAACTTATGATGTTAAGGTGTGTTAAAACAATCAAATATCGAGTATATGAAGACCTGAAATTTGAAGTCATTTTTTTTAATCCCAATCCTTGAATATGGGCATACGAATGGGCTTACATTTTGTTAAAATCCGAAACCTCCTTCTCAAGTTGGCTTAAGTCTATTTATTGTTAAGTTCTCTTTGTTGGTTTAAGTAATGTACACATTTTTCTTCTTTTAGATTTGTTCTGAATTCGAATTTCTTAAACTAAAACATAAGATTTAAAATCCTAATTTTTCTTCTTTAAGATTTTCCAACATCATTTCCACTTGTGGTGGCCACTGATTTGTTACACCCAATTGCTGTTTGAGGAGGTTCGCTTTGGAACTTCACCTTGCCACACAGTACCTGCCGCTGCGTGGCAACAGCAAATATCGAGTTCCAAGCCAACCCAAACCTGTTTCACTTGTCTTCTTAAGCTGTTGTTGTTGTTTTCTTTACGTTTACTTTTACTGTTTTTGTTTGACAAACAAAATGCTTGACTGCAGCTGCGACGTCAAAGCCAACGCCAACGCCAA
Source organism: Lordiphosa collinella (assembly GCA_018904265.1). Lineage (NCBI taxonomy): Eukaryota > Metazoa > Arthropoda > Insecta > Diptera > Drosophilidae > Lordiphosa > Lordiphosa collinella. The sequence continues at coordinate 84,847 of JAEIFV010000465.1, forward strand.
CTCCAACGCCGCCAACAGGAAATTATGAGGCAGCAAAACAGATTTACTTTCGGAAATCATATTGAAGGGCGTTGCTTGTAGACAGATGGACACACAATTTACACAGTAGACGCCTACAAAATGATAGCGGGAATTAATGCAATTTACTAGGAAAACACCCACTTTTGGCAGCCCGGGACTGGCACCACCGCCAGCACACTCTCGTGCGATGCAACAATTGTTGCCTGCCTCACTCATGTCGATAATTTAATTAGGAATTTAAATGCTACATTTATTTTCAGCGCAGTGAAAGTAAATGAGGCTGTTGTTCAATTTGCACGAAAAGTGAAAATTTGGATCATGCAAATTTTGAATAAATCCTAGTTTAATTAAGATGGAAAGCGATTTTTCAATTAATTGAACTTAAATATTTATTAAACAAATTACGTTGTACCAAAATTGAATCGAAAGTTAGAGCTATATTATACAAAAATGGGGTAGTTTAGTTAGAGAGTGCCTCCCAAGAATTGGTTGCCACACATTATGTAAAATATAAGCGACTACTATGTAAAAGGAGGCTTCAAAAGTTTTTATCTCCTCCAAAACTTGTACTTTAAACCCCGTTAATGGGTTTCGGAAGTCTTAAAAGCCGCTAAAGGTATTCGGTGTAAAGCCCCCAATTTCCACTTACTTTTGACTTGGTTGTCTCAAGAACCATCCGGAACAGACTTCGACAGACATGTGAAACTATCGACTAAAAACTTGGCCCAGGTCCAGGTCCAGGTCCACCCCAGCTGCTTTGATTTATTTTTATTAAATAAATAAAAAATTTTAAGGACTGACTGGAATTAGAACCCAAGATCTTTGTCGCGCGCAACGACGGCGGCCGCTTAGACGATATTAGGTTATTTCACTGCGTTGAAGTGGAACATCTGAATGGGCTACTTATATTTTTGCAGTGGATCAAAAATTCCTGAAATCTAACACCTTTTTTCTAAAAGCAATGGCTATTATCGCCATAGTTTTAAGAAAATTAGTTCCAGAAAATTTTCCTGTTTTTAAGGGCTACTACTCTCTAAAACTAAAGGTTAATTTTGCCCTATTTTTAAGAAAAAGACTAGAAAAATGCGCCCTAATTATAAGAAAAATCTGGCCTTTTCTTGATTTTAGAAGTTTTTTCTAAACAAATTTTTTTATGTCATTTTTTTCTTAGTTTCGGAAAACCTTTTCTGTTTATTAGAAAATTTTTCTAAATACCAGGGCAAATTTTAAAATAAGGCGATTTTCTAAAATTCATATCGAATTTTTTTTCTGAGTTTAAGAATTAAATACAAATGACCACCCAAGTACAGTTACTTTTCATAGTATATTTTTGGGCAGTAGACAATTTAATGATTTTAAACACAGGTGTTCGAAATGGTATATCTTTTTAAGTAATACTTTACCATTATAAGGGGTCAACTATAAAATACGCAGTACTAACGAAAGTAATAATCGGTAATTATTGCTTGTGACCGCTATAGTTTTTATTTTAACGTATTTGTTGTGTTGTGTGTTTGTTTTCGTGTAGTTCTAGGGGTTTTGAGAGCAGGTTTTTATATTTTAGATTGTTATTGATATATATGTGATGGTAGTGTAATGACTGTGTATGTAAGCCTATATCCTTGGTAGAGTGGATGGTCCTCTGTCTCTGCCCGTCCGTTTATCCTTCTTCTGGCGCTCGTTTTGCGTTGGTACGTCGCTTTGTTTTGGTCCGCTGCACCCATCCTTCCTTGTTCTGTGCTCGTGTCTTGGCTTTTGCCAGACCCTTTTTTTCTGTCTTGCGGCGATGCCATACCGTGCCATACCTTCAGATCGGTGCCAGGATTACTTTGTACATCAGCACCTTTTTTTCAAGGACAACTTGTTGTTTTCTTGGGCCAGCCCATCCTTGTTGCCTTGCTTCTCAACTTGCCAGCCACTTCCGAGGTATGTGTTTAAACGTGAGTCTCTTGGTGTGACCCCAAGGTCTTGTGCGTTTTCTTGGGGCCCTCTCGTGGGGACGGCTTGTCTCTTCTGGTTTTAGACGTTACTGATAAGCGCTCAAACCTTTCGGTTTCTTTCTGCTGATGCCTTTTGACTGTTGGCGGTCTCGGGTCATGGGGTTCCCGTAGCTGGTTGCGACCTTGGGTCCTGCTGATCCTCTTCTCTGGCCTCTGACCCTGGTTCTTCGAGGGATTTGAACCAGAGTTTTGCCGCCTCGTTTCTCGCCGTCGGGTTCCCCGTTACCCCTGTTTGTCGCTGGCGCAAGAACTTTGGTTTTCGTTTCCTGGGTCTCAAATTCTCCGGCAGGCTCTCTCGGTTTCCGGGCTGTTGGCTTGGCGTGAGTCCGATCGTCTGGTGGCTTTCCGGGTTTTGCAACATTACAATGTTTGCACTTTTCCAGGCACGAGGGAAGTAGCTGAGGCGTAGTGCAGCGTTAAAGATTAACAACAAGAACAAAATTGCCTTTTGGGGGCTTATTGCTCTGTTGTCAATCTCATCCTCTCCCGGGGCTTTGCTATTTTTGAGCGATCTTATTTCACCTTTGACCTCCTCTAGGGTTATTGGTGCAGTTGGCAGCGCCATTTGGAGGGGGATTTGCAGAGTCTCCGCACTAATTGAGCTCTATTGGCTGAGGCAGTGGTAAAAGGCTGGAATCTTTCCTCCAGGTTGCAGGCAAAGGTTTCAGCACGATCCTGAGGATGCTTAGCCCATGTACCATCAGGTTTCCGACTGAAATTTTGGTTGCGCGTGCCTCTTGTCCTCCTGGTAAGCTTCCAGAGGGCGAATTAGAATCTTCATTGGGCGTGGCATCCTAAACAAAAAAGTTTTTTGTGGCCTCTTTTTTGATCGTGGCAGGACCTTTCTCCCCGTTTGCAACCCTCCTGATACGTTCAATAGCAGGATCGTATGTGCGGGTGTACTCCATTCTCAGGCGTTTCTTGAGCTCAATCAGTCCCCAGCGCCGGTGTCAAAACCAAATCTCCGTTTGTGTGGGGTTGGCTGGTGCAGGCATTGACAGCAGCAGCTTTGATTTTGCCCAAGAACAGTGAGATGGCGTCGTCTACGTCTTGCGTTGAGAAAATATCCATGTTGACGGAGGAGGCGAATCACTCAACTCATCCTGGAATCTTTCAGGTCCGAACCGGTGTGATAATCCTGCCTCTGTTCGGTGTTGCTTTGGCACACGGTTCAAAGTAGCCATATGAGGATCCGACGTCAGGTCATATTCCTCCCGCAAGTTAGGTCCCTGGGAGCCCCTTAAGGTAGAATCAAGCAGGTGGGTACTTACTTATATGGGTCAAGTTGGCCGACTGTAAAATGACTTATGGCCTGGTGCAGTGCTGTGCTCGAGGGTTGGCTCTGTCCCGGCGTTTTGTTTAAGTCACCTAACTATGAAGTTTTGGCCGTTGGCCGTAGTCTCGAAGCGAGGAGCTCCAAGTGCTGCTGGTACGTGGCTCCTCGAGGTGGACCCCCCCCCCCCCCTTTTTTTTTTTCCCCCCCCTTTTTTTTGTTTTTTGTGGCCCCCGCAGCGAACTTTGTTTTGTTCATGACTTGACCATCGTTCATCCGATTCTTACTAACCGCCAAAGGGGTTCGCTTTGTTATTTTGATAACAACATATAGGTATGTCAAGAAGGTTAAAACCATTTATCTTTAAAATTGTGGTAGATATGAGGTTTTACCCAAATTGCGGGAGGGGGCGTGGCCAAAATTAAAAATAAACTTGATCTGCCAGCAAGTATAAGAAGCACCTGTCCCATTCATGTCGAACCTCTATCTCTTACCATCTGTGAGATCTGTTTGGTCATACGGACGGACAAGTCTGTATCGACTCGGCTGTTGATGTTGATCAAGATTATATATACTTTATGGGGTCGGAGATGCTTCCTTCTGGCTGTTACAAACTTAACATACCCTGTGTACCTTTGGTACAGAGTATTAAAAATGTATGTATGTCAAAAATAGGATTTTAAGGGGTATTGTGAGTGGCTGCTGTGCAAGAGGTCGTGTGTTCGGTCCCGCCTCGGGACATCTAATGAAAAAGTTTTTTTCTTTAAAAAACTTACACACCCGGTCACCTTCACTAGCTGTTGGCGCCAGCTTTGTAGTAAGTAGCCATAAAAAAGCTTCTCAAACTTGAAACTTCCTTCCGTCTACTACGAGTTCTGACTACAAATAACAAACTTATCCTAAAGCATACAAGCAAACTCTTGTCAAGACTTTTCAAAAAGGTCACTAAAACGTGTAAATAACAGAAGTTCATTAAAATGTTTTTTTAGGGCTTTATTCAATGAAATTTCTATACTTGTTGTTTTAAAGTAACGGTACCCACAGCCAGTTTAAGGCGCAGTTGACGCGAATACAAATGAAGAAAATATTCTCAACCAAAAACAATCAAAAAAAAATAGAGCAAGAAAATCTACTATTGCCTGGTTATATGTGCTCGTGGCTGTCTGAAGCACACGAAATCATTCGTCGCCAACAAAAAAATCGAGGTGGAAGACCACCAAGAAGACATATTTGTTGCGTTTGACTCATAGTCAAGTTTTATAAGTTCGAAAACTGTACTTTTGTGTACATGGATTGAACATAAAACCAGGGATTAAAACCGAATCGATTTGCGGTATCGGTCGGTTGTTTATCTCGGGCCATAGGTATATTTCGGCTGAGGTTAAATTATGGGTAACGGACAGAGGTTGCCTGTCCGTTTCCTAAACAGTTAAAAAGGCTTTTAGCCAATATAAATGCCTTGACCGAAACAGAAATTTGTTTCGGTTTTAATCCATGCATAAAACTAAACCTACTCCATTATGATCCAATCTAGAATCTTTTTTAAAAATAGATCCATGACAAGAACAAAATCAAGCAAACTGTTCTTTGAGTAAGTAAATGTTCTTTGTGATGTATTTCAAGTTTGAGATGTATTAGTTTATTACTTTTCTAATTTCTCATATATTAACTGAATGGCGAATTGTAAAAAGTGGGATGAGTTCTTGGTTCTTCACCACCTGTACTTGTTTTTACCCTAACTTTAACCCGATCGGACGTTTTTTAATTTTTTTCTATCTCAAAACGACATTACTAAATAACAATCTACTTACATTTCACTTACCATCATTTCGCACGCTTATCTATCCTGTTTCTAACTTGTCAAAACTCGACACGAATAACGCAATTTGTTTGGATAACCAGTTAGGTGCCAATAAGAACCAATTGGATAGTTTTACTTAAGTTCGTATTTGTTATACAATTATGTGAACTTGGTTAACCTAGAGGAGTACATCATGCTGCCAATCGATGATATTGAGTTGCGGCTTGAAACGTTTCAAAGGATCTGCAACAGCAAAAAAAAAGTAAAAGATTAATTAGCCCCATAACCTTAATTAGTACCAATTTTACACCTACTTATCAAGGCATAACGCTGTTCCTTTTGCAATGCCATATAGTCCACATTTGGACCCGTCAAGTGCTGCATGGTGGTGCCATTGCCTATCAGCTCAGCTATCCAAATCTCATCAAGTGATGCCTCCACAGACATGAGCAATTTTTTGTATTCACGCTGCAGTGACGCTGCCAGGGCATCCGTATGGCTGCCAGCCAGCTCCAGCAAAGCTTTGCATGTGTCACGCACCAACTGCTGCTGTTGGCCAATTTTCGTGATGTGATTGTGCAGCGCATCGATGAGCGCAATGTCTTCGAAGGGGTTGCCCGGCTTCAGGCTAAGCAGTTTGCGTTCGTGTTTGCGTCGATTTTTGCTCGACCGGAAGGTTTTCCTTTAGATAAGAGAGAAATGAAAGTACGACTTTGAAGTAAAAATCATTTTGGACTTACCCCGAGCCGCGAGAGCTGGCACTGTGGCGAGAGGAATGCAAGCTAGTGGTATCGGACAGTAGATCCACCTCATCTATATCCACCTCGCCTACGGCATGGCCTGAGGCAGCCTGACGCTGACGTATGTCCTGGAGACGTTGCTTATACTCGCAGAAGAGTTGAAGATCAAACTGCAATGAGCTATGCAGTTGACCCACATAGGCCAGCAGAGAGGGAGTGACCTTTGAGGCTAGAAGAAGAAGTAGAGCTGGGTTAAGAGGGTTTCCAAGTATGAGCAATTAGCCAACCTACACAAAACTTCGCCTCCCTTTAGACGCGCCTCATAGATGGCTCTTCCATACAGATGACCCTCCAAAAGCACCTCCAGCTGCTTATCCCCATCCTGACCATGCTCCTTAATCAGTTCATAGGCCTCCAAATGTCTATCCTGCTGCTGTAGAGCAGCCACTAGAGACAGTGCCACCTCCTGCAGCGGTTCACTCTGCAGCTGCTGGGCCAAGATCATGACACGTCGCCAGTCCAGTATGTGCTTGGCACTCATCAGTGCCTGCTGCAGTTGTCCGCCACGTTCGTACATCAAACTGGCATTCTCCAGGCGGCCATTGGAGCGTAAGTGGTCCGCATAGGCCACACAAATCCTTTGATGAAATTCCAATTGTTCCTGATAGCAGTTCAAACCTGCTCGATATAGGCCATGTTTCTTTATAAACTCCAAGGCTTCTTCATAGTGCTCTGTCCCGCACAGAGCCAGATGACCCAAGGCCTGTTCGTGACGCTTCAGATGTTCATCAATCTTGAACTTTCTGTATTCCTCCGGCAAAGCCTGCAGCTCATTCAGATAAGGCAAAAAATCTTTGGGATCCTTTTGCGATTTCTGTGCCACAAACAGGACCAAACCGAAATCATAGCATCCCAGGGCCACATTATACAGCTCATTGACATCAACTAGATAGAGCAAATACTTGAGCAGCTGCTCGGCCAGTGGGGCATCCCTTGGCTTTTCCCGCCAGATCAGTTGAAGTGCACGTTCCAGCTGGCCCAGCTTCACATAGGCTGTAATAATGGGCAGTCGGTAGCGGCTCACCTCCTTCGCATCGGTGGCCTGCTCCATAAGCTGGCACAGCAAGTCGCATATAAACTCCACCTTGTGCTCTATTTTAAAATTCGACGGATAACTCTGCTTGCCAGCCTCATAGTTGCTGGAATACATGCCCTTGGCATAATCCTCGTTTTGCAGCTCACTGAGGAATAGACAGAGCCATTGACTCTCCCTAATCTCACGCAAAAATGTTTGGGCGGAGTTCACAAACAATTCCACATTGTGATCACAAATGATGTTGAGATTTATGCGCTGCTTGCGCAACATTTCCATGGCCTCCTGGTAACGCCTTTTCTGCAGCAAAGCACCCACCAGATCTAGGGCCAGTAGACGCGGACAAATGGCCTCTAGATTACCGCGTGGCAGCTGCAACACCAATCTAGCTTTGTTTACTATAATGGCCACCAGTTTGGCCCCACGCTCAATATTTCTAGATGACACATGACGACGATTCCGCAGGCTTACAAAATGAAGGGTATTCAGTTGGGTAAAGGCCAGATAATTGCCAGCCACACAAAATGAGGTGACATCCTCGGCAATGCGTTGGCCATCCACATGCAGCAATTGCTGTGAACGCAAAGAGATGAGACCACCTAAAAGAAAAAGGAAGAGGTATGAAGAAAATCAGATTACCCAAAACACAACTCCTATTTAAGGACCAGCAAAAGTGGACAGCATTCTAACCGGATCTTTCTTACTATATCGTTCACGGACATGGCTAAATCGACTCGGCTGTTGATGCTGATCAAGAATATATATTTTATAGGGTCTTAGTTGCTTCCTTCTGGATTTTACGTATGTATGCACAAAATTAATAAATACATGAATGGGACTCGACAATCGCTGAAGCAAATATATCTGAATCCCCAAGTCAGATACGCACATTATTTGCTATCATCATTTCGGCATGCAGAAATTCCGATCTTGAGACGAATGAGGAGATGCATGACCAGGCTTTAAAGACATGTGTTATGTTATGTGCAGCAGTTTGCTTGTTAGTTTAGGAATGCCTGCGCCAGATCGTGGAGTGAATGAGGCATTTAATAACTTGAATATGATCGACATGAATTACACCAATCAGATCAAACGAATAAACACCTGTTGAACCCACAACAGAGGGAAGTCTATGATACATTAATGAAGGCAATTCATGAAATTCATGGAAATGGTGGCTTATTTTTCTTGAATGCCCCCAGTGAAACTGGGAAGACATTTTTCATGTCATTGCGGTAGCAGTTACTTCTTCTGGAATAGCGGCCACATTGTTAGAAGGATGTCGTATAGCTCATTCGGCGTTGTTATACCGACATGACAACCCATGCAAAATTGCAAAACGCTCTTCAATGGAAAAAGTAATAGCATAGGCAAAAATCATCATTTGGGACGAATGCACAATGGCGCACTAAGGCGCATTGGAAGCAATTCACCGAACATTAAAAGATCTGCGCAATGACTCGAGATGTTTTGGAGGCGCAATGATTTTACTATCTGTCGATTTCCGCCAAACACTGTCAGTCATTACAAGATCGAATCCAGCTGATCAAATAAACGCTTGTCTCAAATTCAGCTATCAGCTAACATGATAGTTGCATTGCAGAACGATCTATCGCTCACTATTTCTCCAAGCAATTGCTGAATATCGGTAATGGTCGTGTCTCTGTCGGTGAATCGGATTGATTTCATTTCCTCCGAATTTTTCAATTTCGTCTTATCGAAAGACGAGCTCATCAAAAAAGTATTCCCCAACTTAAACTTTGTAGTTCAGAATCAGATCATTGGTACTCTGGATTCATTCAAATTTATCGACTGTGTAACAAACAAGGACGATGTTACCAACTAAAGGTTGGCTCCGAAGTCGTCTTGCTTCGAAATCTAAACCAACCAAATGAACCAACCAAATGCAATGGAATGAAATTAAGAAAACTAATGACCAATGTGATTCACGCGGCGATAATCAAAGGAAAATTTAAAGAAGAAGAAGTTCTCATTCCGAGGTCTCCAATGATCTCAGCCGATGTGCCTTTTGGGTTTAAACGAATTCAATTTTTAATTCGCCTTGCATTCGCCATGACGATTAACAAATCACAAGGCCAGTCCTTAAATGTTTGCGGCCTGAATTTGGAAAATGCATTTTTTTCTCATGGTCAATTGTATGTGTCATGTTCTCGTGTCGGCTTTTTTTTAAAAGTCTTTATGTTCTGTTAGTTACGGCTATTAGTTTTATGGCATCCACCGAAAAGTCATCTCTAAAATAATTACTTTGATCCAGGTTGAAGTTCAGTGCTTTATATAAAAGCCGAGTTTCGCTTCTATGAGCAGTGACTTCGAAGGTTTTTCGTTGGGCTTCATCAACTCTTTCCAGTACTGTGTCCAGCAATGTCTTCCATATCACAGGTAATACTCCTAGTCTGGAAAATTGTTTGCCATTCTGCATAGCGACTAACTTTGGCAGTCTGTTTTGGGGTAGATCCATTATTTTTCGGATGTATTTGAAGTGTCTGCCCAGCGTATTGTGGTAAAGGGTAGGTAAACTAGTCTCCAGGTTTTTTTTATGTTTTTATGGTGAAGTAATTGGGTTTTAACTTGGCTGCATTGGAAATGTGCAGATGCCCTTTTGCGTTTTAATGTTGTGTCATCAACCTCTCATTCTAACCGGATCTTTGTTACTATATCGTATTTCGATTGCAGCTATTTTTTGATGGAACCGTTCAGCTTGCTTGTCGCTGAATTGTCCCAAGTTACTTGGGAAAAAGTCCAATTGGGCATGAACAAAATGAACTTTTATGGGCATTCTACTCAACATTTCCCCATAAGCCTCTATAAATTCGATTTGACAAAGATTTGAATGAGATCCATGCTCTTTTTTTCAATTTTACTCAATTTTGCATCGAAGGATGACTGAAATTTGTAATTTTGAAAATTAGTCAAAGTGAATGTTATCAGGTCGAGGTTTGATTATAGTTCAATAATCAACCAGAAAAGTCAACAGAGAATATATTTGAACATGAACCGTCTTGCAAAACTCTAAAGATCTTTCCCTGAACGACGTCTTGGGAGCTAGTAAGCGAGCATAGTTCAAAGAATAACCACTTCGTGGCTTTTGATTTAACCAATACCTACCAGTCGAGTCGCTGTTGAGGGTAAACCATTCCAGTTGATCCGCTGGCTGTGTCAATTGCATATAACTCTTCTCCACTTTTAGCGAGTTATCCGGCTTCAGGGACACCTCATAGCTGTGACCATTTTGCTTAATCTGCACATAAAACTCATCCATTGCATTGGCACCCACACTAAGGGCATTTACGGTGCCACTGATCTTCAAGGAAGTCTGCACTCGATAAGTGGAAACTCCGTTCTCATTGTACTCCTCGTCTGGTTCCTTATTGAGCAACAGGAGGCGTGTGCAAGAGCCCACACTGTGCGTGGCCAGCAGATAATCACAATTAAAGTAGGTAAGATTGGCCAAAGGCAGCTTGGAGAGTTCCAGATCGGGAGCGAGTAGAGTAGGTTTCGGTGGCAACTGGCTAAGCGGGCCCAGTGGCTCATAGAAATACAACTGCCTGTTGCTGGTGTAGACACAGAGGCAGTACTCAAACCAGGTGAAGGCATTGATATAGTCATCCAGTTGCAGGACACGCTGGCACATGGGTGGCGGTATTACGGCCTTGGCCAGGTCGGTGAGTAGCAACTGTTTGCCATCGATGACTCCCACCAGGCCATTGCCTTCGTAGCCATGATCCACGGCCAGAAACCAGCGATAGATGCGATGCTTGCCACTGGAGAGGAGCACATGCAGTGTGTGCTCTGAACCCAAACGAGTGTCCCATTGCAGAAAAGCCAAGGCATCTCGCTGATCGAAGACCAACACCTGCTTTAGATACCAATGATAGTTGCCCAGGGTGTACAAGTAAATGCGCTCCTCCCGCTGCTCGTTTTGCCTCTGTGTTCGGATGGCCAGAATATCAGAGTCTTCGCTCCATTTGAGCTGCTCGATGGTCTCCTCACTGAGATCAAAGGGCAATGTGAAGTCTCTATGACGCAGGCCATTCTTCTCGAAGAGACTTATGATGGATTTATTTGGCAATCTTTGAGGCACTGCTATCCAATTGCCTGTGGGACGCCAGGCCAAGGCCTCTCGCAAGCTATTGCACTTCTCTGCCGTGTGTTGGAGTTTGCCCTCACAGTCATAGACCTTGAATGTGCGTCCCATCTGATTGGAGACAAAGGACACGGCAAATAAAGCTCCATCTCCACGCCAGGCTATGTTTATCTGCTGATTCAGCTCTTGGCTATCCCCTTCGGCCTGCGATTCACTCGCCTGTCGGGCTGCTTCCTTGCCGGCTTGGCCATGGAATTGTGTCTCCTTTTTGCCCCAACCCACATTCATGAACTGCTGATCCTGCGCCAATTCAGCTTCCAGCGGCTGTTCGGCTATCACCTCATATGTGCAGGTCATCACCACCACATTGTGCGTTTTGGTCACAAAGGCTACCACCTCCTGGTTGGGAGACCAGGCCATGCACTCGATGCCCACCTCGCAGTAGGTGCCCTCGCTGGTGGCCAGTGTGTGGGGATTGAGAAGCAGCACCTCACCAGCGCCCGTGGCCACACATATCACATCGTCCAGTTGCAGATACTCAGCACTGACGATATCCGGAAGATCTGCAATCGCCTTGGCTCGACCCGGCTCTGAGTCAACGGCAAAGATTTGGCCAGCCGTGACCAGGTAAGTCTGCTCAGCTCCATCTCGTTGGATATCTGGTTGCAGCAATAGTTGCCTGGGTTGTCTTACTTCTGTGCTTAGTTCTTGACAATATTGCAATTTAAGATTGCGCATTTTTCCCGTTTCACGTGTTAACTTTGTTATTGTAAATATTAGAGATGAGCAATGCTGAGTTAATCGGTGACTTGGTCGCAGTGACTGTTGAATGTCGTGACACGACCTATTTTAATAAAAAGTCACAGTTCACATATGAACAAAAATAAATTTAAATCTTAAAAGAAGTAATTATGAAAAATTTTAGAAATTGTTAATTACTAAACAAAAGATACATTAGTAAATACCAGGGCTGTGATAGAATGATTCATTTTTATTTTTAACTCACAATGAATTAACAAAAATTCAAATCAATGAAGTTTTTGAAAAACAGAATTGAATTGATTTTGATGTAATTCATCTAAAAAAAGAATTGACTTAAATGAATTAGAAAATCTGTATTCTAATTCATTTGATAAAAACAGGAGCGACAAGTATGAAGGCAGTGGTGAGAACCAATGTACCGAACCAGTACTTATTTTCGAGTGGTTTGCATCTCTGGTTAAAACCTAATATCACACAAGCATAAGCGGCCAAGGGTATAAAAACTTTGGCCGAAATTTACTTTCCTCTATTTTTTCAGCTTATAAGTCGACCCAACCGGTTCAAACTAGTTTGAAAACTCTTTAATTCTGTTCTGTTCGATACAAGATCTGAACACAATCGAACAGAAACTCATCAAATTAGTTATGAAGATCCGAGGGACGCCGTTTTCTAATTAGAAATTAATAAAAACTAAAAGACCAAAAAGACAGCCTAAGATAGTCATTACCCTTTGTAAGTGTGTGGCCTCCATTGAGTACAAACTCAGTGAGTTTTGCCGTCGCTGGCATGGAGAGACTGCTCTTTGGATAGACATTTCAGGCTCAAGATCGCTGATGGGTGAGGATTTGGTCGCTCATGAAACGCGTCCGATCAAACCTGAAGCCTCCTTTGTTGTGGTGTGTGCCTCTGTTTAAAGTTATACCAATAGCATAACAAGACCTCGAGCCAGTAAAAACTGCAAGAAAAACTAAAAGTAAATAACGTGACTGCTTCCGACTTCGCTAACTAATTGAATACTGGTCCTCCTTCATCGAATTCTCAATATGCACAGATTTATATCTTAGAGTCCTATTCCTTAAATACTAACATTGAATCTGATCTTCCACTGAGTTCGACTTGCCCACAAAGCATAGAAAGCTGCGTTTTAGTCGATTTACTTTAAATAAGAATCGGTTTACATTTAGACAGTAGGCTTTTGATCAAATGTTTGCTTGAAATTCTAGTGTTAACTGTACGCCTGTTCATTATTTGTTAAAAATTTTAGATAGTCCGTTATTTTTATTTTGTTATATATTTTAACGAATCTGTATTTTTTACTAAATTGTGAAATTGTCCTGTTTGATTTTACACTACACGTTTTTAGTATATCGCTGCTGCTACCGATGGACCTTCTACTGATTGTTGCCCTCATCCTCATGTTATTCCGGCGTGGTGGTATATTCCATGCGCACAATATCCGATTTTTTGATGTCGTGTTGTTTTTTGCTTTCGTATTCAGATTTGGGAGCAAATTGCGAGTGCTCTGTCTTGACTGACGCTGGTGGCACTTGTTTTATGGAAGAGAGTGAATCCAAGCCCTCTCGGACTAATCTTGGGTGCTGACTTATCGCTGTTTCCAAACCACTCGCTCTTAATCCTTGGCACTGTGAAACTGAGTGGTTCAATTGTCGTATTGGTCAACCTGTAGGCCTTGGTAAACTCCACGCTGGTCATAACGCAATGATTCTTGGTTAGAAAACTGAGACACTGATGTAGCGATGTGCAACGATGATGCGACAACGGACATATGTAGGCCTCCTCAACGGTCTCATAGCAATTGATGGTGGAGTCGCCTTTGCCGGTGATAAACAGTGTCGAGCTATCCTCATCATAGTAGGGAATCAGTATGGAAGGCGACACAGCCAAACTTGTCGTATTAAGCGGAGCAGCCAACTTTTGTGCATTATAAACGCTGATCTGACGTTCAGAGACTTTATCAAATCCGGTGCAGACAATGTAGTGACCCTCGAGCGCCCAAGTGATACGTGCTACTCGTGTGCCGGTCCGTTGCCCTCCCTTATTGTACACACGAATCTTGCCATCTTTGCACACAGTGGCTCCCAGACGATCGCAGGGACTCCAGGGAAACTCAAATATCTGATCCGTGTGACCAGTCAGTGCGCACTTTTTGCTCATGCTGCTGCTGCTAGCGGTTAGCAGGACATCGGCAACCAAAGGATGAAAACGTATAAAGTGGATCATGTCCAGGTAAGCGGTCAGCTCGCCGGCCGGGGTATTGGTGGTTAGGCCGCCCTCCGAAATGAGCCAGTTATGCCAGAGCAGTAAATCAACTATTGGTTTTAAAGGCTTGCTGCCCAGCTCGGATGCTTTCTGGAATCAAATTTATAAACATTAATATTACGGTGAGTTTGGGTTAATCATAAAATATAAAATTATAAAAAATTATATGTAGATTTATCCTTGGTTCGACCTTTTTGGCCATGATGTGAACATGAGCTTGCTGAGTTAATACACACGGAAGAATCCCGACATCAATACTACCTATCAGATGGTTATATGGACGATGTTGAGAAAATGCTTCCCCGATCTGAGAAATTAGGGTTTTATTGTCTGTTGTTTTGTCAATGTTGATAATTTGCATTAACTAATTGAAGTAAATTTGGTGTAAGTCAAATTAGTTAATAAATATTCAATACTAGCTGAATACCCGGCGTCTCCCGGGTTCTTATGATTCTTAAGAGAGCGATTATATACAATCTAGTGCAGGCTGCATATCGGTAAAAACATTTTGGACCGTTCAATCTTTTTCTCTATATACATGTCTTCAAGATAATCTAAAATCATGAACACTTTGCAAATTTCGTGACTTTTTTTACCGTTTGGTTAATTCTTCTTATTTAACCGTCTACAATTGCCGTCTATCAAATCTTTTTGGACCGTGTAATCTACAGCTTTCATTTACATTCGCTGGCATTGTAATATAAGCACTAAGCGCTGTCATGAATACTCATTAGGTTATTTTGCAAATTTCTTGATCTTTGGACCTTTGAAACCTTCGCGGGCAAGCGTTGCCCAAAGTTTTATGGCAATCGGATGAACGGTATAGTTTTTGAAATTTCGCGGTTTTATAACCATTTCCGGCCCATTTCTTCAACTAAGATACATTCGCGGGCTAGCGTACAACCATTCCTCAAAGCTTCATCAAAATCGAACATTTGGCAAATTTCGCGGTTCTTGGACCATTTTCCGCCCATATCTTCTACTTGGAAACCTTTCCGTGCAATCGTCGAACCAGTATCCAAAGATTTACCGAAACCGCAAATTTTTTAATTTTCGCGATTTTTTGAAAATTTCTGCAAATTTTTTCAACTTAGAAACCCTCCCGAGCAAGCGTTCAATTCATTCTCCAAAGTTTGATTGAATGATGAACTTTATAATTTTGCGAATTTCGCGATTTTAGGGCCTTAGAAACCTTCGCGGCCAAGCGTCTAACCATTGACCAAAATTTCATCGCAATCGGATGAATGGTATAGTTTTTGAATTATCGCGGTTTTTGGACTGTTTCCCGCTCATTTCTTCAAATCAGAATCCTTCACTCGCAGCGTCCAAACATTCTCCAAATTTCGCGGTTTCTTCTACTTGGAGACTTTCCCGGGTAAGCGTCGATCAATTTCCCAAAGTTTTAGCGAAAACGTAAATTTTGCAATGTTCGCGGTTTTTGGACCGTTTTCCGCCAATTTGTTCATCTTAGAAACTTTCCCGGGCAAGCGTTCAACCATTTCCAAATTTTAATTGCAATCGGATGAATGGTATAATTTTGCGCGGTTTTTGGACCATTTCAGATCGACTTGAACATACTGTGAAAAATTCGTAAAGATCGGTTCAGCGGTTTAGACGCCCATAAGGGACAATCATACAAACATACTTTCACTTTTATATAGATGTATAGATATTTCTATCTTACGAGTATTATACTCTTCTTCTTCTTCTTTGGCCATTTGATGGTAATAAAATCATCATAACCGTTTTACGGCCTCGGCAGCTGTCACTAATGCCCACCACTCGCCTCTGTCCCGAGCGACAAACAACCAAGAGGACACACTCCGCTTCGGTCGACCCGGCCTGGGCTGTACACACGTTTTGCTGGAGCTTTACCATCCATACGGGTAACATGTCCTATCCAGCGCAGCCGCTGTTGTTTTATGCGCTTGACTAGGTCAGTATCCCCATAAAGCTCATACAGTTCGCGATTCATTCGGATGCGAAATTCGCCGCCAACGTTTAGAGGTCCATAAATCCTCCGTAGAACTTTTCTCTCGAACACGCCAATTGCCGCCTCATCCGTCGATGACATTGTCCATGCTTCTGCGCCGTATAGCAGGACTGGGATGATAAGCGACTTGCGCTATTTTCGTTTTCCGAGAGAGGTCTCTGCTCTTGAACTCCTTATTGAGCCCGTAATAACATCGATTTGCAAGAGTAATTCTTCTTCGGATTTCCAGACTGGTGTTGTTGTCGCTGGTTATCGTCGTTCCGGATAGAAAAATGACCACATTAAGTGTATATATTCTTGATCAGCACGACGAGCTTGTTGATAGCGGTCTGGCGCCGATTGTCTGTTCTACGTCGCATAATATAGGCATGAATGCCGTCAGCCTTAATCGAAAAAAAAAAAAAAAAAAAAAAATTATACATAGCATTCATGTAACCGTCTTCCGAGTTACACCACCTGCCTTCCCCGCTCGTCGCGAGATAGCAGATCTGTTTCACTCTTAAGGGCGGCTCACGTAAAACTATAATAGTGAAAACATTTTACAAAATAGAAACTTGACATGAATATAATAGAACTTGTACAGAACTTAATATACTTAAAAATCCTCTTACACCTCCTAACTTAGCACCCTCATAGGCCGGCCCAACCCGGCTCCACCGAGCCGCGACGACCTCCTCGCCTCAGCACTTCCTTCTTAAAATATTGAGTCGAAACTCTCAAAAGGGCACTCCCGAGGAGCATCCCTCTCCTCGGACCACCCGGGGCAGCCGCCTCCCCGGACCGAGCCCGTGGCCGAGCAGACCGCCCACGGAGCGAAGCGACCTCGCCGACTGGCCAGCAAGAGGAGCACACTACCTAAACCACCGAGGTGCCCACTAGGGGGAGATCCTCGAGTTTTCCAGCGCGCGACCCCAACCCCGTCGGGCAACGGACAAAAGCGACGGGCGTGTACTCGAAAAGTGTTCTCGCTATATATTTAAGGAGTTAGGCTATAAAATGCCGTCTTCAGGCCGCATCAATCGTAATAGGAGTGGCGTCCGGCAACAAGAACGTTTATGAAATACCTCTGCAGTTGGTCTGCTTCTTCGCTTACCTCGCCTCCCCAAACTTGAGCCCCCATAGCAGAGAACAGCTCACAGGCATGAACACGTTCCATTGCGCGAGGTTCAGGTTATCGCTTCCTAAGAATTTACCCCATACGGTGTTTAGCTTCCTTTGCTTCTTTTAACCCTGGCATCCACATGTTTTTTAAAGCTCATGGTGGGTGTTAACACGACCCAAGGTATTTAAATTCCGAAACAACTTGAACAGCCCCGTATGAAAGAACCATTTTGATGATGCAGTCTTCCTCTTTTTATACATATAAGCTTGACCTGTTGACCTCCATCCAATGGAACTGTTCACAGCCTGAGTGTCTGTCCTCAGATCGGATGACTATAGCATATAGCTGTCATAGGAACGATCGGTCAAAAAACTAGTTTTAGTGAGAAAAACGTTGTTGACTTCAATGGAAACTCCTCCAAGCCTCGTATTTGTTAGTTTGCTATGCTTTACCATGATTCCACTAAGTTTGGTCGAAATCGGACATCTATATAGTATAGCTGTCATAGAAAAGTAGATCGTTACAGAATTCACCTAGCGGACTTGTGGATATTTGGACGATCACCTCAAGGTTCTTTCAACTTAAGTTCTTTCAGCATGTAAGCGTTCAACTGAATGCGAAGCATGTTTGAATAAAAAATATTTCAAAAATTAAATGGGATCGCCTCCAAATTTCGTAATTGTTAGTTTGTTATGCTTTTCCATGATTCCACTAAGCTTGGTCGAAATCGGACATCTATATAGTACAGCTCCCATAGAAAAGTAAGGTCCGAAAAAAAGTCTTAGATTTATTATCGATCCGTCAAAGGAATGGTAAAGATCGTATTAACGGTTATCGAGTTATAAGGAAAACAAACAATTAAGGGCAACTCCGATCGCAATGGTGATAGGCAGCACAAGTAGCACAAGTACAGAGTATGTTATAGTCGCTTGACCGACTTTCATTCTTGTTTATATCTGAACTAGTCCATTGGTCTTGCTTCAAGAACATTTTGTGCTCGAAAATACCAAAATTAATCATATTGTGAGGGGGGAAGCCCGGCTATTTCATGTGTCCGTCATAATTATCCGCTTCAGTGACTTGCTCGTCATCAACTGAAACTATTTTAAGAATAGAATCAACAAAAATAATCAAACCTTTTTACAAAAGCTTCGGCTGCTCAACCAATTTAGTCGCTGGCGTAATTTGAAAATGATTGTAAAATTTTAAATTTATCAACAAAATTATAATTGCTTCAGAATATTCCCTTTTGGGGTTAAATAACTTGTATAAACAATTAATACCAAAGATCACATATCATCAAAATATCCCAATTTTTCGAATTTTTTTAGCTGTTTCTCAATATCGTCCAAAAATTCCTTCAAAAAATAGATCCTTAGGCGCTTTTGATCGTTTTGAAAAATATCGGACATATCGATTGTTTTGGCTTTCGCGCACCATATCAGGGGCAAGAGGGAGCTAATCAGAAAGAAGTCTGCAAAGATGATGCTTTAATGAGAAGCAGAATAATTAAAAACATTAGAATATATTTACCATAGAACTTATGGCGATGGATTTGCTGCCATAATCCATCTAGTGTTGGCAATTCTCCCTTGAATTGAATCTTCTTCAGAGTTTCGACCAGTACTGAAAAGTAGTAGCCAATCACCTGCTCCCAGTCATCATAACGTTGCTGGGGTCCCATGAAGAAATAAGTGGCATAAATCAAATCGATAGTAATGGGACATAGATTGCATAATTGAAAGTCCACCAGCATCACATCCTCCAGAGCTCCGGACTGTTTTTGATGCTTGAACATTAAATTAGCCAAATGGAAATCTCCATGTGAAAGAACATAATATCCATCAGATTGACGATTGTCACGATACTCTGAAGCTACAGCTTTTACACGTTCCAGAAAAACATTTTGAACTTTCTCAAAATATGGTTTGTATTTGCCCAATTCAGGCACCTGATCCAGCGCTTGTAGAAGGTGTGCCAAGCCGGTTTTTACCATGGGAGTCTCCATAAAATTAGGTGTTTCAAACATGCCATATTTAAACTCCTGCAGAAACTCCACTTGCTGTAAGTTGAAGAGATATTTTTGAAACAATCAATATCTTTGAAGGCCTTAGGGGGCTTACTTCGTCTTGTAGTTTCAGGCTGACCGCATGCCATTTGGCTAATTTGGCTAGGGCACTGTGTAACTCCTCTATGCGAGGCTCACGATCTCTTACTACCTCATAGCCCAAAGGTACCAAATCTTCAAAAATCAACACCTTATGCGGTTCCAGACTGTGATAGAGGCAGGGCACATAGAGTTTGGTATTATCGCCTGCTTGCTGCAATATTTCCTCAAACTTGGGCAACACTTTACTATACATGCCGATTTCCGTTTCAAAATGAAACGAACTAGACAGATATTCCATCATTCGATGTTGTTGGGGCATGGTCTTAACGATCAGTGATCTGCTGAACTCTCCCTTCTGGCTGGTGTACTTAAGGGCTACGCGGAACATCACACTAGAATTGTGAGCTCCACTGCCCGGAGCGATTTTCAACTCAAGTACTTTTATTTCTGGATCCGTTTCATGTTTAATTAAAACTTCGGTAAGGAACTTTTCATTAAGCCATGCGGGGGCCTGCAATTCGTCGGCATTGAATTGTTCATTATCATTCCCGGACATCTTGACGCACACACTAGACGATCTATGGTCTTTCCCACCAACCACTGCGAACTAAAGGAACTTGCTGCTGTGGGAATCGTTTTAAAACAAATAGTACAGAGCTTTTTAGAGCTTTCTGAACTGGAATTATTGTTGTTAATCATTTTTTGTGGGTTGTTTGGTAGATAACATGATAAAACTATACACAGGCATGACATTCTGTCAGCTTTATGGACTGAGAGCTTTTGACATTCTGACAGCTTTATGGACTGAGAGCACATTTTATAATTCCTTTTCACCGAAGAATTAGTTCTCAAGAAGTGAAAAAGTGAGAGCAATTGAAAAATTAAGAATTCAAACTAAGAAATCCACCTTAACAAGGTTCAAACCAGATTCAATTTCCTATATTAGGACTGAGTCTCTCTAAAATTAAAACAAGAAAGAAAGTCGGTCAGCACGACTATAGCATACTCTGTACCTGTGAAGTGCTGCCCATCACCGTTGCGACCGGCCGTTGCCCATAATTGTTTGTTTTTCTTTAAAAATAATGGTTATAAGAAAAACAAACAATTATAGTTTTTTCTTATAAAAGAATGGTTATAAGAAAAACAAAGAATTATGTAATCGATAAATAATCCTGATTGCAAAAATTGGTCCAAAACGAACCTTCTATCTATTAAACTGTGGGAGATATGACGTTTTTCCCAAATTGCGGGGGAAGGAGGGGGCGTGGCAAAAATTGAAAATAAACTAGATCTGACTGCAAGTATAAGAAGTTGTTGTCCCATAGACGTCAAAACACTATCTCTTACCATCTCGAGATCTCTGCGTTCGTACGGAAGGAAAGACAGATGGACTCACAGACGGACTTGGCTATAACGACTCGGCTGTTAATGCTGATCAAGAATATTTATACTTTATGGGGTCGGAGATGCTTTTTTCTGGCTGTTACATACTTTTGCACAAACCTAATATACTCTGTGTACCTCTGGTACAGAGTATAAAAACATTTACTATTAGCTCGAAAATAGTTTCTTAGTTTTGGGAAATTTTTTTTTTGATTTCAGAAAACCATTTCAAGATCTTAGAATACAAAAAATATTTTCTAAATATTGGAGAGGAAAGGGATAGAGGAAAGGGAAAGAGGGAAGTAGAGACAGAAAGGAAGACATACATACAGAGAAAGACTAACATATTTGTATACACTGTACCAGAGGTACACAGTTTTAGGCTATTCACACTGAGCACATCTTTCATCCAACATCCCACATCCTGAGTAAATATGCTTAATAACTCTTTGCTATGCCAACTTTTTTAAATTTTTGTTTTGTCAAATTGTTAAGTGGATCAGTGTCTTATAAAAATATGATACAAACATTTAAAATTTTGACCGAGGAAATTTCTATGACTCATGATTTTGGATGTTGGATGAAAGATGTGCTCAGTGTGAATAGCCTTTTTAACAGCCGAGTCGATATAGCAGTGGAGCTCACACTCACCTCAAATTGGAAAAAATGTCCTATCTCCCACAGTTTTATAGATAGAAGTTTCATACCTTCTGAACATTTTTCGTAATCAGGAAAGGAATCGTAAAGATCGGATGAACGATAGTCGAGTTATAAGAAAAACCAACAATTTTATGGGCAATTTTATTTGACAGGTACAGAGCTTATTATAGTCGGGCTTGATCGACTTTGTTTCTTGTCTTATAGGATATATTTCGAAAAGTATATATATTCTTGATCAGCATGACGAGCTGAGTTGATTTAGACCAGTCCGTCCGTCGCACAATGGTTCCAAATCCCTAAAAGCTGGCCAAAAGTCGATTAACGTATTGGATATGGCTGAAAGTCTGTACTCAGGGGTTTTCGGGGTCGCTGGTTACGAATTCAAAGTCAAAATTCAGAAAAACAAAATGGAGGATGGCAGACAATTTCTGCAAAAACCTATTTGATTTGGCTAAAAGTCTGTACTCGGGGGTTTTTGGACTCGCTGAATACGAACTGGAAGTAAAATTAAAAAGACTCACCATTTCACATTTTTCTTGAAAACGAAACTTTCGGCTAGGTTTTTCTTTTTAAATTTCTTTACAACTTTTCAATCGGAGCAAAAACAACAAAGTTATGCGAGTTTTAGTGGAGGCAGCTTCGGAAAACCCCGTTTATCGAGTCTATATATATTATGTCGCAAGAATTACAAAAAACTGCAGGAAGTTCAGACATTACCGTACAAAAATCATCACCGAGACTTAATTAGCAGCTATTAGCGGCTAATTTTTGGATAATTTTTAAAGAAGTGTTGTATAAACAATTTGTATTTTGTTAGAGAGTGGGATCTGATGGGACTTTTGACTTATTGCTTTTTCTAACACGACTTTTCATATTGCAATTAAGAAAAAACCTCTACTTTTATTAATGACTCACTATTTCATGCAATGTTAATAGTAGTTAACTTTCAAATTCTACGTACTTTCTGGAATAGAATCCATTTTTTTAGCATCCAAATCGGTTAATTTTTCTATTCGAGATTCTATACGCTTCTGAACGATGTGACGAGTAAACGATTAGGCACGCTCGACGCTCACGATCGGAGTTCATTCCTGAGCCAGTTAGGGACACTTCCCCCTTATGAACGGTCACAATACAAACTTGATGTACCTCTACAACTATTGCAACCATTAAAAGTCTAAAAAAAAATATTTTTTTTCGACCTTTGGCCAGCATTTTGGGATTTGGGACCATAGTGCTTCGGTCCGTCAGTTTCTATGCTATCTCCTCCGTCAGTTTAAGAAATATCCTCACCAAACTTTGCACGAAGTCTTCTGGTACTTATACGCTGCACATTTGTCGGAACCGGCCGGATCAGATGACACACAATTTAATTCTCTCCTTTAGAACGTATTTTAGCATGTGTTTTTGTTGAAGAAACAACGAGAATTGTTGTTGGTTAAGCTATGTACTCAGAGAAACTAAATCTAAACCTTGCAACTTTTTCCGCTGGGTGACGCTGGGTTCAGCGCCAAAACACCACCCTATATCACCAAGTTATCCCCAAATGTCAAATGATTATACTGCACTTGTTTATATAAATTGATTTAATAAATAAAATTGAAAATGCAGGAGTATGTGAATGACATTTGGAAAGCAGAAGTCATGGACAACGTCATAGTTGTGTTTTATTTGCTTTTTTTTGCTGCAGTCCTTAGCCACTGTTGAATACATTTATCTGGGTAGGTTGCTCAATAAGCATTTAGCCAGTCAAGGTTGCGGCGCAACGAGTTTTTAACTGTGTATGAGCTAAGGCATTTAGCTTGTCTGAGAACTGGCTCAAGCTAAGAGACCAGCTAAAAGTTTTAGCAAACGTTGTAGTTTTTACAGGCTCGAGGTCTTACTATGTTATTGACATAGCTTAAACAGAGGCACACAACACACAAGGAGGCTTCAGGTTGATCGGACGACGTTTCATGAGGACCAACCTCACTCATCAGCGATCTTCAGCCTGAAATGTCTGTCCAAACAGCAGTCTCTCCATGCCTGCGACGGAGTATAAAGGTCGTTTTAAACAGTCATTAAGTACTAAAAAACGCTCGGCACTGCGTTGTTGTTCGAAACTTAATAAAAATAGTTTCATTTAAAACAACAAAAAACTCCTGTTTGTATAAACAAACATTTTGGTCTTTTGTACCAGAGCGGCGGCCGTTGGTTGCACCTGAGTCCAAAGTCCAAAACAGAGGCCACACCTTTACAAAGGGGAATGGCTGTCTTAATCTGTCTTTTGGTGTTTTGGCGCAAAGCTGCCCGTTGGAATTCCCAAACGGTTTTGCCGTCGCAGGCATGGAGAGACTGCTGTTTGGACAGACATTTCAGGCTGAAGATCGTTGATGATGAGGTTGGTCCCTCCAAATCCCCAAAAAATAAACCCCTTTTTTTTTTTTTTTGTGTTATAAAAAAAAAAACTAATAAAGATTTAGCAAACGTTTAGCTACCTTTTTATACACTTGAAAAGTGTATTACAATTTTGACCAGAAGTTTGGAACGCATAGAAGGAATCATTTCCGACCACATAAAGTATATAAATTCCTGATCAGCATGACGAGCTGAGTAGATTGAGCTTTTTCCGTACGTCTGTCCGACCGCCCCTTTTCTGCTTCTACGCAAACTAGTCCCTCAGTTTTGAAGCTATCGAGCTGAAATCTTGCACAGAGATATCTATTGCACATATGTCGAAAATAGGATGGTCACTCTTGTAGCTGCCATACGAACTTTTTTTTAGAGATAAAGCTTATAAATTAAGTCATTGGTCACAAAATTAAGTCAGTGGTCACAAAAGTTTCAAGTGTATTATAATAGTAATGTTATTGGCAATTTCAAACTGGAGAGTTTTAACTGTGACAGTGATTTTTAAATTTAGCCCATCACTAGTATCAGCTGTTCAGGTGAGAGGCAGTGTGACCGTTACAACTATCGAGTTTAAAGCCTATAGCTATTCGATTAGACTATCGATACGCAAGTCGATAGCGATAAATGGCCATACGACTATCGGTAAAGATGGCTGCTCTTGCTCTCGTGTGAATTTTTTGATTAAATGCTTAACTCTTGCCCTCGGGTGAATTGTGTTTTTTAAAAAGGCTGCAAAATGGATTTAAAGGACGCGCGTGTGTTCAATTAATGCCTATGCAAGTGCGGGACTGCATCAGAAGAAGGCCATTAGTGCGGGTGCAGAGCGAGACGACGTGTGTATGTAGAAAATTCCATAAAACAAGCAGTAGCAGCGGCAGCGGAACAGCAGCAGCAGTGGCAGTGCCCAGTATAAAAGAAGGCGTGCGCTTGTGTGTGTGCGTGCGTGTGTGTGCTGTGTTGTGCAAATGTTTATAAATATATTCGGTAATAATTCAAATCAAATGTGCATGTGTCCAATTCAGATTGCTTGATGCGCCAGCAGCAGCAGGTCTGGCGACGTCAGCAGAGGCAGAGGCAGCGACAGCAGCGTGGAATGCCAACAACAGCAACTAGGAACAGGAACAAGGTAAGGCGAGATACAAAAGCAGCAGCAAGGTGTATGAGCATTTTTTTTTGTTTTGGAAGTTTTGCTCTCGGCCCAACGCCCTTTTTAAGCGTCGTCGCGCTGTCTGCTTCGTGTGTGTGTGTGTGTGTGTGGGAGTGTGCGAGGGTGAAAGTGACGAAAAGGATAAAGCAAATAAACGAAGTGGCCTCCAATAGGAGACACCAAAGTGTTTGCATAATTATGTGAGTTTGTTTATTATTTTTGCATCTGCCCATTGATAATTTAAATTCGAATCTGAAACGGAGGCCAACTTGTTTTTATTTTTAAAAATCGTCGTCAAAAATGAAAGCAAAAACCAAACAACAATAAAAACAACTACGCATTTTTGTGTTCGCTTAACAAAAAACACGTTTTACAACTCTGAGTCGGAGTCGGCTTTGACTTCGCGCAATTTGAGTCGCTGTTGTTGTTGTTGCTGAAATACACACGGACACAGACACTCATATCTATATACATACATACATATATACACACACTCGACCCATGAATGACAAAATGCGTATTAAAGCGCCACCTACAATAGCAACAACAACCAGGCATAATTAACGGCACTAAGCGAAGCGTAGCCGCCACCGCCGCCGCATTCGCATCGTAGTTTTTGTTATGGATTTCCGTTTGTAGTAATAGTTTGTGCATTGTTGTTGTTGCTGTTGCTACTGGTCAGTTGGTTATGTGCGTCGTGGGCAAAATATTCGTACGCTGACGTCACACAGAGGCGCAATCATCGGCTACTGTCGGCGCCACAAAACCTTATGCTACCTCTCTATCTCTCTCTCTCTCACTAGCTGGACCACCCATCCACCCACTCTCTCTCTGTCCGCCTCCTCTGTTTGTTTGTTTCTATATTGCAACACGCGTGGTAAAAGGGGGGCATGGGTGGAGCCAGCAGGGTACAACACATTACCAAATTCTTAGCAGGCTACAAATGGAAACCGTTTCTGAACCAAACCGATTCATTATTATCGTTAATCAAACCGAACCGGCGTTTTTTTTAACAGGAAAATATGCTTAGTTCGAATCATGATCAGAGGCGCGTCTACCCTAAGCTAAAAATATTTGTAAATTCTAAAATTCGTACAATCCACCTTGGGTGCAAACTGGATCAGCCGATTCGAACCGCTTATTTCAGCTGGTGAACCGAACCGCAAACCACAAAGAAAAATGGTTCGGTTTGGTTCAGCTCTCTGCAAAGTTTTAATACGTAAATCGCTTTCCTCTAGCCAAAAATACATATTCGGCGGTGTCCCAGAAATCTCTTCCAACCAAATTCCAACCCAAAACCAATTCTCGGTGTCCTAGAAATCTCTTTCGGTTGGTTTCAAACCTCTCGTATTTTGTTGGGAGATTTTGGCAAACCAACCAAGACGTTAACCAACCAATAGCGAATTCACGAACCCACGCAATATATCACTGTTTTTGTAGTAGGACCATAATCTTATACACACACCATTCGAACTCGACTTTCGAACTAGACTTTCGAAGAAAACGAAATCTCTCCAAAGTTCTGGGACAACGACGGATTTCTCTAGCGATTTGCAAACCAACCGAAGACAAAAAACTTTGAAGATTTCCAGGACACCCCCGATTAATTTGGGAATTTTTATCGTTTCCCTAAGATAATTTTTATACGACTTTCCATTCGACCCTCTACAAGGGAGATCACTGATAGACCAAATTAATTGATATGTTTTCAAAGTTCATTCTTTTTCGATACTCTCCTCGAATCCTGCAAAATCGACTTCATTCTTTTAAGGATTTTAAATATATTCAAATGGTTTATAGGAATTAAATATCCCAGGTGTACAAAAAGTCATAGTGTTCATAGTGTGTGAACCATTGTACCGACCCGAAACCGCGGTTCAGTAACTTTGTGATTTACTGAACCGAACCAATTTATACTTACTTTCTAGTGCTATCAACTAATCCATATATAGTAATAAGATTCGGTAAGATTAGGTTATGCCGAAGAAGGGGAAAATTGATGATTAGCCCAGATGTCGTCCGTTATTATCGTCTCAAAAGATTAGCCGTATCTTAAGAGCAAGTTAGCTGTCGGAAGGTGCGGTTCGAGATGGGAAAATCCTCACTGCCAACCCTGAACAGTTCAGCGGGCAGCTCATCAGCGCCAGCTGATTTGTTATTTTTTAGCCTTTTTATGGCTAACCAGACTTCATTATGGTCCGGCGGGTCTATCTCAATGTTATCGATTGGCGGTGTCACTACTTCCCCAGAGGTGCTCGTCCTTGCTTAGTGTGACTCAAGGCTTAAAACCTTCGGGGTGTTGCCTAATCTTTTGGTAGACTTTTCGAGTCTCACGCCTTCTGAACAGCACTTCGACTTGCTCCCTTATGCGCCTATCCTGCTCATTTTTCTTCCACCTGAAAAGGCGCTTCTCCTCTCTCCTTTTCTCCCGGTATCGCTCCTTAACAGCCCGCGTTGCTCCCGACTGCAGAGTTTTCCTGCACGCAACGTCTTTCTCTGCAGTAACGCGGCGGCACTTATCATCGTACCATGAATGTTTTCGGGTGTTCTCGGCAAATCCGAAAATCTCCTTGGCAGCCGTACTCATAGAGTGTAAAATATGCTTCCACTGTTCGCCTACACCAGAAGGTCCAGGTGGGGTTTACCTGAGCAACTGGATGAGTTTTGCTGAGGAGGCTGCCTATGATTTGATTTACGTCGGTATATAGTTTTGATCGCTACTTTAGCATATCTTTTAGTTTTAGTTGCTTCTTTGTCTTAACGTCAGAGCTGTAAACACAATTACCATTACCATTATCATTATAATTTTTTTGAAAATTTATAACAATTCCTGATTACGATTTTTATACCCGTTACTCGTAGAGTACAGAGGGTATACCAAAATCGTTCAAATGAATGTAACAGGCAGAAAGAAGCATCTCCGACCCCACATTCTTGATCAGCATCAACAGTCGAGTCGAAATAGCCATGTCCGACTGTCCGACTGTCTGTATGAACATCAGATCTCGAAGACTAAAAAAGCTAGAGCCACCAAATGTTGTATGTTGACTCCTATTGGCCCTACGTAGATCAATTTTATTTCAAGTTTTGGCCACGCCCCATCACGCCTCCACTATAAAAAATGTTGAATAACTCCTACAATGCAGTGTAGTGTATGTGTCCAATATCAACAATCTCTGTTTCATAAAGTTTCATAAAGATCGGATAATAAATGGCAGAGCTATAAAGGTTATAAAAAACGTTACATACTTTTTGGCGCCACATGCGTTTTTTCCTCGCATAATGTTGAAATAGAATGGTTAATGTTAATGCTCTGTTAAATAACATAGGGAAAGGCTATTGAACACTATCTGCCCTGAGTAACGGGTATATCGAAGTCGGGCAGGAACGACTTTAACTTACGCTCTCGTTTACTAGTTGTAATTGTAACTTGGAATTAGGATCATTTGTGATTATTCAGTGGTTATTACAAAATATAATTACTTTTACAATTACTTGAAAAATTGTACATGTAAAGGGGGATTATTGAGTGTTTGTGCTTGAAATGTTGAATTATTCATGTATTTCTGGGTGTAGACTGAAATTATTCACTAGTTCTAATGCTCAAATGCATATAAATAAGCCCCGTTTTCACACACATGGTTTATTTTGCATTAAATTTATGTTGGCCCTAGCACAACCAATTTCTCAGAATTCAGAGAGCGAATGCCGTCTTAGTCGAGATATTTGCGAATGAACACATTACTTCCAGCAGGGGCTTTAACGATTTATATGGCGTGTTGTATTTGAAGCTATCTCTGTTAGCGTTGGATATTTCTTAAAGCAAATACCATCAGTACCATTTTCTGTTGTTTGGGCTCCATATAAAACTTAATTTAGTTAAAAAAAACTAGAGCAAAGATAACTTCAGCTCCGCCGAAATATATATACACTAGCAGTTTGTATAATTCGTATAAATAGAAGAGACGATCCCGTCGAATCATGAATTTTCAGTTTAAGGCATTTCTTATTTGAGTAGATTTTTCTGTTTACTACTGGCGATTTTCTTATTTGCCACCTCGATCGTTTTTACAAAATCACTTTAGGGACCTTTTGGAGTCGCTGGATATTAACTAAACTCGGCTGCTTAAAATGTGGTTCATTGTAGCTTCGATAATTGTTCCCCCGGTTGCGTTGTTTTGCCTCCCACACCTGTACTGAGGACGCCCGAACTGAGCTAATAGGGTCAAAAAGACTCGGTCAATTTGTTTGAAATGCTGGCTGGGTATGGTGGAGTTGCAATCTGCTCAATATTATAAACTTGACAAAACTGACTGAATTCTTCGTTAACAATTTGTCTTCCATTGTCAGTCCGAAATGGCTCAATGACCGCCTGCTAAACATTTCTGACATTACCTCGATAATGACGAACCCGACATCAACATTTATTAGATACAGTTGCCGATATCTGACTAATAATTTTATTACTTGGAAGTGGGCCTAACAGTTCAGCTGCTACATAAGGCACTGTAGGGAAAATGTGCCTTTGCATTGGTGCTAGCATATTTGGAAGAGATTTTATTAGGCAATACTTGCAGTTCTTTACCAAATTTTCAGCATCTTTGTCGATCCCTGGCCACCATACTTTTGAGCTCAATCTGCGTTTCATCGCTCCCCAGTATTACCCGCCAGTATTATCGCTTCCCCAGTATTAGCTTCATGCGCTAGGGCGAGAATTCTTGGTCTTATCAACTGCGGTACCGCAGTTGAAATTTGAAAGGCTGGTAACGTTTGCCACTTGATGCTTCAGTTTTTCAAACGCCTGAATCTCCTATTGGCCACAAACGAACTTACTGTTCAGCTTTAAAAGTCGTCATAACAACTACGCTCCTTTTTCTGGCTCAATGGTCTCCTGTTGCAATGCCTTTTTGAGCTTGGTCGTAACCCTAGGCCAGCCAGTACGCGTCTCATCAGTTGCTGGACAGAATTGATATTTGGGTCAATTGATAACTTGACGACAACTCCTTTCCATTTAAAAAAGGCTGTCGAGACTACTAAATTTACGCTTAAGCCCAGTCTTAAGACTTTAAGTTTTACAACCTAGTCTCTGCCGAGTAGCGAATGATCTTTGTTCTACATCACGAAGAACGAGGCAATCAATCCCAGCAAGCCTCTCACTGTAATTGGAGCCTCAAAAGCATATTTGGCCATCAACGGCTCCTTCTAAATTTGAAGTAATTTCAGACTACTAATATAATTATTTAATAACTATAATACGGTTTTTGTATAAGCGAAATAAATAGCGAAAAGAAGGATTTTTCCAATTGTTGGTTTGAGAAGATTGTTGCGGGAGTAGAGAAAGGTCATAATTTAATTAATAAATTTGAATTTTTGGTTTGATTTTAATTCCATAATTAGCAAACAACTAAATTTGGTGTTTTCCAAACTTGATTAGCAAAAAATCATATTTTTCACCTACAATTACATGAATAATTCAATTTTTCAAGCACAATTTTCAAGTACAATTATTCAAGTAATTGTAAAAGTAATTACAATTTGAAATAATCATTGAATAATCGTAATTCCAAGTTACAAATATGATTACTAAAAGAAACGTAATCAGGAATTGTTTTTCCATTGTCTGAATAATTGAGATTATTGTAATGAAAAGTAATAAAATGCGGAAAGTATTGATTACAATACAGCTCTGGTATTAACCATTCCTTCAGACAGTCCTGTACATCAGCATTTGCTACGCCCATGCGTAACTTAGTGGGCGTTGTACGCCAACTTTGTGTTTTTGCTTGTGTGTGTATCTGTGTGAGGTCAGTATTGCGTGAACTTTTTGCATTTGGTTCAGTCAGTGAGTGTGTTAAATGAGTAAACGGATGGCACTTGGCGTTATAGTTGGCATACGAGTCTGTATGTTGCTCTCATTTCGATTTCATTTTGTTGTCTGCCATAATTTCATTATCTTTGCCAGTTTCACTTGCGCTAATTACATTTTTGCATGCCCACAACAACAGTGTGGCGGGTCTTATGGGCCGAAGCATGCTAATTGGGATCTTTTTTTTTGCATTTCCGATGGGCTCGACTTGGTGAAAGCGAGATGAATACGTGACAAAGTATAAAAAAATTAGGCTTGGAATTCTTTAACAAATATCTTTCATTCCACTGTTCAAGTTCAAAAATTATGGTTTATTTATGAATGTTGTCCGGTTGTTTCGCTCTTATCTTGTCGGCATAAGACCACCATGACTGCTGTGGAGTAGGCGAAGCTTATTACAGCACCTGCTCTTATCGTACAGAACCAGAAACGATATGGAACAAAATTCTTGTGTATTTCTTTGTACATATTCTTGTCAGGTCTCTCATCATTTGTTTGTTTGTTTGTTTATTTTATTTTGCACACATTTTACTCCGCCCGGTGTTTATTTTTAGCTTTCTTCCCCTCTGTTTGCTGTTCCACTTGTGTTTCATTTTTGCCATTTCTGAAGCTCTTTAAAAATTCCATTACAAATTCCGCATGGCATTTGGATGCACAAAAAATGTTGGCTTCAATTTCTCTATTCACATTGGATTGTTAACTGCAACTGAAGCTTGCTAATTGAGTGGCACTTCAAATATGCAAAAAAAAACACAAAAAACAAATAACACGAACAACAATGCACCAACAATTCAATTGCCTGGAAATTTGAAAAGGCTAAAACAAAGACACAAAGTAAATTCAAGTAGGGAATCAATTAACATGGCCCCATGACAAACAATTGAATCATATAATCGCGAAAATTGCCAATATATCGAGACGTGAAGAACACTTGTAGACACTTACAGCCATGGACATGCAAATAGCACAAATGAACATTACAAAGAATATATTTATTAATTTATTTTGACATGCAAAAGTTAATAATAAAGTCAGATAAGACAGAGTCCCAGGTAATCTGCACATTAAAATGTTTATAAAATAAAGTCCGTTTATTTTTGATTCTCGCTTCCAAAGTCAATTGAATGATTCACAGTTTAACAGACAATTTGGTTGGATAAATCATGCTCTGAATTGACGCTTAAAACAAACCTTCGCAAAAACAACTCGAACCACAAGTTACCGAGACTTAACCATTGGTTTGAAACCGCGAACCGGCTCTCCAAATGATTGAATAAGAGTGGTGAAGCTCAATCGATATTTCGATATATCATTGAATTTTTTCCAAAGCAATTTATGAGATATCGAACATTTTTGTGTAATATTTTTGCTTCAGCAGCTGAACTTTAAGTGTAAACACATGCTAATGTACCCAAAATTGAGCTACAATTGATGATATAATGATTCAGTGAGCTACATCTAAATATGGCACCTATTAAGGTGCTTCAAATCTTCTTGGAAAAAGGTTCGGTACGAAGAATCACTCTTATCCATAGCACGTAGATAACTCTCAACCCATATTTTCGGTCTGCTCTGCTCACGACCGCAACTGAAAAAATAAAAATAAAACGGGCTTGGTCTTCCCTTAACCGATTGTGTGCTGCTCTCGCGCTCGCTGTTAAGCGGCTGTTGTTGTTCTCTCAGGCTGGTCGGTTTGACATCAACCCAATAACAGTCCCATTTCAGTCAAGCGATCCCAAAGTGTGAGTTGTTTAAAGACCGAAAGTCCAAAATGTTATTTCAAAAAGGTTGCTGTGAACAAAGTCAAGTGGAGCAGAGCGTAACATTGCGAGAGAGAATGAGAGAGCACACATAGTTTTTCGCATACATACAAACGTGCGTTGATGTCGGTAGCCAAAGAAGCACACACTGATAGCATACATTCAAAAAGACCTTTTCAGCAAGCGGTCTCTACAAATAGGTTGGCAAAAGAGCAAGAGCGAAAAAACCTAATCAAATGTTTTTCTCTCCTCACCCAACCGAACACTATCAGAGAGCGTAGTTAAAGATTTGCTTCCGTCCCCTTTTTTAGACAACTGCAATGAGGGGACCGGTCGTTGCGACCTCTGCTCTTATTTATTGAACAATTTATTGAAGGGGTTAAAATGGTTTTATAACTCGGCAAATTACGACTTCGAGCAAAATAAAAGCACCAGTCAAATTGTGGAAAATCAAATCCATATATTTAAGTAGATAGAAATTGAGGCTACCTTTCCACTTTATGGTTGATCCTGGCCCTTTTTTAAGCCTTGGTAGAGGTCTTTTGAATTAAGCCCACATAGAATGAGGTCCATTTGGGTATTGGTTTGTGTTTTTAATAGCTTCTTAAGGGTGTATCTTTTTTCTAAATCTGAGGTTCAGGCCATAATTACAGCGATTCTAAACCAGAATCTTGTTTCCTTTTTGAATTCGGATAACAGAGTGACCCCGAATCACGGCCGCCATGGGCCCATTTTTTTTTCATACCACTTTTCGCGGACCAGAAACTTTTTTTCAGCCGACGTCACAATTCTAAAACAAAAATTTTTGTATTTTTTATTCATTCATTAACTTTCAAATAAAACAAAACCGATTTGAAAAATATCTTTTCGGTTTCTTTCTGTGAATTTTTAAAAAAGCATCCAAAAACAGCACGCGCAACTTTTTAAAGTTAACCTTGTCGATACTACAGCCTTAAGGGCCAAACTTTCTCAATGTGCGGTTAGTCAATCTTGACAAAGGCAGTTTAACCGAAGATTTTGCGTGTCTCATGCTTCTGTGTGGCGCAACCAGAGGGACACAGACTTAACCGCGGCTCGAGCACTGGTTAAAGTTAACCGCGAGCATTCAGTGTCGATAAAATTACCGAATTTGTTTCTCGTTATACAACTTAACCGCTGCTCGACACTTAAACCCTACATATGTCGTTATACAAACATTTGATTTGTTTATTTAATTATTTGCTGCCACTAAATGTTTATAAATAACCGAATTTTTCAACTCCACGCAACGGAAATGGAATTTGAAGAGGCAGAGCAACGACTAAACAATGCAAGAGAGTACAGAGAGTACTGATCTGGATGATGCTATATTTGTACAATGATTCAAGTTGACAAAATAGCAAAATTTATGCTAGGATCAGAGTTTAAGTTAAAGCCTTGACTTCAGTTGCGATTCAATTTGTTTTGACTAGGATTGTTAGCAGGACTTTTCGGCGCTGCGTTCTTATGCATTTGGCAACTTCCTTATCACTGCAGCTGAGTTCTGTGTAGTCAGCGTTGCTTTGATAAGCCGTGCAGGTAAACAAGTGTCCCCAGCTATGGCTTTTGATTCATCGCAATCAATTTTAATCTTTTTTCGCAAATTATTACCAGCAGCTTTCAATAACATTAAAAAATCCCTAACAAAAATACCTAATTTGTTGACCGTGTCTGGTCACCCTAATGCAGCGATAGGAATTTATCTATATCAGACGAAACTGCTGTTGAGAAAATCAAATGACTTGACCGCTTGTCAACTGGAGGAACAAATTTGACCGTCGGTTGGCCAACCGAAACCATTGAGAAATCGGGCCTTAAAGCATTAAAATACTTCCCCAGGATTAACTAAAAATTCGAAATTTGTTGAACATTTTTAAGATCGTTTAACATCATTACTTAAACTGTTAAAAGTTGAAGTAAAATTTAATAGAATTTTTTTTATAAATATCTATCGGCCGCGACCAAACCGAGCTATTCTGAATTCCACTTTATTTTTTTAGTCGATTTCGACCTTCAATCGGCGGCTGCTAGGGTTGCTGCATATGAATTTATTTAATCGGACAGCACTTTCTATTTCACTTAGATATGTTTAACCATATTTGATATGACATATGTAAATGTAATATTTAAATACTGGTTTAAGTATGTATAAATAAATGGATATAAAGAGAGATGATGACAACTCTGGCTGCTGACGATATACACAAACACTTGCGCTGGCCAGCCAGCCAGCTGTTTTCGAAGCCGAGTTCGAAAAGGCGAGCCGTAACCAAATCGTTCAAAATTGGGAACTGCAAATAGTTCGTTTTAGTTTCGTTTTTACTTTTTGAAAACGTTCGGAATTCGGAACAGGACTGATTAATATCTGTGCACGTAGAGAGAGCCCTGATCTCGCTCTAAGAAGCCAGTCGAATTTGTTGGCCTTAGCATAGGTGACAGCCACAGTTCGTTTAATATAAATTAAGTTATACAGAACTGGGGCAAGTACTTTTCCTTAGGTTACACCAGCTCCAACGCGGCGGATACTCGAGATCTCGTCCCTCCATTAAGCAGCGTCCTTCGAAAAAGGTACGCAGCAAAACAAACTGCTCAGTTGGAAGAAAAGACGTTAGCTTAAAAATCAGGTCGTCTTGCCATACGCGATCGAATGCTTGTCGAACGTTCAGGAACATTGCTGAGCAGTTAGTGTCCTGCTCCATAGTCTCCAGGATGTGGTTAATAACCCTGTGTACTTGTTCTATGGCTCAATGGCCACTGCTGAATATAAATTGGAGTTCTGGGAGGGCTTCTTCCTCACTGTCAATATATGTTTCAAGAATATTCTCTCATATATATTGAAGAATGTTGGCAGTAGTCTTATTGGGCGGTAGGCATCAGGTGCAGAGGAGACTCCAGCTTTCGCTGGGAAGGCTTTCACTACTCTGTCATCAACACCGTTGGTTGGTTTCAGCTGTCTGATTTGCTGACGGATTTCATCTGGTCAGATGGGTCTCATGGCAAGCTCGCGTTGCAAAAACATCTTCTGGAGAGGCGTGGTTAAATCTGCGCTGAAGGCCGATGGCAAATTCATCTTAAATCTCCGCATCTCCAGTGCGATTAATCTGCTGACACATGGGTCAATAATTCGGAGTTTTTCGTGAAAGTACTCAGTTTATATACCAATCTCTGAACCAAAACTTTTGGTTTGATATGTAAAACACTCAGTCTGAGAATCGAACCTTGAAATTTTCAATGGGCTCAAACCCCTGACAGAACCTTCTCCAGAATTTCTGAGGTTTGCTGCAGCCTTGACAGTCAGAACGAAGTTTCTGTACCACAATCCTTATATTCCGCATATAATGAATGATTACTCATGACTCATACTCATATGAACCAATTGGAGGACTAATGAATGAAATCATCCAACTGTAACCTCAAAGTAAGAAAAAAACTCTCAATGGAAAACCAGATAAACAAAGCTTGATAATGAAGTGGGTGAAGTCCGGTAGATATTGGCATATTGATAAATTCTATAAACCATTATATATATTTGAACCATTTTTCCATTTTTGACTCCTTTGGCTATGCCTATAGTGTCTAGATCAGTCAACTGATCATTTATCAAGAAGTCGCACACGAATTGAATTCCATTAGCTCGTGCAAAAACCAAAGCAATGCCATCAAATTTGGTCAAACCACATTAAAACCTCTTTGGCCAAAATGAATTGAGCAACATTTTGTTTGTTGATGCTAATTATGCTTTGGCAATTAATGTTTTGGCCCGTCCAAATGTGGCTAAAGGAGGCGACTGTGTGAGGTGAGCTTTTTGATTCAGCCAAAACTGCAACAGAGTTTGCAATTAATATCGCATGCGAGAAAAGCCGGCTCGAGCAAAGCTTGACTGACTCACTATCTCTCTATCTCTCGCGTTGGCTGGGTATTCTCTCTCGCTTAATTTCCCCCTTTGGGTTTGGCGGCAGAGCTGCTACCAGTTTCAGTTTGAAACTTGCAGGCAAAGCGCACGGTCATAAA
Source organism: Lordiphosa collinella (assembly GCA_018904265.1). Classification (NCBI taxonomy): domain Eukaryota; kingdom Metazoa; phylum Arthropoda; class Insecta; order Diptera; family Drosophilidae; genus Lordiphosa; species Lordiphosa collinella. Next base: position 121,363 of record JAEIFV010000465.1, read on the forward strand.
AAGCTTTCGCTGTGGCGCGCGCGCATGTGCAACGTTCCGTCGAGTATGCAATTGCAATTGCCATAAACCAACTAATAACAATTAAGTTTTAGCCAATATGCATACTTAAAAAAATGTGCATGTTAATGCATTAAGAAATTAATTGGCCAAACAAATGCAACAACACAAAAAAAAACGAAAAAAATTCAGCTGATTGTGCAATCATAAAGGCAAAAAAAAAAATAAATAAAATAATTTTGGCACGTTTTGTTTGGCTTTTGTGCCTGAAGGAAGTGATTTATGGAAATTAAGACCAAAATTAACATGTAAAAGCTGACAAGTCGCGAAACGAAAGCGAATGTTGAATGATGATAATAATGATAAACAGCTTCCTGTAAAACAAAAAACCCTGAACTTTTGGTTTTACAAAGATTTTGTAAGATTTTTGATGGCGCAATGACCTTAGTTTGAATGACTAATTATGGGGTTTTGACCTAAGCTGATTGAAAATTAACTTATTAATGTGTCAAACTTTTACTTTATCGAAACTTCAGTTGATGATTAGAAGACGAAACACTAGTGATTAAGTTTGGAATTTTATACAACGAATGAATAAGTTAAATATATCAAATTAAATATACCAAATTAAATTAAAAAGTTGTCTATAGTGCTTCTTTATTATTGTATTCTAAGATAGAGAATACTAGTTTGTTCGAAAAACTTGATCCATGTAGGATATTCTTATATTGGGTACATTTTTGTTTCTACCTTAAAATACAGGACATTAAAAAGTCCCTCAAATGTAAAGTTATTAATATAAGTTACTGATTTTAGACAATTTCCAGAAGTCTGCAATGCTCTCCAATTTATTAAAATTCTGGGCTGCAAACCGGTTCAGACTTTTTCTAAGCAGTGAACCGAACCGAACAATAAGTGATAAAATTGCTGAACCTGAAGCTGCTCCAAACCTAAACTTTTGATGCGGCTCAGCAAAATTAAAGACCTTCCCAAATCTATCGTATTTTTCGCTATTTTTTTTCAATATTCAGCGACTTGGTCATTAAATCGTAATTAAAGTGGTATGGATTTCTATCCGAACTATTCTACAAAGAAGTTTAAGTCAAAGCTGCAAGCCTCTAAAACTTTTATGAATGCTAAAACCCCTTTGTAAAGTGTGAGGTACGATTCTCAGACCGGTTTATAAACTTATCGTATCTAAGATTTGGGTTCGATTTTTGGTTCATAGATAGTAAACAGATATTTGCCTCTACTTTCGGTCAAAAAACACGTCTCAGTTTACCAAGCTACGTAAAACGGGAACCAGTATTCAAAAGTACCATATGCCTTTTTGTGATCATTCATAGGCTTCTTAAAATCCTTTGAATTTTGGAAAGTAGACTCACTTACTTGATCTCTTCCTTTTCAATTTGAGCTATGCTTTATTTCCTTCTCGAAATCAAAATTTTAATAAAAAGTTCTTAAGAAATCGACACAAATTGGGCTTTTCTTGTATAGAGGTGGTCCGCTTAGGGCTTAGGTTCGGAAGGTTTAATATATGAAAGGTTTGGTTCATGCTCCGGTTCGGTTTTAGGATACGATTAAAAACCGGTTTGAAGCCTTGGTTTAAAAATAAACCATTTACACAAATGTCAACCATACCCAGTAAACAATTGGGTGATTGTTGAATCGCCATCGCCGGGAGTCTTCTAGTCACGTGGAGATCGCTAGAAGATTAAATCTTCTGGGAATCGCAGGGAATATCTTGAGTCTTCTGGGAATCGGAGGGAAGATTGTCGAAAGATTAATCCTAGCATCTCCAGGCGACTCCCAACTTAGGCGATGGGCGATAAAACAATCGCCGAAAAGAGTCTCCTGAGGATCATCGTAAAGATTGCAACTCTTCTAAAAGGATCTTCTGCGACTCTTCTAGAAGACTCGTCTGCGACTTTTCTGGAAGTGTCGCTGAAGCGGCTTACTTACTCCCGATAACTTGGCGAGTCGCCTGAGACCCTTCGCCGATTAAAAATGTTTGCTGGGTAATGACGATTCTTGATTCCACGTAAAACATGATTTGTCAAAAGTAAAGAAATTCTGAATATTACTATTTGGAAAAATCATGAGCCGAGGTTCTGGATTCGAAAAAACGTTTGTATGAACATATCGATATAATATCGATATTTTTCATACAAACGAAATAATATCGATATTTTTCATACAAACAATATTATTTTCGACACCCCTAGTTCAAACCAAAGCCTTGTCTCAAAAACCTCGAGTTTAAAATTTCCGAAATTTCACTGCTAAAATTCGGCTCGAACACGCGAATCGGAGCTCCGAAAAAATTGTTTGCAGCCCGGGTTATAGTCCCGTTGTAAGGCCTTGGAATCGATTCGCAGAACGGTTTTCAGAAGCAGTGGAAGCTTCATTCAAGAGATCTGCAACAGTACCTGTATTATTGACTACCAGTGCATTCGCTGTAAGAGACTATACCAAAGCCAATATAATCTCTAAGATAAATAACGTCTCACGATTTGTTTGCACACGATTTTTTCGTGCTGGCTCTAGAGCTGGCTCCAGGCTCTCTTGAAACTTTGTTCAAGAGCCAGAGAGAGAGCGCTCTAGAGCCACCCGCTCTCTTGTACGCATACAGCGACAGCTGACGACTGTATGTGTGCACGTAGTCTCAAGCATTGTTAATCTGCCTGCATTTATTCGTGTTCTGTGTTTACTCCCACAAGCAAGCGCATTCTATTTTTAGCTTTTGTACAAAACCATTGTATGGCCGTTCGGCATCTTAGATAATTATATTGGTCTTTGGTGTGACAGACCCCCAAAATATGCAGTCAAATCAAACATTCACTCATTCTCGTTCTCGTTGTGCTGTATCTGCTTTGCATGCATGGTAAATTTTACTCTAAGATTTCTTAAAGCTAAAAAAATCAAAGTAAAATAACTACTCTTTTGTTAATAGATGTAGTTTCCTAATTTTAAGACATTTTGGTGGTGAATATTTGGTAAAATTAGTCGAAAATTTCACTAGTTGTTAGGCAATAACAAAAGCGCAATGATATCTTAAAAGTGTTAATGTAGTAAAATTGGGAATGCAATGGTCTATTAGACAGTTAATTTCGCGATTTTTTTAGACTTGCCAAAAAATTAAATTTCTCAGAAAAGTTTATATTTTTCATCTTTAAATCAATATTATGGTATCTTAAGAACCAGAACTAAACTTTGGTTTTAGTTTTCCATGATCGTTATTTGATTCAGTCTACGTAGAAATAAATTTGGTTTGAATAGGTTAATTAATGTAGCTGCAGGAGCCAAAAATGTGAACAAATAGCTTAAGTTATGTTTTCTGCTTTGATGTTTTTAATTTAACAAATGGAGTTACTATCTTTATTTTCCGTTTTTCATTAATTTTAGTGAACTTAGAGAAACCAATACTATCGATAGTATCGAATCTTTGTCTGAAAACTATCGGAAAATATCGAATGACGCTCTCGCTCTCTTTGATTATGAAATAGTAACAGTAATCGCCTTAGAACGTCTTAGCGACAAACCTAATCAACACTCAAATGTTTACGCCCTGTCTTAGTATGAGTACATGACACTCGGGTGTGAAACATAAGAAGCAGCTATGAAGTGCACTAGTAGTTGTATGAGTAAAATTCGTAGCTTTTGTATGTGAATAAGCAGATATAGATAATTGATAACAACAAATCGCACAGCTTTCGTACAAGTGGCCTCTACAAGTGCCCTCTGCAGGAGCCGCTACTTTCGTTTTTCGGCTGCGAGATCGCACGGTGAGACAGCAACAATGCTGATGATAGTCCCCCGTTATCAGTTAAATAAAACTTTTGAAGTAAATTCTCCCGGAAAGTCCACTCGTTTGAACACATCAATCTGATATCTCAACGTTGTTCTTAAAAAAAATATATTGCCGCCCAAAAATAGAAACGGAGATTGCTCTTTTTCATTTGATCAATAGATGCGAGACATTAAGCAGTACTTTCACTTGTCTGACATCTCATATGTGTTCGAAAATATTCACAAATCTTAAAAAAAAGATTGCCTTATACTCAATCAGCAGACTAAAGAAGTAGCACTATATTTTGACACCTGTTTTGAAACAGCTTCGCATGCTTCTCAATTTTGTCAGGCAAAGTCCAAAAATGGACAGGGCTTTAATGAATTTTTACCTTATCGGTGTACCGGGAACAGTTTTATAATGAACAAAACGATGGTGTATGTTGATTTGATTCTCAAGGGTCTTTTCCAGAATTCATCACAGTGTGAATACATATCTGGGCTAAGGTATGGATTTGGTCAAAGACTTAGGTCGTCCTGAAAAAGGCACATTTTAATACACAGAAAGAAAAGATCCAAAATGATCCATTTTTCATATCCTTTGGATGATTTTCAGCTCCGTTGGATGAATATCTAAGATCAATTTGACATTAAATGGACATTATAATAACCTAAAATAGATATTAAAAAATGTCGATTCCAAATGGATATCGAAATCATCCAATGGATATTTTTTAATATCTTTTTTTCTCTGTATATTGCTATGTTTGCCGTTCAATTAAAACTCTTTTTTAATGTAATTATCGTTTGAAGAATCAAAAGCATAAACATATAAATCGGTGTAATTTCAATTTCTTAGGTTTTGTTAAGACTTAAAAATCGACCCTCGCACTTGTGCAACAAGCTTTCTAATGTATAGCCACATCTTTGCCAAACATCTGCCAATCTAACTGAATTTCCATAAACAACTCAATTGTTTTCTCCCCACTTTGTTCGATTGCAATCTCGATTAAGTCGAAACTATCTTTTAGATCTCTTCCGTTTTATTTGATTCTCCTCTTCCTCGCTTCAGCTATAACTGCACATTTTAAGCCAACTAATTTCAAATTGCATGAATCAGTAGATTTTTTTTCATTTTGGTTTTACAATTGATTTGCACGCTAATTTTGGCGACGTGCAGATAATCGAGACAAAGTCTACAGCGTAGGCTGCAGTTTAGTCGTTTTTTTTTGCTTTTGGCGTCTCGAATGGCAAAAACCCATTTTCAATTTTCCAGCGCATTAGTCATCAGCCACTCTGGGCCTTAAACTGTAACTAGTTTTTCTTTGTGGCGTGCAAAATTCGCCAGTAATCCCATAAAACTTCATCCTGAGAGCAACTCGCGACCGGCCGAGTGAAAGTGGACAAAACGCGTCCGAAAATGCTTGAAGAAAAAAACCTAAGCTCTTCAATTGCAGACGCGTGAAACAATTTTGTATGTGCGAGTTTTTTTTTTATATTTTCCAGCCACTTATTCAATTTGCCATTCACTGCACAAGTTGAAGACGTTTGCCTCTTGCCGCTCCTTACCTTGCCACCTCCTCCACCTTCTAGTGAGCGCTTCTCTCATTGCAAAACCAATGGCGCATTTCATTTTCCAATTGCCCATCCGCGCATTTCATTTTTCCAACAACCGACTTTGGCCGTCTCTTCATTTTGTTGTTATGCGTGTCAGGCATGTTAAAATAATTGTAAAAACTTCAATTAATAATTAATGGGTAAGAAACAAAAAATGGTTAAAAACAAGCCAAACTTGAGATACCCTAAGTTGATGGAAGAGTTTCCGAATGTTTTCCATTTTTTAGTTTCAAACAAATCGCTTGAAAATTTAGGTTGGCTTTTCACTGAACTCCCTTAAACTCTTGAGTACTTTCCGTTTAGTCTTTTTCTGGTTTTCCCAGTACCTAGCGATGCATCATTTTACCAATTAATCTCGTCTCTGAGAAATGACATATACAGTTAATGCGATATCTCAAAATATCTATTACAAAGTTCTATCGGAAGCGCACTATGTTCTAGACCAACTTCGTTTCCCATATAAAACGGTCAATTCCGGACTTCGTTTCGCTTTGGAATTTCTTTAAAAACAACGGTTTCGTTCAGTACCGCTTTTAACTCTTGGCTTAAAACCCCAAATTTGGATTTGGAAGGTAATTTGGCCACGAATATTGCTGATGAGTGTGCTACTGCTTTCTCATGGTGGCGAACTAGGGTCAGGTCTCAATTGGTTTCGCATCAAAATTGAGCAATACTTACCAATGATGGTCTTTTCCTTTTTCAAAAAGTGCTTAAAAATTATAACCTTGGTATCCTAATAAACGTGTTGTCTTTGCTTTCTTCAGAGTTTGTAAAAATAGTATGCAAAATAATTTGACAAGTAAATTTCCCCCTTGTTAGAAAATTTCCGGAAAAATGTTTGTACTGGAAAATCTATTTTTCATCCGATTGACTTGATACTTAGTTTATAAGCTTAGTATGCAAACTAATTTGGGATGTAGTCTTCGAGTCTTCACCGAAAACGTTATTTTGGGCCGATCTAAACGATTCTGGGTTTGTAACTTCTTTGGCTGAAGTGCATACAATGTTTGGAAGTACCTAGGCATTTGTACCTAGGTACATCCCTAGATACAAATTTTGTGTATCTTTTACCTTACCTAGGTATTTCAATTTTTCGGTACCTTTCACCTTATCTAGGTCTAAATTTTCATTTACCTTACCTTGTCATAGATAAGGTACTAGGTACTTTTTCGAAAGATCGATATCAATTATTGAAATTTTCAAAAAACCTAATGTACGACTGCAGGCTCTACTTAACACATCATAACAAGTGGTTGTACAACTCTTCCTTAGCAAAAGCCGCGGCAATTTGGAATGCTGTTAGCAGATCCACAGAGGCAGCAGATGACGTTGAGAAAATTTATAAACTTAATTAAAGCTTCTTTTGGGTTTTTGTTTTTTGGGAAATTTAAAGGGGAAAAAATTTTTTCCACTTTAAATCCTCTTAAAAAAGAAGTTCTAAATCGATTTTTTTTTATTAAAAACTTGGCTCCAAGCGAGGCAAAGACTTTATTTTTGTCTACTATGAGGCTTCCAGAATTTGAATTGAAGTGGAATAAGACCAGCAATAAGACAAACAAAATTTTAAAGTGTTTTTAAGATTGGTTTGTAAAAGAAATTACGGAAAATTTAGAAACTGTTGTCAATTAAAGTTCAAATTCAAAGGATTCTGAAGACTTTTTCGATTCCAGTAATGTAAGATTGTACGAAACTGAGAATTGTTATGAAAATTCTAATATTGAAATGAAAGTTATAGCTTATCTTGCTGTTAACAGCAAATTTTTAGAATCTATATTATAAGGTATAAAAATATTTGTAATGTTTTTAAAAGAATAATACCATTTTGCCTAGCTCTGCTCCAGTTGAAAGAATTTTTAGCTGTGGAGGCCAAATACTTACACCAAAAAGAAACAGACTAGGTGACGAAATATTCAAAAAAGCGAGAAAATATATAAAGAACCATTTAATAATATATCATGTAATCGAAATGTTTCGTATTATAAAATTGTCCGGATGTTTGTAACGCATAGAAGGAAGCATCTCCGACCACATAACGTATATATATTCTTGATCAGCATGACGAGCTGAGTTGATTTAGCCCTGTCCGTCTGTCCGTCCGTCTGTTTCTATGCTATCTCCTCCGTCAGTTTTAAAGCTATCCTCACCAAACTTTGCACGAAGTCTTTTGGTACAAATTCGTTGCACATTTGTCGGAACCGGCCGGATCGGATGACTATAGCATATAGCTGTCATAGAAACGATCGGTCAAAAAACTAGTCTTAGTGAGAAAAACTTTTTTGTTTTTAATGGAAACGCCTCCAAAGTACGTATTTCTTAGTTTACTATCCTTTCCCATGATTTCACTAAGCTTGGTCGAAATCGGATGACTATAGCATATAGCACCCATGGGAACGATTGGTCGAAAAACTAGTTCTAGTGAGAAAAACTTTTTTGTTTTTAATGAAAACGTCATTATCATTGGCATACACTTATTTTACATACTTTTACACAATTCTACAAAGTTTGGTCGAAATCGGATGACTATAGCATATAGCTTCCATAGGAACGATCGGTCGAAAAACTAGTTTTAGTGAGAAAAACTTTTTTGTTTTTAATGAAAACGCCCTTTTTATAGGCACATTCTTATTTTAAATACTTAAACACATTTCTACAAAGTTTTAACAAATTCGGATGACAATAGCATATAGCTGCAGTATGAATGATCGGTGGAAAAAGAAGTTCTAGTAAGAAAAACTTTTTTGTTTCAAATGGGATCGCCTCCAAATTTCGTTATTAACAGTGCATTATGCTTTTCCATGTTTTCACTAAGTTTGTTCGAAATCAGACATCTATATAGTATAGATTCCATTGAAAAGTAAGGTCCAAAAAGTAGTCTTAGTTAGAAAACCTTTTTTGTTTTTAATGGAAGCTGCAAGGGTATACAAAACTTCGGCCGAGCCGAAGTTAACTTCCCTTTTTTTTGGATTTAAGCATTTACAGTTTCTTATATCAATGTTTGACTCTAATAGGCTATTTACACTAGGAGTGCGTTATGCGTTAATAGCTAACAGCTAGCTCTTTTTCCATACAGAAAAAGCTGTTTGTTGGCTATTAACGCATAACGCAGTCCTAGTGTAAATGTTGTATAAGATTGTTTTGTTTTGATTTTAATAAAAACAAGAAAGAAAGTAGGTCAAACCCCGACTATAATATACTCTGTACCTGTGAAGTGCTGCCCATTACCGTTGCGACCGGTGCTGCTTATAATTGTTTGTTTTCCTTATAACTCGACTATCGTTCGTCGTCATGCTGATCAAGAATATATACACTTTCTGTGGTCGGAGATGATTCCTTCTATGCGTTCCAAACTTCTGGAGCAAAACTTTAATACGCTTTTCAAGTGTATAAAAATGGTTCCAATAATAAAATTGTATATTATCACGGACAAAGTTTCGGAGGGTTCAGCTAGTTTATTAAATATTTTATGAAGGCTTGGTGCCGTTTAGAAATTCAGCATGATTATGATTCCGTTAAAGTTAATTGGATTTGTAGTAATCCCTACAATCGCTAATTATTTCACAAATTGAACCGAATATCGTCCCTTAATGGAAATGGAATACTCACACAAATGAAAGCAACTTCCAAGGAATGAATGTATTTTGATAACAGGTATGTTAGGAAGTCTGTGAACAATTAAAGGAGATATCCGGAATCACATGTTCTAAAATGGTCGACTAGTCTAGTCATCCTTTAAAGATACATTAGTTGCACGGCCGGCACTAACCGTAACTCAGATTAAACTTATCTTAGGGAATCGATTAATATTCCCAAGTTTCCACGTTTCATAGTCTGAATGTAAGAGCTTTACGTCTTAAAATCGTCAGTGAACCTCGAACCGTTTTGCTAAGTGGTTTTCGGCTCGGCTCAGCAGTTTTAAAAGGACTCCGGATCGGCTGTTGGTATTTGTTGACTTAAATTGCGGCGTAACTTAACTAATAACCAGAAATAGAAGTGGGAAAGAAAATTCTTCTTTGTCGCGACTGTCTCGAAATTATGACTAATACGTCTCTCCCCGATCAGGACTCTTAGTTTTAAACTCAACTCCGTTCTGTCCCATCCAGGAAGGGGCATATAGTGGCCCGTTTTGCACATACTATATTTTCGCGCAAAGGGGTCGATATACAGCAGCATACTGAATCAGTGTAGCTAGTGCATGACTTTAGTAAAACGGCACCTGAATAATCACGTCTCGACGGACCTTTTAACAACATATAACCAAATAATCATCATGTACTCTTTGCGTAAAGTAAAATACACTTTTATTTTGGCAAGATATAAAAAAAAAAACACAAAAAATAAAACTTTCACTGCCCGCTTTGCCAAAATGATATATGCAACAGGTAAAGCCGCCGGCAATCAAACCAAGCCGATCCCCTCTCTTTCTCTCTCTCTCCACCCCACCTAGCCTGAGGATATCCGCCGCAGCACCTCACGCATTTCGACTTGCACCATTGTTTATGTTTTTCTTTATGGTCTTATTGTTTCTGATTATTACCCCGTTTGTTTCACTTGACTTTTTGCATTTGAACTTTTATTTCTTTTTTTTTGGTTTTTTATTTGGCTTTTCACAAAACTAACATAAACCTGTTGTGTCATACTGTCGGTAGTGGTTGTATCTCTATTTCTGTTATTGTTGTTTTTAATTAGGTTTTTGTCTTTGCCAGACTAGAGGTGAGGCGTGAGTCTCTGTCTGACTGTCTGTCTTTCGGTAGATAAGCTATCACTTTCCACGTGCCCAATTCGAGCAAGAAGCCCATTTGCATAGTTAATTGCTTAAAGCACGCACTTTCGGTGTGCGCCCTCAACTGGTTGACATTTGTGTGCAGCGAAGTTCTTTTCCGGGCTAATGTAGTAGAAAGTGAAATAAAATGACGTTGCTTGCTGTTGTAGTCAGTCACTCAATTGATTGCTGTCATCAAGTTCAAGTTGAAATATGGAGAAGCTGGTTTTCTTTTCTTTTTTCGCCACTGTTTTCTAAAGGAAATGAACCAGTTTCAGCTTCATTTTACTAAGGAATAACGCTATCTTATCTTAAATAAAAGGCTATTTATGTTTATGAATTTTAAAACCACAAGTAATCAATTAAATAATATTCCATATAGTCAAAATTGTACCATTCTGCAGGAAATTTGGTCCCGAAGGCTTGGGTCCAGGAGGCTTGGGCTCCGGAGGCTTGGGTCCGGTTACTAAGAGCATCGAATGGTTCTTAAAAATTGTCTTGGTTAGAATGTAGCATAAGAAATTGTGGATTTTTGGTACTTGTATCCACATCTTGGTCATTAGCATTAGAAACATGTCTATGAGCTGTCTTTTTCGAACTGAAACTTCTTTGTTGTTTTCACCGCTATCTTAGTCCAATCTCCCTTGGTGAATAATTGTAAAAAAACTACACAATTATCACACAATATTCCCCATATGTAGCATCTGTAGGCAGTCTTTCTCTGTTTATCTATGCAACAATTTGGAGATATCTATGTAGCATCGTACCACACTCCCGCCCAAAAGCATTTCACTCGCATCTCACGTACTTTCCCAAACGCCTTGAATAAAATTGTAACAGCAAAGAAAAAGAAAGAAAACGAAAAACAATGGCTATGCGCTCTGGTACTGCATTCCCACGCCCAAATTATTTGCACAATATGTACCCACAATTCCAGTAAAATTCAATACAATTCAAGCAACAAGCGGCGGCGTGTTTTCCCAACCCACAAAAAGAAACATAGCGAAAAAGCCCAGAAAAAGAGCTTTACTTTTGACGGCTTTTGTTGACTTGGCAGGTAGCGAATCTCTTCTACAGTTAATTTGGCGAATTGACTTGGCAAGGAATGGCAAAAAAAAAAAACAAGCCCCTCCCCTAAGCCGCTTTAGTTAGTCATACAGTTATTATCTGCTCTGTCGAGCCTCTGCACATTGGTTGCCATTTAGACCAAAAATTAAAAAGTTTATAACCAAAGAAAAATCAACTTTTCAATGAAATAACAAGAAAGCCCTTTTAGGAGCTCAATTCAATCAAACGGTAAGGCCTTTAATAAGAATCAGAAACCACCTTACCTTACCACCTGTCTTTAACTTTGCCATTTATCTACAGATTTGAACGAAAGACGCCTCATAAACAATAAGGAACATGATTATGACAAATTTCTTCGAAATTATTTAAAGAGTTTCTTTTTGTCAAAATTTCATGAACAATTTCATAAAAAGTTCATTAATTTCTTAATGGGCACACCTAGTGTGAAATTTCAAAAAAAATCGATTTTTCTTTTTTTTCATATTTCGGTAGATTACACCTTTAAAAATAACATATTAAAATTTCAAATCGATATCTCAAATAGTTTTTGAGTTATAGCAATTTAAAGAGCAGCCGCTCGGCAGCTAGAGAGACGATCATTTTATCTTTAAACGCGTTTTTCTCGAAACAGCAATTTCCGAATTTGCTGCAGTGATTACTCAAAAACAAATGATCCGATCACTATCGAATTTTTTTTTAAATGTTCTATATATAGTTCTCCGTACAATGACCTGTCGGTTTTTGATTTGATCAAAAAATCGAATTTTGGCAGGCCAAAAACGACCAAAATTTTGGGGTAAAATTCGACTTTTTTTTTTAAATTTCATCCACGGAGAAGGCCGGAATCACTGCAGCAGTGAAGGACCTTTTTTTTCGCGCCGTTGGAGATCGACTATAACTTAAGGCCCTATTCTCCTTCAGCTTGCTGTTTTTGGACCTTTTTTGAAAAAATTCTCATTTGAAAACGCAAAAAGATATTTGAATTTTGTTTTTTTTTATTGAATTAGTAATGAATGAAAGAAAATAAAAAAATTTTTTCGCCGCGATATAGGGCGAATCGCGAAATAAAAATTTTGCTTTTTTTTTTTGACAAAATGGCGGCCATTTGAAATTGACAAATCGAATTTGGACCCATTTTTTTGTAGTTTAGTGTAAAAAAAAATCGCAAAATTTTTATTTTACTACGGGCCAGAATGGTGACAATTCTACGTCGATTAAACTTTGTTTCATCCAAATCGGTTCAGTAGAACTGGCGGAATCGTGGCCGCCAGCTCGAAAAACGTGGTTTTGAGATAAACGCGCTTTAAGTTTGCAGTTGCTTGGGAATTTAGGTCACATTGGGTCACTAAAAGGACTATATCTCCTAAACTAATTCGAGTTTTCGAAAATCCTTTTGGGGGGATATTTTTGAATATCCAAGCTATAAATAAATGCAAAAAAAAAAAAGTCGAAAAAAATTTTTTGCTGAAAGAGAATAGGGCCTTAAAAATATTTAATTTTTTTCTTCAAAAATTTCACTGTATATTCTTGAAACATGTATAAATATATTCTTAAAATTTTGAAATAATTGATAAAGTAGTTTTTTTAATAAAAATTCCCAAAAATCACCTTTTTTTTAGGCCATCACACTAGGTGTGCCCCTTAATGAAAATCTCAATTACTTCTCAAGAACTTATCGTTCTTATTAACTTTATTTTATTACATACTTAAAACAACATTTTCGTCAAATTTTGTGGTGCTACGACCCCTTTAGCATTTTAAACTGACATCGAAGAGTCGAAGCATATTTTACAACGGACATCTGCAATGTCTTCATGATAATCTAAACTCGTTATAAAGTCCACCCGGGAATCTTCATTATAGTCTGAACTCAAATGAAAATAGATCAAATTTCGCGATTTTCTGAACGATTCAATCTACACTTCCAATTAACCCGTCTACGCAATTGTTGCTCGAATGGACTGCTTTAGTTCATTCAAATTTGTGGGTTTTGTTTTTAAGACTTCCTGTTTGCAATAACCCCCACAAGAAAAAGTCAGGTGCAGTAAGGTCAGGCGATCTGGGGGCCAACGGAATGTGGAGTTTCTGGATATCAGCTTATTGGGAAATTTACGTCGCTATTCTGACATAGCAAGAGTTACACCATCTTGCTGAAACCATACAGAGTTGAAAGGAAGGTCTCCAATAACAGTAACGGTGTGACCGTTTTCTTCGAAGTAGGCCCGACAATGCTGCGTGATAAAACTGCACACCTCACTGTGACACAAAGCGGATGCAATTCCGTCTCATGGAGTATTTGTGGGTTGGATGCACTATATACTCGAAATTTTGTTTGTTTATGTTGCCGTTTAAATCGAAATGGGCCTCGTCAGACATAAAAAGACAGTTTAACATGTTTTCGTCCTCTTCCACCATTTGAAGCATCTTCTGGCAAAATTCCAAGCGTTCAGTTTCAGTTTATTGGCCATTTGAATTTTATATGGGAATAAGTTCAAATCATTGTGCATAATTGACTGCAATGAGTGTCTGCTTTTACCCATTGGTGCAGATAAGTTCCTTGTCGAAACTCTTGAATTGTTTTGAATGTCAGCAGCTACAGCAGAGATCGTTTCCTCCGTCCGAGCTGTACGGCTTCGATGGTAAGGTCTTCTGTCTCATTATGATGTATCTGCTCGAAGGGCCGCCGCCAAACGTGCGCCTATACTCTCTTTGAACCAAAACTACGGACTCCAGGGCGTGATAGCGGCGGACAATCTGTATATTTTGAGCTTAAAAGGGAAAGTAAAGCAAGTATGATGATTTGAACATGATTTTCAAACACATGGAAGTTATGGAAGAGGTCGTTGTGAAGTATAATAGTAATGAACTTGGTCTTACGGCTACGCAGCAACCATTTTAGGAGTTTTCCGTCTTATTAAAATAGTCACAAATAAGCTAATTTTCTCAGGAAAAAACGGAAAACGTTTTTTCTTAACAGTTTCGTCTCATTCTATAATATAAATTAATAACGTCATCCCTAACAAAAATAAAGACGATCGTTTTTACCTATTCGTTCTAATATTTCGAAAAAAGGGAAAAAGTGGTTTAACAACCTCTCAAATGTTACAAAGCAAAGTTCGAACCAAAACCGTAGGTTCGACAAGCTTAGGAACTGTTTCGCGAACCGAATCTTAGACTTCACAATGAATTCGAAATCTCTTAAAGATTTTTTGAAATTTTGCAGTCTTGATCAAAACTTAAATATAATTATAGCAAATTTCGCGATTTTTTTGACAGTTTGGTCTTCCTATTTGAGCGCGTACAAATTTAAATCTTTATAATAATCGAATCTCATATGAAAAAGTATCTCGAGTCAGTGTTTGTCGCCGTTGGACCACTTTTATCACCTTTTAGCGACAGCCTGTCTCCGAGCTTCAGCTTCCACTGCAGTCTCAACAGCTTTCTGGGACTTCATGGGCTTAGCAAATGGCTGCTGTTGAATGCTAGCCAGCTCCGTCGTTTCTGAAAATCTTAACATGGCCTGCCGCCTCACTTATTCACCGTGATTGCGATTGTTCCGGAGACTCAGAATCAAGCTGGGATTTTATGTGTTTAGGAAATGGCTGCTGTCGATTGCTTGCTTGTTTTGGGGTTTCGACAGCTTTGCAAGGCACTTCCTGAGTCTCCTGAGCTTGCTGAAAAGTTTCTTGACTTCTCATTACATTCATCTGTCTTTCTTCTTTTGAGCTTCGCGACTAATAAGACACTCGGTTTCCTGTCATATTTCAGAAAATCACAAAATTACAATTTTAGATTGTTTGAAGTTTATTTCTTTCTAACCTTGTACAGTTGGAGCGATTCCGTTTGATCTACGCCTCCTATGCTCATATGAAAAATAATTGTTTTTTATTAATTTCTCGTTTTTTGACCATTTAAGGAAAGTTAGGCTATTTACTAACTATTTCAAGACATCAACTATCTGTGTGCAAAATTTCAAGCAAATCCGATTTGTCATTTTCACAACTCGCAAAAAACTGTTAACACTATTTAATGCGAGCAGCTCCAGTGAAAAACAGAAACAATCGCAGCACAAGCTGTCTTTCTTGTTATCTGTTACGTGTTTTCGGTTGAGAAAAACACACGAGTCGGTCAACCTCCGACAGCAACTGTTTTGAGCGAGCGCTCACTGAACAACTTTCTGCAAATGAGCAGAACACAATAAGTGTCTGCGAAAAGTGTTTCTTGTTTTGTTTTTGTTTTGCGCATTTGGTAGGCTGTATGTACGCTCGTTATACAAAGATAAACCAGCGCAACACGCAGCCACGCATACATACGCAAAAGACAGTTTGGAAGTTTGCTCTCGACAAAAAAGTCAGTGAAAGACAGGAGAGAAACAGGAACAAAAAAAAAGGTCTTTGCTCTGAGCGTAACAGAATTAAGCAAAAACAGAACTGAAACTGTCTTTCGCTCCACGTTTTCCTTGTGTCCGTTACCAAACCGTTTTTCGCCGACACTTTGAAAGTGTTGGGAGTTTTAGCGAGCTCTGGTCATTTTGCGTTTTTAGGGAACAAACATTCTCATGTATAAAATTAGTAAGATAAGTTCCAATGTTCAATGCTGTACACAGAGGAAAAAATCCGAATCCATTGGACTCAAGATGAGCAGAATCGTTATCAAAAACAGCCCATAATCGGTTTTTCCACTTGTAATACAATGTTCTCACTTAAAGAACCAATTTTTGAGAATGCAAAAATGTAATTTGAGTTGAACTTTTCTGTTCTTGAGAACATTTTTAATTCAAATGGGTAAAAAATTTAATTAAGTTTGGGGCAAGGTTATAAATGGGGAATTTCATTTGATCTTATCGAAAATCAATATTGTTTACAAGCGCCAAAGATGTACTCTGTTGCTCTGCCCGCCCCATATGCTTTCCTTAGAATCAGAGACATCGCTTGTAAGTACAACACCTTTAAAGAGGACCCACACAACACATTTTTTGTCGGACTTGGGGATCGAGAACCCAAGACCTTTTCCACTTCACGACGGGGCGTGTTAGTTCGTTGCGCCATCGCACGTAACTGTAGAAGCACGTCTAAATGGCTACATAAACTTTTCTGTGCGGTGGCTGAGTTGAGTTGAATTGTGCTCATTTTGATAATATTTCCAACAATTGTTCTTAAAAAGTAGAGAGAATATCTTGTTCGTTTGTTGAGTTAAAGGTGACTTCTTTTCTGAACAGGTTTTTCCCTCTGTGTAACTTTTGTTTTCGCACAACTCAGACCACTGTACTCTGGAGTAAATGACAAATATGGGGCACAAGTTACTTGGAATCAAGTCAATTTTTGCTATTTTTTTCTCTGCTTCGCTTACATTTTCTCTATAGAAATTTCCAACTTACAATTAACTTTTTGCAGTTGTTCCATTATTTGTATTGCCTTTATTGTCTGAGTGCCTGGGTTCTCTATTGATTTCTATACGCTCTTCTTTCTTTTGTTGTTGTTGATGTGAGAAAAGCTTAAAGAAAAACCAACTTTAATGAGTATTATTACAAATGAAAACAATTTGCAGTACATTGTTCGGTTGAGCATTAGCCTAGATTCAAGTAAGACATTCATACAACTTTTCTTTGCGCCATCAAAATTGTTACCCTAGAATCAATAAAAACTTTAATAAAACTATAAACGAACGCTATGCCGCCGCCGCTGGGCAGGCCTTTGGAACATGGTGACAACAATTAAAATAACCTGCGATGGTGTTTTCATCCAATCTAACTCGTATCTCCTGCCCGCCCCTGGAGAAACATCAGCCACAGGCACAGCAGGAGCAGCCACAAGTTCAGCGGGTCAGATACTAAACTCTGTCTCCAACAGCGAGAGCGATAATTCGCAGACAAGTGGCGTCAGTAGCAGTCATAGCCAGTCCAGCAAACGTTTGCCACTTCGTGCGAACGCGCATCGTCTACAGGATACACGCAAACGTTACTATTTTGGCACGAAGGACATTTACTGGTGTAAACAGAGTTTGGTCACGGCAACGTCCGCCTCCAGATTGACACGTAGTGCCAGCAGTATTACCCACAAGGAGGCTAATACAAACACCTTACACTGTGCTGCCAGTGCTGGTGGTGGTCAGGTTATAGCCAAGGCTCGTCGTAAACCCATACAATTGTGCAGTAGCCTAAGTGCTGCCTACGCACCGCCAAAACAGCGTAAGGAATTTTATTTTTGTGATAAATATGCACCATCAACGGGAGGAGGAGGAGCAGGCGGAGGAACAGGTCGTAAAAGTCCACCCATTGATACGTGTCTGTTGAACTTTCTGCGCAAATTTCAAGCAGCCAAACCAAAGACGGAGTTAAACACCAGCCACACCAAAGACAAAGCGCTGAAGGGAAAGACAAGCAGCAGCAGCAGCCAGAAGAGTCAGAGCACCTCGCTTCCGCACATCATACGCACTGATGATTGGTTTGGTTAGTATTAATGACCCAACCCTGTACCCAATTGTCACCAACTGTGTGTGTCTAAAGTTACCAAGTTACCAAGCCACCAACCATTCACCTGACATTGAGGTGGGGTTTTGGGTTTAACGGTTGGGCAATACTATGTATGCAAATAGCATAAGAAATGTACTTATTACCAAGATGTGTGATGAAATCAATTCCCCTTCTCCTAGATCTGAGCGGTTTGAGTTACAATTTGGGGAGCTTAATCTAAGCTACATCTCACAACTGACCCCAACTCAGTGGCATATTAAAGTTTGCTTCCGGTTCCATTGAAGTGGTTCAATTGAAAAGTACATGTCCCTAGAATCATGGTCAACATTTTATGGGCTGGCCACATGACACAGCTATCCATGTAATTAGTATAGCATGTAGTTTTTCCCTTATGTCTGCCAACTTGGCTTCCTTCTTCCTGTCTGTCCGCGTCAGTTTGCGGTTTTTCCTGCTCCTCTCACACATCAGTTCACATGCAATATGCAAATGTTTGGCCAAAAACCAGCCCAAAAGCCTTAGGCACGCCATTCATTCCTCGCTTCATTCATGGGCTTTTGTTGGTTGTCGTCGTCGTCATTCCTGCTGACAGACTAAGGTTACCTTTCTTTCCATCCATTTTACACTTTCCAACTCGAAACTACAACTGACTGACTTTGGTCTGCTCCTCTCTCATACCTCATATTCTCTTCGTCCCTCTCAGCCCATAAAACAATGAGGAAGCATTACAAAAGATTCTCACGTACTTGTTACCTCTATAGGTGTTGAACTCTTCTTCTGCTTCCTCCATCATATACTATTTCTTCCTTAGTTGGTTCGTGACGTGAGACACCCCAAGGGTAGAGTTGTCAGTTAGTCAGCTTGTTGTTGGGAGCTTTCATTAAAAACAATGATTAAATAGTTGGAATTGTGTTGGATGAGTAAGTAAGTCTGTGCATTTGTTTTAAGTTTAAATAGTTTGGTTAGAAGGTGTGAGCGCAAATATTACCTCATCAATATATACTCAAAAGTCAGTGTACTGCGCATTTTTCTCAACACCCACAATAAACAACGATTCTACAGTGCATTACGAAAGTATATGCATGTACATATATGGTAAGAGAATTGCCAATGAATCATTCCATTTTATGATGCGTTGTGGTTTTTGTTTGGCATTTTGTGTGGAACCTTTTTTTTCTGATTTTGTTTGTTTCCCTTTATTTATGTCCGGCAGAAGATCATTATCGTTTATTTTAATTTTTATTGATTTTAATGACAAGTCAAACAATAGAATTTTGTGAGGCTTTTTATAATTTCAGTTAATAAATCTTTGTGGATTTTTTTTTTCAAGTTGAGGAAGTTTGTAGAAATCAGATTTGAAGAGGAAAGCTAACTTCGTATAATTCTAACTGAAAGAAATGTTTACATTGAAATATTCATTTACATTGAAATATATAAGGACTTTTTGAACTAGGACTAGACTGAATTGTTTTAGCAACTACTGCACGAAAAAAAAATGATTCATTAAGATCCATTTTGGCTGGATACTTTTTTGTGATATTCAAATATCTGTTCGGGCCAGAACACCATTGCCGCCCATGTAAAGTTTCTATAACTGCCAACCTATAATTAATTTCAATCAAATCAATGGCCATCTGCCACCAAGTTATGTTTGTTTGCTTTGATACTTGCTCTTGTTATACATATTTCCCCCTCGCCTGTTCTATATTTAGACATTGCAGCAGCGCAGTCGTTCTCTCAAGCTATCTCGCAGCAGCGCAGTCGCCAGCGACGCTTTGATCGAGAACTAAATAAAACAAGTTTATAAAATTATTTGCGCGCCGTGTTAATTTCATTTGGTTGGTTTTAACTTTGCCAATTGGGGAGGCAAAACAGTCTCTCCACAATATTCTTTTTCATATCCTTTTGTCGATTTTCAGCTTCTTTGGATGAAAATCTGTTATCAATTTAACATTAAATCGATATTTTGATTTCTAAATTAATATCCAATCCATATGGGTCCCAAAATCATCCAATAGATTATCAAAAACTATATTATTTTTTGCTTCGCGTAAGAGTAAGGCATTTTGAAAGAGAAATTAGAATAGTATACAGACAATTTGACAAATCCCCGAAAAGTTGGCATGATATAATTTTTTTTATTTCAAAAGTTTAAAACTCGGTATCAAAAAAATTGGATGTGTCTTCACCAAAAATCTGGCCCTTGGTTCTAAAAACGGTTTAGTGCAACGATGAACACAGTTCGCAGTTAACACAGACCCGAGCGGAGGGTTCTGTTTGCTTTCAGTCGCAAGCCAGCTGTCGATGAGGGCTGGTAAGAGCTAGTTTTTGGCGCTTTATTTTTGCACACCAATACACTCTAACTTTTTGGCCCCGCTCCTCTTGGCAAACCCTGGTTTGGAGCAGGCTCGACCAATTGAAGAGGACCGAAAAATATGACTGTCTCTCTCTCAGTGATGATTGACTTCGTCAAGAATTCAATGTGAATTTACGAGTGACTTCAGCCCCCGGGGCTATAGTTGGCCAGTTCTGGTTTATAATTTATTTCAGTACTCCGAAAAATATTTTGACACACGATATTGCCATTCAGAAAAATCCTCAAACTCGATTTGTAAGTTTAGTGAGCGAGATAACTGTGAAAAATAGTTTTCCAAATGCAATAAATCCTGCCCCAAGGTTTGTGATAAAACCTTTTTTTAATCCTATCTATATGAAATTGGGGTTTTTTTTGTCTTGGGTTGTCACACAGTGTGTGACTTGTCACTTAGTCGTGGCGTAGAAAATGGCCGCTTTACGCATTTGGCCAGGTACAGCAGTTTTCAATAATGTTATTTCGTTTTATTGGTCGATCACCATTTTCAAATCATTTTCAAAATACAAGTGACTCAGTGAGACCACAAGCAGTTCTCCTTCGAAAGAAGTGCAATGAACGAAGCTTCCAGAGAGACTGTAAAATTGGAATTGTAATTAAGGAATCTTTATTCTAAATTACCATTTCCTAGTATCAAAAAATAAATCTTTTTCCACATCGATTTTCAATCAGACAATCAAACCAAATCGTATTTCGGTTCGGGTGTCCCTTTTGATATGTATCAAAATTGATGTTTAAGTAATGTTTTCAGTTGCTGTAAGCTTCTAGTAAAAATGGAATAAACAAAACCTTCTTCAGCCTAAAAAACAAGAAGTGTAATGTAATCATAACTTTTCGTATTTAATTAAAATTCATTACAATAACTACGAATATTGAGATGATGAAAAACAATTCCTGATTACGAATATCCTGTAACAAATAATCCTAATTGTAACTGAGAAATACGATTATTTAGTGAAAATTACAAAATGTAATTACTTTAAATCAGAGGCAGGCAAGAAATACATTCACATTTTTGCATTGGTGTGTGTGTGAGAGCAGCGCAAAATTTCCTCTCCGTAGCAACGACGCGTCGCGAACACGTAACGCAGCGGAGCTTTAACAGTTTATACCGTGTGTGTGGAAGCAGCGCTGCTTTGAGAATTTTCGTATGCACGCCAGATAGCAAGCTGCCGGCCCCTGCTTTAAACTGTGATGATTATTGAGTAATTATGCTTGAAATGCTTAATTATTCATGTATTTTTAGGTGTTAACTGATATGATATACTATTTTGAATGATCCAAGGCTTGAAATAAATACCTAACTGAATATAAATAAGCCCTATTCTCACACAGAAAAAAGGTATTATCTGGGGTCAATGCTATATTTTTTCATATCATTAAAGAGCCGATATGATTATGATGATATGATGAGTTAAAAATGACCTGAAATTTATATAAAAGTGAAATTTTTTCATATCATTCATTTTCAGTACTGAAGCGTAGAACTGTATTTGTTTTAAATATATATCTACTCTTAGTTTGAATAAGTTTTGCGTTTTAGCCGGCTCCAGGTCGTGTTTTATTTAGTGTGATTAAATGTAAAACAAATAAAACACTTCGGAATCCGTCTTCAGGGAAAGGTCACAACGTCTTGCTTGTCAGCTGTGGAGTTAAAAACTAGTTTTAACGAGAGCGCAAATAAAAGTCGGACCTGCCCGACTTCGATATACCCGTTAATCAGGGGAATTAATGTTGTAGAGCATTAACATTAATGTGAACAATTCAACATAATGTAAGCAAACAGCGCGTGTGGAGCAAAAAAGTATGCAACGCTTTTTAGCACTTTAATAACTTTGCCATTTATTATCCAATCTATATGAAAGTTTTAGAGATTGTAGATATTAGACACACACCCCTGCCGCCCGGTAGCCGCTGTCGTCTCCCCGACATCTAGAAAGTTTTTTCGAATAAGCACACCCGACACCCTTGGTGGCGCCAGCTTGCCAATAGCAGAAGCTTCCACGCCGTTGATTCGGTTAAACTGTAGGTCCCTTCTCTAAAATTAAATTAGAGCGCACGTTAGGATTGAAAGCCGGTTTGTCATCTTGACAAGCTAATTTTACTTACTACACTGCAAAATATAAGTTTGATATCATTGAAATTGTTGGAGTTATTCAAAATATTTAATTGTGGAGGCGGGAGGAAGGTGGCGTAACCATAATTTAAAATAAACTTGATCTGCGTAGGGACAATAAGAGTCTATATAAAAAATTTGGTCGCTCTAGCTCTTCTAGTCTCCACTAGGGTTCAACAACACGGCTTATGCTGCTGACGAATATACATATATACTTCATGGGTCTTGATCAGCATGACGAGCTGAGTCGATTGAGCTTTGTCCGTCCGTCTGTCTGTTTCTATGCAAACTAGTCCCTCAGTTTTGAAGTTATCGAGCTGAAACTGTGCACAGAGTCATCTTTTAGCTCCACACTGATAATATGTCTGAACCGCGCGGATCGGCTGGTTACTTCTGGTAGCTGAATTTTTTATTTTTAAGGGAATTTAAGGGGAATATCAAAAAAAAATAAAAAGAAAATATTATTCTTCAGAACAGAAACTTTACCGGTCCGATGTTTTGGCACTTTTGTTTTTTTTTTTTTTTCGAAGTAATCGATTCTCAAATACCGGTTCTCAAAAAAATTCCATAGCATAATTTCTCACTTACCACTTAAATAAACAACCACACTCACTCAGACAATTTGCCAGTACAACAACAGCAGTTTATATTAATTACATTGTTTATGTTCATTTCATTTCTAGCTGAGCTTCACACATTTTACAATTGCTATGTGCCAACTCCGGGTAAATTATTAATACAATTTGTTGTTTTTTTTTTCACAATTGTTTTGCAAGACTTGAGCTTACATCTGCGCCGCTTTGGGTTTGTTTACATGTGGTGCGTGCTGAGCCCAAAAAAATAACAAAACATTTGCAACTTTTGGCTCTTGAGCAACCGCACCTGTCGATAGGGCCGATTACTTTGTAAGCAAGCTGTTTATTTACGTAGAATAAAAGAAAACGAGAAACAGAAACAGTCTACCAAACTGTCCACATATGTAATTTTTTTATGAAGATTGCCTTCTGACTCATAATTGACATCCAAAGAGGATAATACAATATCAGACAGAGACCAAGGTCAACACTCGACCCACGTGTTATCTTATACATGACTAATCGGGAGTTATTTTTAACGAGTTTGCGTTAAATTTCACATTTATAAACAAACAATTGAGGGTACAGTATATGGCGTGACTTCAAAGTGTTGGCCGGCAAACAGGAAGCTGTCGAATCCAATGATGACTGCATGCAATTTTTTTTGGTTGGATTCGAAAAGTCATGTTAAACCAATTTACTTAATAGACCCGAAACTAATCTTTCATTGTTTTGGTTAACAATTGCAAATGCAATAGCCACGGAAATGGTTTGAAATAATTGGAAGTTATTTTTTTTGTTTTTTTTTCGACAAGGTCAAACTTTTTACGTGAAGCGGGAATGCTGCTGCTGCTGCCGCTTCTCAAACCTTTCACAATTAGAAACAAAATCCCACATCAAAGACTCCCACGATAAATTGGCATTGCCGTGACAAGACTGAACATTTAATATGCAAAAAACGTTTCCGCTTCGTAAACCAAATTTGCTAATAAAATTTACATAAAATTAGGTAAAAAGCTTTAACAGCAATCAGGGTAACACAGATGTGTGAGCACCCAAGTTAATGAGAATTATTACGGACTTTTATACTTTAATTCTTAACAAGATTTTGCCGACTTGAGTTTATGATTGTTTAGTTTTGAGCTTAAGATAGAAACACAACAACAGATAATAAATAACTTCCGCGGGCCTTATTTTATGCACCAGTTGAATTTGTACCAGTCATTTTGGTGAGCAGACAGCACAGGAACAATTTTTAAGCTCTGTTCCCAGCGGTATGCATCTCTCAAATAAAAATATATTTTCTCAGCAAACTACCTATTTATTTTTCTACTTGAATACATTTCTGCAATATACAAAACTTATCAAACATTTGCACATTGGATAAGCCGACAGTCATGCAATCTAAACTTGCCACATTGATTACATAATCTCTCTTTGTTGACCAATCTAAAGTAGACGTCTTCAATGGCATGTTAATCAAATGAGCGTTAAGCGCAAAATACACACGCCATGCCTTAAGCCCAAATGGCACGCCCACTCAGATACAATTTGCCAAAATGTAAAACATTTGTATGTGACATGCATAACAAAAAAGTTTTTAGTGCGCAATTTGTACGTTTTAAAGCTACTGGGTTTGAGTAAATGGGTTGATTCAGCAGATGGACGCTTTTTTAATTAAAATTCTGAAAACGGCAACTGACCTGCTATAAACATGCATACAAACGTACATATATTGTACCCTCATACACAATTGAAGAAAAATTAGTCATCTACTTCTGGATTGCCTTACCTGTAATTGTTCCCTACTCTAACAAAGTCATTTGCATGTTGTTATACACTGCACGTCACTTAAATAGGTTCATCATCTCTTTCATTAATAAGTTAAAATATTTATCTTTGTAACTGTTTAGATTATTAAATGATTATCAGTACACAAAAATCAAATAATCCATTTCATTACTCATGGGAATAAAACAGAAATATTTTCATTATTAGGTTCAATTTCTTGTCCGTATTTGTAAGTCCCTTGAATAGGTTCAGCTTTAAAAATACTTAAATATAAAGGGTGATTTTTTAAGAGCTATAGGAAAGTTTTTCTCAAAAAAAAAAAAAAAAAAAACACATAAAATTCACAAAAATGCATGAAATCTTTATTTGAATCGATAGTACGGTCCATATAATATAATGTTTGAAGATTATTTCAAGCAAATGTTGACCGTGACTGCGCCTCAAATGGTCTATCCGCTTAGTCCAATTTTGGCATACTCTTTCCAACATTTCGGTCGGTATCTCACGAAGAAATGCTTCAATGTCGTCTTCCCATGCGTCAATTGAAGCGGGCTTGTCTGTATAGACATGAGCTTTAACATAGCACCACAGAAAACCCCACAAAGTCTAAGGGCGTTAAGTCGCACGATCTAGGCGGCCAATTGACCGGTCCCAAACGTGAAATAAAATGTTCACCAAACTCGCCTCGACTCTCTCAAATCCATTGTTGCGCGTGCTGTGTGGCATGTGGCACCGTCTTGTTGAAACCACATGTCATGCAAGTCAAGCTCTTGCATTTTGGGCAAAAAAATGTTGGATATCATCTCACGGTAGCGCTCACCATTCACAGTTACGTTACGATTCGCATCATCTTTGAAGAAGTACGGTCCAATGTGCACCAAACTGTGATTGGTAGCTCTTGCAATGCTTCTGGCTGATATTCACTCCAAAATCGACAATTCTGCTTATTTACGTACCCATTGAGCCAAAAATGAGCTTCGTCGCCGAACACAATTTTTCGGTAAAAAAGTAGATCTTAGGCCAACTTTCCACGAGCCGATTCACCAAAAATTCTACGCTGCGGTAGGTCCGCAAAATTTTCCACGTTGTTGAGTAGCAGAGGCCCAATTGCTGCGAACGGCGACGAATCGATAATTGATGGTCATCATTAACACTGGCCGATACAGCTGCGATATTTTCTTCAGTTTGCACTCTACGTAAGCGTGTTGGTGGTTTAATGTCCAACAATATAAATTTTTGTTGCGAAATTTAGTCACAATAGCCCGAATAGCCGCTTCAGTGGGTCGATTAAACTGACCATAAAATGGAAGAAGCGCGCGATGAACTTTCTTAACAGAGCACGCATTTTGATAATAAAATTCAATAATTTGCAAACGTTGTTCATTTGTAAGACGATTCATGGTTAAATTATAGACCAAACTGAAGATGTTTGACAGTGAAACAAAACACGAAACGTGCGTGAGTTTTTTAAACCAGTTTTGCCAAAAAGATAATAGCTAAAAAATTACCCTTTATATGTAGTCATAAAAAACTGTCAAATTTTCCTAAAAATCCGTTGAGAATTGTGGTTATGGCGGCATTTTAAAGTTTGTCCAGATTTTTAGTTGTCACCCGCTATAAGCCTATTAAACTCATCAGTAATACAGCTTATAAAGGAATCAGGCGCATGCTTGAAGAACTCCGCTGGAATTCGCCAGGTGCCTTGCTTAGCATTGCCTTTTTATTGCCGTCCTGACTTCTTCTTCAGAGATCATGGAATCTAACTCTTCATCTTGTGACTGGATTACACTCTGATCAGGGTTAAAAAATATAAATTTTTCAAAGTAAGCCGCCAGGAAATTCGCATCTGCTCCTATTACGCTTCGAGACGTGACTCCGTTCAACCTTCTTACCAGGCTCCAAAAGGTTTTGCAGTCCTTTACAGCTGATATTTTCACTTCGATTTTGTCGTAGTATTCTTTTGTTTTTGTCTGCAGACGTCTATGTAAGTGCGGTTGGTATTTTGATTTTACCGTTTATATTCTGCTGTGTTTGCTGTCCTCACCCGGAGCAGTTTCTGACGGGATGCTGTCCTCGCTAAGTCGTAGACTGTGTCGAACCATGGTTGATTGTATGTTCTCTGGTTGGGCATTTGCATAAAGTTCACTGCAGTCTTAATATATTCCGTTAGCAGCGTTATGCTATGCTGCGGTACTAATCTGTTAAGTTTCTCCGTATACTTGTGCGCTAGTCGGTCCCTTTTAATTTGCTTGCGTTCAGCGTTGAAGTTACTACTATTGGCTGATGGTCCGAGTAAACCGTAGATAAACTGGCATTAACGGAAGATTTTTCTTTTATTTTCGCACCCAAGAACTAGTCGCAGCCCTAAGAATGCCTTAACAGTGTGTCCCTTCATGTTTAGACCGTACTGGGATACGTTTCGTAAGAAATTGCCTACTACATTTTGACTTCTTCCAATTCTGGTCGCAACCTGATCCTTTTCCATATATGTCAAGCACTTGTTCCTTTTTAATTCCAAAATTATTGCCCGATCGATGCCGACCAATAGTCCAAAAAAACTTAAGAGTTTCGCTTGAACCTATTCAAGTCACAAAAAAACATTTGCATTGCATTTGAAGAAGATTAAATTTAAAGCAAACTTAGAAAATAACCTTTACTTGTTTCAGCTAGAACTCTTTCTTAAAAACTATAAAGAGAGCGATCAGCTTTCACTAGAATGGTAAAGAGATGCAAGGAAATAATCAAAACATGACGCATAGTGTATCATTCCAATTTACAATCAAGCGAAATAAAGGGTGTTGATTTTTTCAGTTTTGGTGGAATTTAAGAATAAATATGTCTAGGATTTTTGATCTAAAATGATTCGGCTAACCCCACGGTTGGCATATCCTAAACAGTCTACCTTATGAATCAATAAAAACTCGTAACATATTTGCTTTTCCAATAAAATGGCGGTAAGCAAATTGAACTTGAAATGCAATTAGTGGTATAATGAGAAATTGCTCATGTTGACTTTGGTTTATTAATAAAAATCTTGTTTATTTGCTAATAAAATGGAAATTGAATGAACCTTTGTATCCGAGTTATCTATTATGAATGACCAAATGAATTTGGGTCTGTGCCAGAGATTAGATAGTGCTCATAATTGTTATCAAATAAAAAATATAATATTAATTTTGCCATTCCTGTTCCATTCTGATTCCAGACGAAGAAGCTTTAGCGAAAGAAGCAGCGACCAAAGTGAAACAGTTGACAGCCGGTACAGAAGAAACCCTAATTACAGTTGAGATCAAACAGGGACAACTGAAGCAGGAGGATACAGCAAAAACAAACGCATTAGATTCAAAAATTGTCAGTGCTATGAACAGTCACGCGACCGCCACACAAAACGGACAAACAACGGTCGTGGGACATCATCGCGGTTTCTCACAGCCCTCGGTAACGGTGGCCGCTGCCACAGCCGCCGGCAGCACAGCCGGTGATCCATGGTTTCTGCAGGCTACCGGGCATCAAATGCCGCCCACCGCTCCACTAAGACACAATAAACGGCCGGCACCACAGCCAAATGCTGGACCAGCGGGAACAGCCATTGGAGCAGTGCTCTTACATCAGCAACAGTTAAGCCAATCCCAGCCGCATATCGTGCCGCCAAGTATACCGCCACATCACCATCATCATCATGCGGTAAGTGGACCATACTGAGCCAATCTCTTGCACAAACTAACTCATCTATATATTCTCTAGCATCAAACACCGACAGGAGCAGCGTCCGCTTTGCATTTGTCATCGCATGCGCTTAATAGTCATAATTTAATCAACAGCGCCAGCAATCATTCACCCAAATCCCCCAATCAGACACAGCAACAGCAGCAGCAGACGACAACAGTCCAACAGCAGCAGCAATTACTCTCCACCTTTGCCCCAGCGCCGGCACTGCCAGCAGCAACACAAGCAGCAGCAGTAGCAGCTGCTGCTGCTGCCGCCGCCTCCTCCTCCGCACAGCCAGCCACGGGTACAGCCGCCGCTGTGGCCGCCATTACACAGCAACAACAGCAGCAGCATCTCCAGCTGCTGACCAATTGTGCTTCCAGCAACAGTCTCATGTCGTCCTCCATGAACGCGGCTCAATTGTCGCTGCCACCAAAGAGTTTAGCCTTGAGTGGTGGTGCTGGTGGCCAACAGCATGGCAGCAACATGTTGTTACACACGGTGGGCAGCAACAACAACAGCTCCTCCTCTGCCGTTGCAGCAGCAACAGCACAGCCCCTTAGTAGCAACACCACTGCCATGTCCACTTCTTTGCACAGTTTTGATATCAATGGCGGTGGCAATGCCCCATCTAGCTCCTGGTCAAGTGGCTCCACCACAGCCATGAACTATGTCTCGTTGTCTCCCACATCCCTGGGTCCTCAGCAGCTAAGGAAATGCGAAGTCAAGCTAAATGCCATGCCGTAAGTGTGAAAAAGTTTATCAAAGAGTTCATAAAAATCACCCAATTCCATTTTCAATCCTCAGCTGGTTCCATGGCAGCATCACGCGTGACGAGGCGGAACATTTGCTTCAACCCCGCGAAGATGGATTATTCCTGGTGCGCGAATCGACCAATTTTCCCGGTGATTACACGCTTTGTGTTTGCTTTCAAACCAAGGTGGAGCATTATCGTGTCAAATATCTGGAAAATAAGCTAACCATAGACGATGAGGAATACTTTGAGAATTTGGGACAACTTGTGGCGGTAAGAATGCCATAAACAATTCTTCTCCCTGAAGAATCTTTGATAATTTAATTCCTTCCTTATCTCCCCCCCAGCACTATGAAGCAGACGCGGATGGGCTATGCACTCAACTGATCAAATGCTTACCCAAACTGGGCAAACAAGAGTTTTGCATCAACTCCAAAGATTTTGTGGACAAAGGCTGGGTGATACCAGAGGCAGATCTACAGCTACGCGAGAGTATTGGCAAGGGCGAATTTGGAGATGTCTTGCTGGGCATATTACGCAACGAGAAGGTGGCCGTCAAGATGCTGAAAGATGAGGGAGCTGTGCAAAAGTTTCTAGCCGAGGCCTCGGTCATGACGTAAGCAAACAAAACACAAGAATTAACTTGGAAAATTCACCTAGAATCAAGATTGCAATCGCTAGTCGAAATTTTCTTCTGAATGGGTTCATTTGTTGCTTGAATTTTTGATTTCATTTTGCATTCTTTCATTGCAGCACGCTGGAACACGAGAACCTGGTCAAATTTATAGGACTGGTCTTCACCAGCAAACATCTGTATTTGGTTACGGAGTATATGAGCAAAGGATCACTGGTTGATTATTTGCGTTCGCGTGGACGACAGCACATAACCAAAAAGGATCAAATTAATTTTGCCTTGTAAGTCTTTCCACTTCTTTACTTAAAGAAAATGTCAAGTTTATAACTTCCAATTCTTGTTTTAGTGACACTGCCTCTGGTATGGAGTATCTGGAAGCCAAAAAGGTTGTACATCGCGATTTGGCAGCGCGCAATGTGCTCATCTCTGAGGATTGTGTGGCCAAGGTATCTGATTTTGGTTTGGCGCGAGAGGAATGCTATAATCTCGATGTTGGCAAGCTGCCCATCAAATGGACAGCACCCGAGGCACTTAAAAATGGCGTAAGTTGCACAGATGAAGAAAGATATTTAAACTTCTTGTGTATTTTGTTTACAAGTTTGCATTAGTCTTAAATGGTAGAACGAAACGAGTAAATTTAGTCGTATTTCGTATTTAAGTTTTTCAGTTATCGAGCTGAATATTTTAAAATTTATCAGAAAGTTAGGTCTGCAGCTTAAAAACAGTTTAAGGTTGGGCTAGAGGAGTAGTTCATGGCGTCTTTAGTACGAGATTTGATTCTTACCGTAAGAATATTGTAATAGCTGCGATATGATTGATATTTAATTCTTGCAGTTCACGGGCAATCTTTTCTGAGCTTTTGGGTAAATGTCGATTAAAAATTACGTATTTCGTGCGGTTGTAGCTCTGCTTTGCCAAAACACAATGAAAGAAGATCCTCCAATATGGGTCAGTTCTCTAAGATTGCAGATCAGAGTTTAGATCAAGAATCTCCCCTCTTGCCTTGAAGATGGTACGAATTCAATCAGCTGTGAAGGTGTCGTTAAAATATTTTCTTTCTTCAAGGTCATAGTGCCAAACTTTTTAAAAAATCGGGGCTGCAAACCTCCTAAAAATCGGGAGGGACTCACTCTGGGCAACTATTTGTTCATAGAAGTTTAGTCTTTATATGGGGACAGCTAATATAACAAATGCGATAGTTTCCCCAAAAGTTTAAAACATTCGAATTTTGAGACAATCTTTGTATTCCTTCAAAAGGAGCAATAAAGTCGTTAACGATTTTTATGTGTCACTTTTTCATTATTTGCTATCTCCTTAGCTAAAGATTCCTTTTAGCCGTGTAAACAACGGCTTTTTATGACTAACACTTCTTCCTTTAGGCTCTTTCTCAGGCCTTACAATATTTCTAACCTTCAGTCCTCTGCAACTTCGGCGGTTAGGATATAACGCCTGGCTCCGTCGAGGCTAGCGCTCTGACACGCCGGCTCTCTGTTTTCGCCTTCCTCTTGCAGACTGCTCTGCTCTGGGGCTTTCGTTGCAACACGTAGAGACAAACGCTCGTACTCAACGACTCACCGCACTGGCACAACACAACCGGCTTCGTCAGTCAAGAATCTTTTCAAACTCGCCGGCTTACCGTTTCCGCACGACTCTTCAACTTTGGTCTTTTCACTCTCTCTAGTCCTTGAGAGATTTCTCCTTGCCTCTTTGATCCTTCACATGCTTCTTTATCCGATCGTTAACTCGTACACTTTCGACATGCACTCGCGGCAATTCTCCGTAAGACACTCATTGCTTTTATAGCTCTCCAGTGCAACTGTTTTCGCTGCTCTCGTGCTGCCAGCAACACAAATTATACTCTTGCAGCTGTCTAGAACCTTCGAACCCGTTCCATTTGTCGTTTCAAGCTGTACTCCATCAGCTACGGTATTATCTGGGCGCGCAGAAATGACTCTCCATAGCCTTTACACATACCGCTACTTCGTTGGCAGCGCTCCTCACTCGCTGCCTAGGAACAAGCAGCGTTCTGGATTCGTAAATAACGGATCCTTCAGCTCGGCTCAGCGGCCTACGCTGGTTGTTGACGACGCCATTGGAACCTACGCAGACTCCGTCGTCTGCGCTGCCGCCTTCTATGCCACGGCTGTCCGGTCAATTCGTCTTATTTCCCCTTTCTTACCCGGTTCACCCGTTTCAACCATCTTTTGTGAGGATACGTATGCTATACAACTCCTCATAATGCTCTGATTAATTAATTCCAATGTGTTTCTTTGCAAGCATTTCGCAGCTGCTAAGAGTTGCATAGCTTTGATTTTATTACAACAATGACCGATTAAGTATCATATTTTTACAGCGAATTTTAAAGTACCGGTGGTGTTGTGTGTGAAATGCTTGTTTCATATACAGGGAATTGTCTGTTTTGAGTTCGGTGCTGACCGGCATTTTTTTTATTATCGTTTGTGTTAAGAAAAATCCTTTGCTTTTATTTCATCATTGAACTCGGCTTTTGTGGATATTCCGGTGGAGTTTTGATTTTACACTACATTTACATGCAGTGTGCGCTTAGCGGATTGCGACTCTCTCAGCACACTCTCAATCTTTGCTCAAACAAAACAAACAAAATCTACAAATAAAACTAGTCTTTCAAGGTCAGGCGCTCTCTACACAGCTTGCACGTTTTTAAGGTGCAGCGGTGATTTGTTTGTTTAGTTTCGATTTTATTCCATCCATAACCATTAAGACCCACATTTTTACGACAAAAGTGAAATGCTGCAATGGTGTTGCGGATGAAGTGCTTGTCTCGTAGTCTGCGTGTTGTATGTTTGATTCCGGGTACTGACTGACAATCACAATGTTTATACTCTGTACCAGAGGCACACAGAGTATAATAAGTTTGTGCAAAAGTTTGTTAAAAAAAAAAAAACGTCATATCTCCCTTCCGGTTTGGATTCAGGCTCTACCGGGAGTAAAATTTTTGCTCCGATTCGGGTTCGGTTCCGACTTCACGAAAATCGCAAAAAATTTAGCAGCAGACGCTTAACCTCTCTTCTGGGTGCCAACTTTCATTAAGGTCTAGCCTCCTTCAATTCCATTGTTAACATTGAGCCTCCATTTCTTGGAATACTCTTTTGAAATTTTCTTTATCGGAGTTGTCCCAGAAATCTCTTCCAACCCAAAACCAATTCTCGGTGTCCTAGAAATCTCTTTCGGTTGCTTTCAAACCTCTAGTATTTTATTAGGAGATTTGGAGAAACCAACCAAAGCCAATACACAAACCAACCAATGAGACTTCGCTTACCTACGCAAACTTAGCGAACTTAGCAAAGACACAAACAGGACTGGCAAGTCTGAAACCATCAATACAGCTATAAACAAAATTTGCTTTTGATTATTTGCGAGCGACGCAGTCCTGTTTTTGTAGTTGGACCATAATCTTATACACACACCTTCTAACTAGACTTTTTAATAAGAAAATAAAATATCGCGAAGTTCTGGGACACCGACGGATTTTGCGAGCGATTTGCAAACCAACCGAAGCCAAAATCTCTTGATCCCCCATATATAAATTTTTGGGCATCAGCGTGCACAATGGAGAGAAAAACAAACGATAATCA
This sequence comes from Lordiphosa collinella, assembly GCA_018904265.1. Taxonomy (NCBI): domain Eukaryota; kingdom Metazoa; phylum Arthropoda; class Insecta; order Diptera; family Drosophilidae; genus Lordiphosa; species Lordiphosa collinella. The sequence continues at coordinate 154,625 of JAEIFV010000465.1, forward strand.
ATATCTACAAGCAATAATTACACGCTTAAGCCCTGAGCTTTAAACTGAACTAGCTCCCCCATTATTTTTGATAGCTTTGACGCATCGGGGCTTCATAGAAACTATAAGAGTGTGGCATCTAGAATGTTTTCCCATGTGGAATGTTTTCCCCATGTATTTTCCATGACCTTTACTCCTTTCTTAACATCTATCCAAAGGTGTTTTATTGGATTTAGGTCCAAAATCATGACTTTCTTTCTTTGCTTTCTTTGAGGTGTGTTTCGGGTCTTGTTGGAAAATTCATCGTGAGGGCAAGTCCTCTACACCGTAGAGGATAGCCTCCATGACACTCTCGATTTTAGCTAAGGGTCCCACCCCATTCCACGAAATTCTTAGACCTCAATGCTTGACATTAAATTGTATTTTAGGAAGTTGTCAAACGTACCAATTGTTTTTCTGTCCCTTTTCGAACCTGTATCAGTCCACAATGCGTTGCGCCAAAAGGTGTGTGTAGTTTTTTTCAAAATTTTCTGGCCCTTGTTTTATGTGAACATATTTTAATAAAGGTATAAGAAAATGGTACCTTATGTTTCTTGGATGTGCTTCGTAAAACTTGCGGTAGCAGTTGCTTCTAATGGAATAGCGGCAACATTGTTGCAAGAATGTCATATAGCTCATTCAGCGTTCAAATTTCCGTTAAAGTTTTAAAGGATTGAACACCCAAAAAATAAAAGTAAATAATAAAATTATTATTTGGAACGAATGCACAATGGCGCACAAACGCGCATTGGAAGCATTTGACCGAAGAGATGATTTGGAGGCGCAATGATTTTACTGTCTGGCGATTTTCACCAAGCATTGCCCGTCATTCCAGACAGAAACAAATCGCGACCTTCAGTTAAGATACTGAACTGTTGAATTGAGGAATTTAGAATAGAATTGTTTTGTTTTATTCTTCTTGTTTTCAACAACTCCACTGCTCAATTAAAGGTCGTGAATACCCTTCTAATTTCATCATAGCAAATCTAACATTTAACTACGTTAATTTCAATTCATAAATGGCTATAAAGTTCGTGGGGCCATCTTGTTTCTAATAAATGGACGAATTTATTTTTCATTTGTGTTGTTCTTACAATATCTCATCCAATTTATTCCCGAAAATGCCAATGACTGCCTCATGTTATCTTGTTGTAACGGCTTGCAGGAAAGAGTGTGGGTTCAATGCATATTGTTTGGAAAGAGAGATAGTTGTTGTAATAATTACGAGGTAGATTCGATTGGATGTGTCCAGAGGTTGTCTAATGTTAAGCGATGAGATATTTTCTAACGGAAATGGATGTTTAGAAAGCAGGTTAGGAAGGTCCTCCCTTAATTGTACATCTTCTAACATTATATTTAATGATTTATCTATACAATAAAATTGTAATTTATGTTTGATTTACTTATCAATTTTCATAACTTTTCTTTATGATTTAAACAGCGTTTCTCCAACAAATCGGACATGTGGAGTTTTGGCATACTGCTATGGGAAATTTATTCCTTTGGACGTGTGCCGTATCCCAGAATTGTGAGCAACACCAAATGTTAATTTTTGCCCATTACTGAAACTCTCCTTCCTCTCTTTCAGCCCCTGGCCGATGTGGTTAAACATGTTGAAGTTGGCTACAAAATGGAAGCGCCCGAAGGTTGTCCAGCGGAAATCTATGAGATGATGCGCCAGGCCTGGGATCTAAATCCAGCCAAACGACCCACATTTGCGGAACTCAAAGTGAAGTTGCAACTTTTGAATCAAGCCACCGCGTGATGAGACGGACGAGGGTTTAGTTTGGCAGACGCCAGGAAAGCGTACAACATGCTTGATTTAACCACACACTGACACTGAACGCAACAATTTTTCGTACCAATAAATATACCTATATATATATATATATACATACGATTTACTTACATATATAATTTATGGCATAAGTTTTTTGTTGTAAGAAGAAGGAAAACCCAACCAACCCAACACAATCAAGCAATGTTAGTGAAGTTGCGCTAGCTCTCCCAATCAACTACTTTTAGATGATGGCAATTTTAAACGGGCAGCTATAACGTTTAACTCTACAATTACAACAACAACAACAATATTATATTATTGTAATTATAATTATTATTATTATGTGTTAACTGTAGACCTATTAGTGCATCATTCTTTAGGCTCCCCCACAAGTTGTACACCTTCGTATAAATATCTCTATGTACGTTTCATCTCTATATATATATATATCGCATATCCTACAACTAATTGTTTCTCTGTCCAAGCTTCTACGTTTTATTCGAGTTTTTTGTACAATTTCTGTTTGTAGCACAAAAATAACAAAAGCAACAACTTGTCCAACAAGTTTTGGTTTGGAATGCAATTCAAGCAGACTCTTAGTTAAATTTAGTTACATTTATTTGTATGGATAATCAAAAAACAAAAAAATGGTTAAAAATAAAACAACAAAATTTGGTTAAACAAGAACCGACAAAAAAAGCAAAAAGCAGCGACTTTTGTCTGCGTGTCCTTAAAGCAAAAAGAAAGAAAAAAAAACATTAAAAAAACAAACACTTGTGAAAATATGCATTACATTAATACATATAACATAAACACAATTCATATAAACTTATCTTTAGCCTATGGAATGAAATAAACTTATAAATTATTGCGCGCAAAAGCTTTTTGTATTCTTGTATTGAGGAATCTCTTCCAATTGAATTCTGCAAAAGGGCAAACGAAAAATTGTAATTTATTTACTTAAGATTTAATTTTTGTACATTTATGCGTTTGAATTATTGCTTTAAAATTAACTTTTACTTTACACACCAACACAGACACACACGTCCAAATGACATATAATTAATTAATTTTAAAGTTTAAAGTTATTATTTTTTTAACTTCACTCACACACACACACACAAACACATCTTAAACAATATTGTCAAAGCAGATTTTATAAGTTAGCAAAAAAAAAAAAAACATAAAACAAAACAAAAATACAGAGACAACAAATGGCACGACACACATAACACTTAAACGAGTTGAAAATGATGATAAAGATGAAGGGGGGACGAGTGTAAAACTTTTAATAAAAGTAAAATATACTAAAAAAAAATGCAGCAAATTTGTATACTTCTTTTCTTTCTCTTTTCCATCATAATATAGGGCCGAGGAACTGTCAATATTTTATGCGTCGTCAATACAATTTGAAGCAGAAATTTAAGGTGATCAGAAAGCTGGCAGGAACTCATGATGCACCACACCATTGAATTCAAAGAAAACAAACCTTCACATTTGATCGAACTTGGCGTGCTTTTTCGATCTTGGCTCATCTGGCCGCTTCCATTGGAATGGTTTTGCCTTGGTTTCGATGTCATAACCATATACCCACGTTTCGTCACCAGTTATGACCCGTTTAAGCAAACCCGGATCGTCGTTAACGTCATTCAACAACTCCTGAGCGATACTAATGCGGCTTTTGCTCAAAAATTAAGTCAAAAATCGAAGAGCACACAAAAACGTGACTAACCTTTTCAGTCGCCAAAAACGAACTACTGAAATTAACATAACATAACATAAAAATTAACATAAGAAAGGTTTGGGTTAATTTATCGGTAAGCCGAAATGGAACCTACGCTGTGTTTCAAATTTTTGTTTGTTTTAAAATAGTTAAAGCTCTTTTGACAGAAGGCTTTTGATTAGAAGTAAGAAAGATTTATACAGCACACCAAAAATACTGAACATAGCCAAGTACCGTACTCAGACAAGTACGGTAAATGTTTTGAAGCGTTCTATTCGAAAAACACAATTACGGTCAATACTTCGTAACGTTCCGACCGAATTATTTGGTTTTAGCAATCGTGCAAACAAAACTTTTTAGTTTTTTATTATAAACAAGAAAGAAAGTCGGTCAAGCCCAACTATAACATACTCTGTACCTGTGAAGTGCTGCCCATCACCGCTGCGACCTGTGCTGCCCATAATTGTTTGTTTTCTTATAACTCGACAATCGTACATCCGATCTGTCGATAAATAATCCTGATTACTAAATATGTCCAGAAGGAACGAACCTTCTATCTATAAAACTGTGGAAGATATGACGTTTTTACCAATTTGCGGGGGCGGGAGGGGGCGTGGCAAAAATTGAAAATAAAATTGTTCTGCCTGCAAGATAAAGAATGCCCCAATATGTCAAACCTCAATCTCTTACCATCTCTGAGATCTGTGCGTTCATACGGACAGACAGACGGACATGGCTAGCACAAACTTATTATACTATATGCAGAGTAAAAAATAGTTTTTATACCCGTTACTCGTAGAGTCAAAAGGGTATACTAAAGTCGTGCAAATGAATGTAATGTGCAGAAGGAAGCATCTACGACCCCAGTAATTATATGCCGAGTCGATATAGCCATGTCCGTCTATCTGTATGAACACCTATTGGGTCGTTTACTAAGTAAGGTCCATATCAAAATTATAAGACACTTTTATAACTTGCGTTTCCTCCCTCGCAAAATCTATCTGAACTGGAATATAATAGAAACAAATATGGCGAACGAAAGAAAAAACATTTACGCAATGAAAATTTACCATTGTTCGATTTTTATCATTGCTTGGAAAAGTCGTTAATTTTGCGTTCAGTCGAAATTTGCTTTGTGCTGTATCAATATAAGCCCACTGCCAGCTGTTAAAAAAACTCCCTTGTTTTTTTGTTTAGATTGTATTAAGCCATTTGAAACAAATGGATCGATCAACACTCTTTGCGGAGATAATTCTTGCTCTTCAAAGTCCAGTTGAATATAAGCCAAATATCCTGAAATCGGTCCGTTATTGCCAATTTTGAAGAGTCCTGGAATACGGCAAAAACGTAACGACGAAGCATGACCGTAGAGCGACGCTTATGAATAAAGCGAGCAATTCAACCGCCTCGCTCCCACTTGGTGCACTCGCGAAGATTGTCCTATGACGGTCTGGTCTTTGAAATTACATTTGAGAGGCGTACTTAAAAAAATTTCTCATTTGACAGCCTGCCTTAAAGCAGCTCGTGATCGAATTTGCAATAGAAAACTTGTCAACAAACTTGGCTTTGGGCATCGGAAATTAATGTCGCATTGTTAGTTTTCATATTTCTAATCAGTTTTATTTTGTTTAGGTAATTTTTTTCGGTTAAAAAAGTTTAATCTAGATGGTCCAGATGGATTTCGTCATTACTGGGGTGATTTAAGAAAGGAGCCGCTTTACTTTTCGATAAGAAATTTTGGTGGCGGGTCAGCAATGGTGTGGGAGCATTCTATAAGTTTGGAAAGCCGCATTTGCAATTTACGAGCTCCAGAATGAATAGTGCAGACTACATTCAAGTCCTAGAAAATAGTTTGATCCCCTATTTAAATGAAAACCGGGAAGCTCCCTATATTTTCATGCAAGACAATGCCCGAATTCACAATAGTCGGATCACAAAAGCTTTTTTACAAGAGTGTTCGGCCGAATTATTGAAATGGCCAGTATGCTCACCAGACTTAAATCCGATTGAAAATATTTGGGGAATCCTTGCAAGACGTGTCTACAAGAATATCACAAGCTACGACAGTGTTAGCAACCTTAAAAAGTGCGATTTTAAGAGAATGGAACCTCCTTGAACCGCAGTTATTAGTGAATCTGATAGATTCAATGAAAAAATCAATTTTTAATGGAAGATGTGGGGGATCGACAATTAATGCCTAATGTAGTGATTTAAATTAGTTCAAATGCTGTTTCTTTTCATTCCTATAGACTTTAAGTGTTTAAACTAGAAGTGTCTTATCATTTTGATAAAGTTGAAAATGACACTTATTATTTATTTCGCTAAAAAAAAACACAATAACAGTTGGAACAATAAATATATTTGGGTTGAATCGTTTGTCTACATCGATTTAATATGAGTGAGCGACGGTTTATGCAAAACGTTAATATATCTTGAATTATATTCAAAATACTAGGTATCTTATAATTTTGATATGGACCTTATTTTCATTTGATGACAACAGCTGATCTTATTGAATTTTTTCGCAGCCAACTTCACACTTCACAGCTGATATATTTTGTAGTTGTTGTTTGGTGCCCTATTAAACATGGAAGATCGAAAACAGCATTTTCGGCATATTTTACTGTTTTACTATCAAAAGGGTAAAAATGCGGTTCAAGCAAGGCGAAAATTATGTGATGTATACGGAGAAGAAGTGTTGACCGAACGCCAATGCCAAAATTGGAGTCCTGGATGAACTCTTGATGCCGATGTAGGTAAAATATAGTCGTTGGTCGATGCAAATCGTCGAATAACAAGTCGACAGATTACTGAAAGATTAAAGCGTCAATTTTCCGAGTCGCCATTCCATATCCAGTGTCCACTCGACACGAAAATTACGTAGCGAGTAAAGTTCTGTTAACGCCTCATTTCGCGGGAAATTATGAAAAGAACGATTCGTGTTGATGTTTCGCACGGAATTGTACACGGAATTGGACAAAATGAGCGCACTAAAAAAGTTTCTGCCAGAAAGCGGCGATTACAGGCATTTTCAAATGTTGTTCAAGTTAATATAATAAATGCTGTGAAAGCAGGGAGCGATTTGTGGGACCAAACAAGAGGCACTCGGATTCCAACGCAATCAACGCGGCCTGGATGTGGATCAGTGGGAAGCTTGACAAAGGCAGTAAGTCATACCGATATATAGTGAAACATTATTTATAATTAAATATTTATATTTCAAGTGATGGAATGCAAGTGTGCCTGGGTAGCGCTAAAGGGCAGCAGCCGGTGCCACACCAAAATGCCATCTGCAAAGCGCTTCCTGACATGTAGCCCAGGTGGCGTTCAATTGGACACACCTTCCTTGGCGGAGTCCACGCACTCCGAACAAATCAGACTTCCAAAGTACACCAGTTGCCGAGAAGATGGCGTCTGCCATCGAGAGCTTGGTGAGCCAAAAAACCGACATAGCCGACGGTCAATCTAAGCAGCAGGGTCTAAAGCACATAGATATGCTGACCTTTTGGGACACCATTATGAAATATGTCGGATAAGCTAATACCGTCATTCAAGTGGAGGTCAATATAAACAAATAATTTGTTTTTTTTTTTAAAAAAAATATATTAATATAGAACTTTAAAATATGTTTTATGCGAATTTTGCATTATTCTGCATCATTATTTAATCGACTTCACTTTGATTAAAAATCATAACATTTATTTTTGTTTCCAGTTTATTGATTAAAAATCACTAACATTTAATTTTTTGTTTCCGCAACAGTTTATTTAAATCTTAACAGCGAAAGTTAAGCGAGTTGGAACCGTCAAGTTAATTCAAATTTAAGGGTTTCTCCCTTATGATCTAGTAACCAAACTGTTTTGTCCACTTCACATATAATGTCTCCCAAGCAGGGTTCGAAATGACTTAACCATTGACTAAACCAAAATTATTATTTGACTACGACTACGGAATCAAATCATAAAAACTAAAATTAAAATATGATTTGATCAACTAGGCTTTGAAATATGAACAAAAACTAAACAAAATGTTAGTCATTAGTCGTTTTGTTACATTTGACTATTGACAAATTAATTGTTTCAGGTTCAAAAATTGGCAAGTCTTCAACTGCCCGATCGATAAAAGATGGATTCAGTTTGACCAATAAAATGATTTCCAACGTATCTTGATTAAGGCGATTGCGGTTTTCAGAGAGGATTAACTTAAGGTGAGGAAATGCCCGCTTAATTGATACCTGAAATTAAAAGATAAGATTATCGCATATATATATATATATACTTAAATATTCATTATAAATACCTGTGGAATTGCAAAACAATTGCAAAACAAGCACTTCACAACGCATTTAGTTCAGATATGTAACTCTCCTTCCAATATTCTAAGACATTTGTCGTTACGCTGTCAAATGGTAATATTAAATTTTCAATTTTTGTGTAAATATCTACATTGTTATTGATTTCTTGAAAGTTATCTGATAGATATTGGTATAATATACTTCATCATCCTCAGAAAGCTCACGTTAAGCGAATGAAACCCCGCGAGCCCCGAAAAACCCGAACCGAACCGGTTCTCAGGGGTTCGGTTCCGGACCGGTTTGCAGCCTTGGATTAAAGCGAATATTAAATTGTTGTTTCTGCAAGGCTGCGTTTTGTACTTGGAAAACTGTCTCTTCTTTCGGTACGTCTGTAAATACCGTTCTTGGTAAGATTCCCTCTAGTACGGCTGGGGCCAGTCACAGTATTTTCGCCAACCCAGCGTTGCTCTTTGTACGGTGATGCGTCGTGACAACAACGATTGAGGATTATGTCGCTTCTCTGCATGGCATTTCGTCTATCGAGCGTCGCTCATGTCGGTTCCTGCATGGCATTGCGTCGACCAAGCGTGCCTGGAGAACCGTTAACGTATTGAGCGGACATCGCCGTGCAAAATGCGTCTGTCGAACCCATTGTGAGGGGTATAAGAGTGGGTCGACGACAGTCACAAAATCTTCGACGGAACGTTGATACAGCGTTGGTCGGTCGTACTAGGGGGTTGTTACTCTGAAAAAATTTGGAATATGTTTTTAAATCCAAATCAATCAACACAACAATCACAACAACGATTGACAACCAAAATTATTTCAATTTAAAATTTTCAAATGAAACGAAACGACTACTCAGTTGATAGTCAAGTCAAGTCAACCGAAACAACTAAATGGTCAATAGTCAAAGATAACAAACCGACTAATGACTAAAATTTTGTTTAGTTCTTGTTCATATTTCATATCCTAGTTGATCAAATCATATTTTATGAAAACTATTTAATTTTTAGTTTTTATGCTCTGTGACTTGTCAAGTTTATGCATTTAATCGATGTACAAATATTGACTAAATGATAGGTTTTTAGTCAAAATTTCAGACTCTTGCTAATGTTTAGTCAGCAATTCGAACCCTGCTTCCACGATTATATGAAAACCTCTAGAGATTACACCTGCGTAGCTAAATTTCATTCATATGACTTGACAAAGTTTTTTTATACTGATTGGTAACACACTCAAAGCCCAATCTAAAAACATCTGGCTTCCAACACAAACGTACATAGTCATGCCTATGTTTTAGTTGAGACGTCATGGCACGCCTGATTTGATATGACCAATTTACACATCGAATACTTGGGATAGGTATTTCGATTTAGGCACTAAAATTGCGTTATGAAAAACCACAAAGAAATTTAGCACGCGACTCACAGACAAAGGTTGGTCTGATTAGGCAGCACAATTCTATGCATATAAATATTTTTCTATTCACTTTTGTTGGATGTTCAAAGTTGATTCGATTGTATTTTCAATTACACAGAAATGGGTGAACATTGTTTACCCAGTGGAATTTCAATTAATTTGTGTACAAAACATAATTGATCATAAATGGGGCTACAACAGAGACATGTGTAGAAGTTTAGAAAGAACTTTTATTTACAGCGACAAACAACATCGACTTTCCGTATGTATATAAAAGAAGAATTAAAACATAATTGTATTTTCTATAATAACTGGCTATCGTTTATCATTTCGCTCAACTAAGATTAATTAATATTTTTGCTGTATCAGCTTGAAAAGCAGAAACCTATAATTTTGAATTCAATGTAGATAAATGTGTGTGTTGTCGACTAGCCCCCAGCCAGTTAGCGTTTGATTGTCAATTCAATAGGTCAGAGTACTGAAAACAGTTGTCGCAAAATGTCCGAACAGCCCGTTAATCCCAATGAATATCTGAACATACCCAAATGGATAAATGAGGATTACTTCCGTCCCATTCTGGAGAAAGATGTTAACAATTTTGAGAGTATAGTCAACTTTACAGCCATAGCGGCCACTGGGCCAGGTGAAAACTATACCTCGATTATGGTGCGAGTTGTCATTGATATTCTACTAAAAGGTAACTTGAAAGTTTTAACACCTAAATTAAAAGATTACATCACAAAAATAATTTTTAAAATTAGATGGCAACCAGCAGCAACTTTCGTACATACTAAAAACTATGTTAGAAGCTGGCAAGGGTGGAGAAATGATCAACAATATGGGTCTGTTTCCCAAAGAGAAGCAAATGTATCAGCTGCATATACCACAATTTCTTCAGCTCTACAAGGAGGCTGGAGTGGACATTGAACTGGCACCCAGATGTGTACACATTGAAGAGACAGCGGAGCTTACAACTCTTGTACTCGAAGATCTAAAACCACAACGTTTCCAAAACAAGGATCGCCTACAGGGCCTAGACTTGGCCCACATGCGTTGTGTACTCCATAAAATGGCGGAATTTCATGCTGCCTCTGTGGTTAACTTTGAGCTGAATGGAGCATACAACCAGATGTACCAAACATCCATGTTTACCGAAAGTAATCGTGAAGTTTATGAGCTCTTAGGTGAACTCCATACAAAGCAGTTTTTCAAAGCCATGCGTGAATGGGACTTACCGGATGTTGAGAAATATATTGAAAAGCAAATGACGCCCCTGGAAATATTTGAGGAGGGCATGAAGTTAAGTCAAGTGGATGAAAGCGAGTTCAATGTGCTCAACCATGGCGATATGTGGTCAAATAATATTATGTTTAACTATAAGGAAAATGGTGAAATCGACAGAACAATCTTGGTGGACTTACAATTGGGCAAATGGGGTAGTCCGGCTCAGGATCTTTGGTACTTTATTACCACTTCGGCTGCGTTGGATATTAAGGTTCGAGAATTTGATCATTTCATACAAATTTATCATCAACGTTTGGCGGAGTGTTTGAAATTGTTGAAGTATTCGAAGCAAATACCCACTTTGAGAGATTTGCATATTATGATGTTGAAATATGGTTCTTGGGGTAAGTTAAACTGAGATTTTTGGTTAATGGTTAATTTATTTGATTTTCTATTATAGGACCCATTACATCTACTGGTGTAATGGTTGCAGTACTTTTACCATCCGATAAGGATTCAAATATCGACAAAATGATGGAAACTGGTCCTGAGGCTGACGCTCTGCGTTTTAAGTCTTTTATGAATCCCTTGTTTGTGAAGGCCATGAAGCAATTATTGCCATTCTTTGATAACAAAGGAGTTCTCACACCCAACAGGACTTAGACTAAAGCTGTGCTCTTAGTTGTATAAGATCTTTAGTCAAAAAATTGATTTGTACAAAGCGCAATGCAACAATTTGTGAATTTTATTAAAAACATTAGATAATAATATGCTGTCCAACAAAATTGTTTGTTTCCCTTATAACTCGTCTATCGGATAAACGATCTTCACCATGGATGGCGGATCAATATAAGTATTATGCTGATTACTAAATATGTCTAAAAGGAACGAACCATCTATCTTTATAACTGTGGGAGATATGAGGTTTTTTCTATCTGCCTGCAAATATAAAAAGCTTATATTCCTTATATGTCAAACCTTTATCTTTCACCATCGCTGAGACATGTGCACTCATAGGAACGAACAGTCTGTAAATTGTCTGGATTTTGTGTATGAAAAACTTAACTTTTCAAGGGTAGTTTTTAATTGAATCATATGGCTCCACTCTCAAATAAAATTAGATTACTTGAAAAATGTTCAATGAAAACTAAGCCTAACTCCCATAAGAGCATGCCCTAACTAAACACACCTTCTTTTCAACATATCTTCCTTATAATGCCAAGGTTTTAATTCAGACGTCATTGTACACTTGATTTGGTATGACCCTCATCAGGCATACAAAACACTTGAAATACAAAAATGTGTTCCTTATCAAGAACTACACTTGCAATTAGGCAGCACAATTCTACATATAAGCATTTCTTTTCACTGATGTGGAATGATAAAGTGGATTCGTTTGTATTTTCTGTTATCCACAAATAGGTAATCTTATGCAGCTCAGTGGAATTTCAACTAATTTGTAGGCAAAACGCAATTGCTCATAACTGGGTGCTACACACTGACATCTGTATTTATATACAATGAATTTAAAGTACATGTGTAATGCATTTAGTTTCATTCATTGGTAACACTGTATTTGGAAACCATATGTAGTGTAATTAAGCTTTATAAAAAGAGTGAATGTATTCAAATATGCGGAACAGATTATTTTACTAACAGTCAGGGAAATAAGCTTTCTCACAAATGATTCTTGCACTGGTCATTACTTTGACAACGACTCTTGTTACTGTATGAAATGGCCCTTTGGTTTAGATCTTCCTGGGCACTGGCTCCCTTCCGAAAAAGTCTAGGTGGCCAAACTTTACAGCCGAAACTTTAAGGTAGAAAAATTTACTCATGTATTCTATTTTAAAGACTTTAAAGAAGAAAGCTGGTTTTAATTAGTATAATCAACTTCTTAAAACTTAGTTTACTCGTCCCTTATTTTTATTAGGTGATCTAAAAAGATACTTCTCTGGAATCAGTAGAAAAGTTTGGCATACTGTGATTACCAAAAAAAAATTTAAAAATTAATTATCTTTTTGAATATGGAAGTCATAAGTGAATATTCTTTAATGATTTTTTAATAAAATTTAGCCTGGAAACTCACCAATTTAAGCGCTTAAAAGAATAGAGAAGTATATTGATTTTAAAGAAATAGAATCATACTTTTTTTACGTTTCTCATTGGATCGAAGGATTTCGAAGTTTTCTCTGAAGTTTTGAGAGTTTAAAAATTAAGAAAATTAGGCTACACGTTAGGTCAAAATTTTAAATCTCAGCTTTCGAGCTATCGAGCTTTTTTAAAAATCATAATGGCTGGGCTGGGCTGTAACTGAGGCTAAAAATATCAGTATGAGACTTTCATACTTCGAATTCGCAAGTCTCTATTCCCCGCTTCGCTTGGTATTAATAGGTAATTGCTAATGCGATCGAAACAGTCTGTCTGAGTTGACCTTAACCTACTGTGCCCATATGTTTCAAATCTTTGTTGATTTCTCTTGATTATTGAATTTTAATTAATCCTCGACCTTGAGATGGCTAAAAACCACTTTCACTTAAGTCAAAAACAGTTCGTTAACCCCCCTATTCGTCGCTAGAAAGTCGATTTCAAACTGTTAGAGCAATAAGTAATAGTTTGTATATGCCAAGACAAAGACAAAATTAGAAATGATGAACTATGTCAACTGATAGCACCAGGTTCATTGTTGATAATTCGGGAGTGACACACATATGTATATAAATTCTCGCATAAAGGTCAGTATCCAGCACTCCGGAATTTTTATTATGTCACAAAACGTAATATTAATAAAAACACTGCTTTGATGTGCTAAACTCATGAGTAGACCTCGGATTTTGCATATTACCATATATTTCATCAGATTGAAACCAAACTTTGTATTTATGCGTTTTATGGTTCAAATATAACAAATTTTCATCCATATCGAAAATATGCAAAATATATGCAAAATATATTCAAAAAAATATGCAAAAAATATGCAAAATATATGCAAAATATGCTAAATATATGCAAATGAATTCTTTACTGTTCGACAAAGATCACCAACACTGGTACATCGATAAGAATGGCATACATTTTCTTTCGAACTTCCTCATGCTGCGCGATCAAAGTAAATCTACTCCTCTCTGAAATGATAATGGAGTAATTATTTGGGAATAACCAGGGACAAATTTAAGGAAATATGAAGCTAGGCTAACAAAATGTGTAACTTTGATAAAGGATTGCGGCGGAGGCAAGTAGCAGTCTTCTGAAAGCTAAATTTTCTCACATTTAACTTAAGTCCAGCTTCAGTAAGTACTTTAAGAACAATTTCTAATCTTTAAAAACCAGCTTTTTTTTTGGTAGTACCACCATAATAACGTCCATATAAACAATTAAATACAAGTGAACAAGATCTCCCAGTGCTTTTCAAATTACACGCGGGAAATATTAACAGATTTTGATTTGAGAATTTCGCGTCCGATAACAATGTAATTTTTTTAAAATGTTCGTCCTGCACTACGTGAAATTAAATTTCCATTATCATTTATTAATGGCAATGCTAGAATATGCTATGTGATGTATAAAGCAGCATCGCCAATGCCCTTTAACATACCAACATTATTATAACGCTCGCTCTATAACTTACAATGGAGGACAATTATTTCGAAAAAAAAACTTTCTTACATAAACCATTATATATTTTACACCCAAAATCCTAAAATTTTGAAATTTTTATCGGAAACTAATATAAAAGTAAGCTTTGAATAAATCATTACTAGTCCACATTCAGCTGCTTGGTTTAGAAAATATTAATCAAATAGTCCAAATGGGGATGGACATAAGAATTATGACATGATTTCAAAATTGATTTATTCTCGACACTGGACCGCAAATGCTAATAATTGATTCAAGTGAAGTGAAGAAACTTCCTTGTCTCCAACGGATTAACTGTAAATTAGACATGAAATTGCAGAAAATGGCTTATTTGGCCATATTGGAAGAACCAAATACTCCTGAAAAATGGATGTTTTTATAAATTTGATTTGTTCGTGGTTTAGAACTTATTATTATCTGTTAAATGTGTTTTAAACCATAATCATTTCATCAGAGATACGTTCGTGATCGATCTGCAAAGTAAGGCTTTTTTATGTTTTACATGAGCGCCAGATCTGTGCCAGAAATGGCACTGAATGGTTGACGGTTTTGGTTTCTTGTGATCGGGTTCAGCCCTATCCTCACGGCCGGCATTGCATTTCTTCCCGAACGATTTGTTAGAACGTAAACACAGATTCCTCTTCTAATGTAGGGTTTGTCAGGTCAGCCTATAATTATACGTTTCTAGCTTGTTTATAAAATTAATATAAGTATCATTATTTTTCATATGTTTTGCATATTTTGCATATATTTTGCATGTCTTGCATATATTTTGCATATTCTTTGCACATATGCAAAATATGCAAAAAAATGTAAAATATGCACATCGTTTTTAAAATTTTTTGAATGAAACGAACTTTGGCGTCATCAGAATTCACCTATCTTAATCCTGCAAAAATATGCAAATATGCAAAATCCGAGGTCTACTCATCAGCTATTCGAAAGTGTTTCCATTTATATAAAGTGTTGTGACACGCTGTGTGGCATGTGGCGCCATCTTGTTGAAACCACATGACAACCAGGTCCAATTTCGGCACTTTGCTTCATTGACTGTAGAATTGCGACCTTCATTATTATTTTATTTCTGTTTTTAAAAAACCCATTGAGCCAAAAATGAGCTTCGTCGCTGAAGACAATTTTTCGATTTCTCTAGGTTAGAGAAAACATCGATGTTTTAAAGATTCTAGCATCGAAAACATAGTTGTTTATCCAGCTCTACAAATAAAGACAACAACTGTTTCGGATTTATGGATAGTTAATAGGAAACAATGAATACAACCCAATCCTACGGATTTTGACAAAAGTTTTCCAACAGATAATTGTAATAAGAAAATAACTGTAAAATAATTTAGTTTAGTTATAAAAATAGGGGAAAGTTAACTTGGGCTTGGCCAAAGTTTTGTATACTCTTGCAGTTTAGGGCCTTACTTTTCTATGGGAGCTATACTATATAGATGTCCGAGTTCGCCCAAATTTAATGGAATCATGGAAAAACATAACAAACTAACATGAACATTTTTTGAAGGCGATTCCACTTAAACAAAAAAGTTTTTCTCACAAGAACTTCTTTTACGACCGATCATTCCTATGGCAGCTATGTATAAGCTATAGTCATCCGATTTTGACGAAATTTGTAAAATTTTGTAAAAGTATATTAAGTAAATATATGCCAACGTAAGGGACTTTTCCATTAAAAACAAAAAAACATTTTCTCACTAGAACTAGTTTTTCGACCGATCGATCCTATGGCAGCTATATGATATAGTAATCCGATTTCGACCAAACTTAGTGAAATCATGGGAAAGGAGAGTAAACTAAGAAATACGTACTTTGGAGGCGTTTCCATTAAAAACAAAAAAGTTTTTCTCACTAAGACTGGTTTTTCGACCGATCGTTCCTATGACAGCTATATGCTATAGTCAACCGATCCGCCCAGTTCGAACAAATGTGCAAAGTATTTGTATTAGCAGACTTCTTGAAAGTTTGGTGAGAATAGCTTTAAAACTGACGGAGGAGATAGCATAGAAACAGACGGACAGACGGACGAACGGACAGACGGACATACGGACAGACGGACAAGGTTAAATGAACTCAGTTCCTCATGCTGATCAAAAATATATATACTTTATGTGGTCGGAGATGCTTCCTTCAATGGTATAATTATCATTAAGTCTGCTTGACTTTTGACACATTTATCCATGAAATCGTTGTAACTACTTAAGCTTCATAAGACGGGATTTACTCGATGAAACAAACATCATAAAGTCTTATCAGTAGGCGAGATAATCAGGAGAGCTTTTATAGCTTTCGTTTATAAGTTGTATTAATTGTCCTTTGAATTTCACTACTAAGGTAACTTAATGCAGTTTGCTTTCCTTTCAATCTTGGGATCAAGAATCTTGAGTCGACCCGAATTGGTTCAAGCTCGGGCATAACTTAAATTAATTATTAAACTACATTTTTTGTGTATATTGACTCGTATAAATATTATACAATAAATTATGTATTAATAAATTTCAGAGCAAAGCAATTTCAGCAATCTATTTAGCTGTATATAAAAGCTTATTTTATAGTTTTATTTCCAAATGTATTGTAATTTCAATAATTCGTTGGCCATAAGTATTTATTATCTATGAGCGAAAGCTCAAAAAGCTCAAACTTATCTGAAATTCAAAGTCGTTAAGTGTGTGTGTTGTGAACTAGCCTCAACTCATTTAGTGTTTGATTGCCATTTGAACAGCCCAGAGTACGTAAAAAACAAGTGACACAAAATGTCCGATCAGCCCGTTAATCCCAATGAATATTTGAACATACCCAAATGGGTAAATGAGGATTACTTCCGTCCCATTCTGGAGAAAGATGTTAAGAATTTTGAGAGTATAGTCAAATTTACAGCCATCGCGGCCACTGGGCCAGGTGAAAACTATACCTCGATTATGGTGCGAGTTTTGATTGATATTCTACTAAAAGGTAACTTGAAAGCTTTAACACCTTAATTATAGGATGATATAACAAAAATAATTTTTAAAATTAGATGGCAACCAGCACCAATTTTCGTACATACTGAAGACTATGTTAGAGGCCGGCAAGGGTGGAGATATGGTCAGCAATATGGGTCTGTTTCCCAAAGAGAAGCAAATGTATCAGCTGCATGTACCACAATTTCTTCAGCTCTACAAGGAGGCTGGAGTGGACATTGAATTGGCACCCAAGATGTGTGCACATTGAAGAGACAGCAGATTGTATAACTCTAGTTCTAGAAGATCTTAAACCACAAGGTTTCCAAAACAGGGATCGTCTGCATGGCTTTGATATGGCTCACATGCGTTGTGTACTCCATAAAATGGCGGAATTTCATGCTGCCTCTGTGGTTAACTTTGAGCTGAATGGAGCATACGACCAGATGTATCATACTTCAATGTATTGTGAAAACAATCGACAAGTCTTTGTGGAAATAGGCGCATTAAATGAGGTTCAGTACATCAAAGCCATGCATGAATGGGACTTACCGGATGTTGAAAAGTATATTGCAAAGCTAATGAATTCCCTGGAAGCATTCGAAGCGGGCCTGAAGTTGAATCAAGTCGATGATAGCGAATTCAATGTGCTCAACCATGGCGATATGTGGTCCAATAATATAATGTTCAACTACAAAGAGAATGGCGAAATTGATAGAACCATTTTGGTGGATCTGCAGGTGGGCAAATGGGGTAGTCCGGCACAGGATCTTTGGTATTTGATTACCACCTCCGCCGCGTACGATATCAGGGTACGAGAGTTTGATCATTTCATACAAATCTATCATGAACGTTTGCTAGAGTGTTTGAAATTGTTAAAGTATTCGAAGCCAGCACCCACTCTGAGGGAATTGCATATGAAGCTGCTGAAGTATGGATCTTGGGGTAAGTTAAAAACAAATGTGTTGTAAATGTTTTACTTATTTGATTTCTGTTTTTTAGGACCCCTCACAGCCAGTAATGTGCTGTTGGCTGTACTTCTACCCTCCGATAAAGATTCAAACATAGAAAAAATGATGGAAACTGGTGATGAGGCTAAGCAACAGCGCTTTAAGACATTCATGAATCCTAATTATGTAAGGGCCATGAAGCAGCTATTGCCATTTTTTGATAACAAAGGGATTCTTAACAACAAATAGATTTTAATTAATAAAATGGATTTGTATCAAATGTACTTCTGGTGGTCACGAAATCGATTTAAAATCTTGAATTTCTAGGAATCAGCTGGAACGATCGGTTGGAGAAACTATTTTGCTAAGTAACTTAGGTCCGAAACTTAAGTCTATTTAGAAACTATTTTGAAGAGTTGTCTACTCGCTGAGTCTCTTATCATGTTTACAATTTTATTAGACAAGGCTGAAACTATCACATATGTCGATGGGCATTCTGTCTTCTCCTCCACGATTTCGCTTATGGGAGGTACATTTATCTCTCAATGCGTTTTCAAGGAAACCCCTTTCTTGGAGGTCCCGAGTTCGAGTGCCAGACAATGAAATCAAGCCACAACTTAGAAATGGAAAGGAGAATGTCAAAAATAAGTTCTTTAAATAAGCCCGCCGTTCTGGGTATAAGAAAAAACGGACTTTTCTTACTATTGAGAACGAAAAATACAAGATATCAGTAAGCTTAGAAAGGATTTTTATCTGGGTGTATGGAAAGTTATGATGTCAAATATCTTTTGATAGATTTAGCTTTCATTTCAACTTTCTGTCGACAATTTAGTCCGATAACCGTCAACCGAACCTTAAGCTTAACAACTGGTTCAAACCTTCCTCAGAATTTCAGTGGTTTGTAGATCAATTTAGATCAATTTAAAGCAACCAATTGGGACCAAAAATTATTAATGAACCTTGTCGTTCTATGTCTGTATCATTAAATGTAATGCATCTAAATACTTTTAATTATAAGCTCAACCCCAAAGCATGCGCTTAACTCAGCTGTGTGTGCTAATTGGTTTACTATTACATACAATTGAACCTCATTATACAAATAATATATGGAAAACCATTTTCTTACACATTAGATATATAGAAAACGAAAACAGACGCTTGCCATCTGGCAAGAGAATATCGGGTCAAAAGATCACTAAATGGAATTTGATACAAATTTAATAGGTACCTGAATGTTCTCTCATAGTCAGTAATTAATTTTGTCTGTAGATGACTTTTGTTTGGTCTACCGCACGGATTTCAGGGTTCATACTCATACAATTCTATTAAATCCAATCAAGTAAAAACAACCAGATAAAAACAAGTTTAAGCTATCAGTTCGTTCCATACAAAACTAATCTCCGAGTCGTAGTTTTTAGGCATGCTCGTTTGTTTGGTCCCCTCAATGAATACAGCGGCTCAGTATTTGTTTGGCATTCGAAATAGCCGGACGCATTGCTTGATTCCCTCCACCGTTGTTTGCCTAGAGAACAATTTGTTTAAAGTCGTCGGGTCGGTAATAGAAAACAATTAAAATAAATTTAAAAGCTAGAAAAGGCAACCATGAAAAATTTATTTATGTAAATGAAAATAAATGAATAGTGCAGTGCTTTGATCGATCATAGAGTAAGCTTTCTGTGTTTGATAGACAACTTTAGGGATATGGACATATAATTAGAGAAGTCATCAAACAAACCTGCAAAAAATAGTAATTTTTTATATTCGCTTTCGCTAAAGAGTTTGTCTTTTATTACTGATTAACAATGTTATGAAGGTTTCGAGTCAAGAGTCGGGTTTCGCGTAAACGAATTTAAATTTAATAATTTTTAATAGAAAGTGACACGCGACAATATCTAGGGGAAACTTTCCCTCCACATTTCCACATATGTTTCATCAAATAAAAACCAATTATTATCTACTTATTAAAACCCCAACTTGAATTATGATGAAGTAAAAATGTTCGGTATTCGTAAAGGACGACATATTTTTCTACCCAAGCTTAGTCTTCATAAGTTCTTAGGGGTCTTCTCAGATGAGGTTAATATTTATTTGAGCACAATTCTTTAGACCAGAAAGAAAAATGAGTGATAAAACTAAGGGAAAATAAATTGATTTGATCTCAACATTGGGATTTTTTTTAGTAAAAGTCGTACTTGATCATACTTGATACAAGTACGAAAGGCTTGGAATAATTTGGAAATTTATTCAATTCGAAAATGCTCATTCCAAGTATGGATCCTAATCAGTTTGTTTTTCTAGACTACTTTTCGGACCTTACTTTTCTATGGGAGCTATACTATATGGATGTCCGATCTCGACCAAACTTAGTGCAATCATGGAAAAGCATAACAAACTGTTAATTACGAAATTTGGAGGCGACCCCAATTAAAACAAAAAAGTTTTTCTCACTAGAACTTTTTTTCGACCGATCATTCACACTGCAGCTATATGCTATAGTCATCCGATTTACACAAAACTTTGTTGAATAGTGTAAGAGTATATAAAATAAAAATATGCCAACGTAAGGGACGTATCCATTAAAAACAAAAAAGTTTTCTCACTAGAAATAGTTATTCAACCGATCGTTTCTATGGCAGCTATATGCTATAGTCATCCGATCCGGCCCGTTCCGACAAATGTGCAGCGTATTTGTACCAAAAGACTTCGTGCAAAGTTTGGTGAAGATAGCTTTAAAACTGACGGAAGAGATAGCATAGAAACAGACGGACAGGGCTAAATCAACTCAGTTCGTCATTCTGATCAAGAATATATATACTTTATGTGGTCGGAGATGCTGCCTTCAATGCGTTACAAACATCCGGACAATTTTATAATACCCTCTGCAAGGGAATTAAAAAAGATTTTCCCGTACAAAGGAAATAGTCCAGCATCAAGAATAAAGTATGTACGGGAACTTTAATGAAAAATTGAAATAGCAAAAATAGAGGAAAGTTAACTTCATTCAGCTTCCATTGAAAACAGAAAAGTTTTTCTAACTAAGACTACTGTTTGGACCTTACTATTTTATGGAATCTATACTATATAGATGTCTGATTTCGACCAAACTTGGTGAAATAATGGAAAAGCATAATACTCTGTTAATTATGAAATTTGGAGCCGATCCCATTTAAAACAAAAAACTTCATTTCTGACCGATCATTCATACTGCAACTATATGCTATAGTCATCTGATTTTAATAAAGCTTTGTAGATTTGTGTAAAAGTTTATAAAATAAGTGTATGCCAATGATAAGGACGTTTTCATTAAAAACAAAAAAGTTTTTCTCACTCGAACTAGTTTTTTGACCGATCGTTCCTATGGCAGCTATATGATATAGTCATCCGATTTGGCCCAAACTTAGTGAAAGCATAAGAAAAGATAGTAAGCTAAGAAATACGTATTTTGGAGCCGTTTCCATTAGAAACAAAAAAGTTTTTCTCACTAAGGCTAGTTTTTTGACCGATTGTTCCTATGACAGCTATATGCTATAGTCATCCGATCCGGCCCGTTCCGACAAATGTGCAGCGTATTTGTACCAAAAGACTTCGTGCAAAGTTTGGTGAGGATAGCTTTAAAACTGACGGAGGAGATAGCATAGAAACAGACGGACAGGGCAAAATCAACTCAGTTCGTCATGCTGATCAAAAATATATATACTTTATGTGGTCGGAGATGCTTCCTTCTATGCGTTACAAAAATCCGCACAATTTTATAATACCCTCTGCAAGGGTATACAAATTTATGAAAAGCGTGGAAAAACTGAATGAGAAGTAAGCAGTTCTATAATTTCGATATCTTAAATGAGTTTTTTGACGGCTAACTCATTGTAAACTGAGATGTTTTATACCCATCTCGTATGATATCTCGACGAGTGAAAATACAGTTTAATTATTTGAGTCGCAAGTCAATAGGACAAAAATAATTATACCAAATTTGACGGTTTTTTCCCCACTCTGAGAGCTGATTTTTCAACATCGCAATATTAGCATACATCCTTACAAACTGAGTTAATTGGATAATATATAGTTTTTATCATAAATTTTCCGAGCATTTTCCTTTAGGTCGGATTTTTCTGCATAGTCAAATCATATCACAAATTATTTCGCTTACTTTGCTTACAAACCGAGTTTCAAGTCAATGCAGAAATTTCTATGCAGAAATGGCATTTTGCAGAGTTTTTCTGAGTTATTCACTCCGGGGACTAATTTTCCACCATCGGAAAATCACTTCACATATTATTTGGCTAACTATCCTAACAAACAAACAGAGTTTCAAGTCAATCGGATGAAAAAAATGTTCCCCAAACATACTTTCTTCCGCTTTGGAAAAGAATTTTAATTTTCTGAAACTTGCGCTGAACTACAAATTTTACTGAAACTCAAAAAATACTACAAATAAGTTCCTAACTGCTTAGGGACGATTTCACTTCTTCTAAATAACTACAATGTGTCAGATGCTATAACAATTTACGCTGATATATTTTAGTTTTTGTGACTGATATGCAGAAGAAGTGAAATCGGACGTAAATCCATGGATAGCTATTTTTTGAGAATTTCGACATATCAACTTAGTAGCCAGGTGGCTCAGCGGCTAGTGTGCGCGACCGCTGTGCAAGAGGTTGTGGATTCGATCCCGCCTCGGCACATCTAATGAAAAAATTGTTCTTTGAATAAACTTTACACCCGGTCACCCTTCTCTGCTGTTGGCGCCAGCTTTGTAGTAATTAGCCATTGAAAGCTTATCAAACTGCGGTTCGAATTCGGCGTTAAACTGTAGGTCCCCTTTCTTTGTGCGAAAATTAGAAGCCAAAAGATTGAGAGAAGCTCGGTTTTGACCCTTTGGGGCTGTGTCAAGCCATTTTACATTACTTAGATTTATTGTGGTCGGAATGTGCTAATCTCCTAAGAGCTCTTTCATACTAATACAGTTTTACTCTATCTATGACTAATCAGCGTTTCAGGCTGTCTCGATGATCTCGAGTGAAGCACTAAGACAACATTGTGTAACAATTACTGATGAAAAAATTAAGACAAGGACATTAAGTTTAGGTTCAAAACATTTAGTTTTTAAACAGATTCTGGATCCAATCCTTTTTAAAAAAGTTCCAGCTGGGAAGATCTTTACTTTAATTGTTTCAGTTAAAGTTCCGATTCAAGTAAATCCTCAAATTTAAGATAGTTAATTTCCTTGCAATAACTAATAGGTTCTTTATCAGTTTTACTTACGGTTAGGAAAAAAAGGGGAAATAATTTGAGTACGAACTGCAATCGATCTACTATAACTCGTTTTCAATTTGGTATTTGTAGGTGTGAGAGTGATGCGACAAAGCCATAAAGAGAGCTTCTTAAAACAAGTACAGAGTATATTATAATCGGGCTTGACCATATTTATTTCTTGTTTTCTTTTAGAAAAACAGAGAATCCTTCGGATCCAAGAATTGTTTTGATTTCCCATATCTTCATTCAAAAGTTTATTAATAAATTTTTATTTCACAGTCAAAATGTCACCCAATAGCAACACCGATAATCCAGTCAATCCCAATGAACATCTCACCATACCCAAATGGATAAATGAGGATTATTTTCGACCCATCCTAGAGAAAGATTTAAACAACTTTAAGAGTATTGTCAAATTTACTACCATAGCGGCCACAGCTCCTGGAGATAACTATACCTCGATCATGGTGCGAGTTGTAATCGATATACTTTTGCAAGGTAAGAGTTAAATTAAAACTAACTCCTTTATAATAAGCCCATTTGTACGATCTCAGATGACAGTGAGCTGCAAACGTCTTACATACTAAAAACCATGCTGGACATCAGTAAGGGCAGTAATCTGGTTAACGATATGAATCTATTTCCCAAAGAGAAACAAATGTATGAGCTGCATATACCACAGTTTATCAAGCTCTATAAAGAGGCTGGAGTGGATATTGAATTGGCACCCAAATGTGTGCACATTGAGGATACAGGCGAACGCATTACTTTAGTCTTGGAGGACCTAAAGCGTCAGCATTTCAAGAATGTGGATCGTCTCGAGGGTTTCGATATGCCTCACATGTGTCGTGTACTCCAGAAATTGGCTGAATTTCATGCCGCTTCAGTGGTCAACTATGAACTAAATGGACCCTATGATCCTTTATACAGCAATTCGATGTATTCGGAGAAAAGTCGTCCCGTATTTGAGAGCTTGGGGGATATGCGTCTTGGGCTATATATAAAGGCTATGCGTGAATGGAACTTACCCGATGTGGAGCATTATATTGAGGGGATGCCGACCACCAAGGAGATGTTCGACGCGGCCTTGCAACTGAATGAAGTGGATGAACAGGACTTTAATGTACTGAATCATGGTGATGCTTGGTCGAATAACATAATGTTTAACTATAAGGAAAGCGGTGAAATTGATCGAACAATACTGGTGGACTTACAGGTGGGCAAATGGGGTAGTCCGGCTCAGGATCTATGGTATTTGATTACCACCTCAGCTGCTTTGGATGTTAAGGTTCGGGAGTTTGATCATTTCATACAAATTTACCATGAACGTTTGATGGAATGTTTGCAAATGTTGAAGTACCCCCGGCATATACCCACTCTAAAGGAATTGCATATCATGATGCTCAAATATGGTTTCTGGGGTGAGTTTGAAGTGGATTTCAATCAAGAAAAGTTTTAATTTAAGTCTTAACTAGGTCCGCTGACGGCACATGGAGTTTTGGCGTCCACAATTTTCCCCTCCGACAAGGATGCCAATATAGATATGCTGCTTGCTCCTGGTCCTGAAGGTGATGCTATGCGCTATAAGACCCTAATCAATCCCTACTACGTCAATGCCATGAAGCAATTGTTACCATTTTTTGAACGCAAGGGAGTTAATGGACATAATTAGGCTGTGGCCTTTGTTGTTGTGGAATTGTGATATTATGTCACCTAATGGGACAATTGTAATAAATAGCCCAAAAGCTTCCCTCTGTATGTGCTTTCTTTGGATTTTTATTAAGCTGAACTTTGTATGGTAATTACAAAAAATATATTGATGACTGGCAGAAATTTACAAATTGAATAAAACTGAAGGACAAAAGGGCGCAAACCATCCGCAAAGCATTTAAAATTTTAAACTGCTTTTCTATTTAATTTTTGTTATTCTAGAAACTCAGTCTCTTTCGCTCCACTGATGGCTCTTCAGGAGTATATCAAAGTTGTACTGATTACATTATAGGTCTAGCTTCTCTCGTGGACTGTGCGACCTCTGATTTATTTTTTATAAAATTCACATTATACTTATTATTTACTGAAACTAGTTCTAAGAACTGAAGACCACACATTTCTATCCACACTTGGGTTTCACACATGACGAAATACAGTGGGAAGATTGCCGATCGTTGGATGACGACACAATCAGTCCACGGTTTGAAATACAAAAATTTGATTAATGTCTTACGTAAATAGACAGCCGACAAAATTTGGATAAGATTTTAAACAGGTTATTTTTCTCCTCTCTCTCTACATTGCTTTGTAGAGATTTAATTCAAACCAAAAATATGCATAAGCATGCTGATATATGCAAAAATATTTCCACATTTCCACTGTAAGCACGCGACAGCCGTACGTCTTTATCAACCTTCAACATAAGGAAACATAAGGAAAACTATTAAAATAAATTTTCACATACTGGTTTTTGAATAGCATTTTCATAGCACTATTTTTGATGTAAGAACTGTGAGATGTACAAAGAGAAGGTCCCAAGATACTGGCTGACAAAACGGCATACGTGATTTGACAGAACATAGAAGTGGGTTAATTTTTGGTTTCATAAAAGCCCAGTCGGACGCACGACGTTTCATACAAAAATTAAGCTATGAAAAAACAGACGTAACGATTTCCTTGCACTTAACATTTTGCCCAACGGACTTAAAAATGGATTCTTGCGCTTAACAGCACATGCGAGGACTCTATGTTAGTAGGCAGTGGGCCTCATTTTGCGTTGAGCAGCTGATGCAAAATTGATGACTCCAGATGTTACGCGCTCTTATCCTACATGCAAGTCATCGATCGACTGGACTCAACTAAAATCAAACAAGAAAGAATGTCGGTCAAGCCAGACCATTGCTGATTGCCGAACTAGATTTAAGGCTTTGAGGAAGAGCTATCGCTATCATTGCAGAAGCGCAAGCGTTATGCTGGGCTTATACTGCGTCACAGAGTGTCACATATTCCCGTATCAAATTCATGTGGAGCTGTGACACTGAAATGTGACACTCTGTTTTGCAAGGGTATGTCAAGATTGAATTTATCTCGCCGTGTTTATACCCTTGCAGAGGGTATTATAATATTGTGCGGATGTTTGTTACACATTGAAGGAAGTATTTCTGACCACATAAAGTATATATATTCTTGATAAGCATGACGAGCTAAGTTGATTTAGCCTTGTCCGTCTGTTTCTATGCTATCTACATTTAGCTGCCATAGAAACGATAGGTCGAAAAACTAGTCTTAGTAAGAAAAACTTTTTTGTTTTTAATGGAAACGCTTCCAAAGTTTGTTTTTCTTAGTTTACTATCCTTTCCCATGATTTCACTAAGTTTGGTCGAAATCGGATGACTATAGCATATAGCTGCCATATGAACGATCGTTCGAAAAACTAGTTCTAGTGAGATAACCTTTTATTGTTTTTAATGAAAACTTTCTTGTCATTGGCAGTCACTTATTTTATATACTTTTACGCAATTCTACAAAGTTTGGTCAAAATCGGATGACTATAGCATATAGCTGTCATAGGAACGATCGGTTGAAAAACTAGATCGAGTGAGGAAAACTTTTTTGTTTTAATGAAAACGTCATTTTTATTGGCATATTCTTATTCTATATACTTTAACACATTTCTTCAAAGTTTTATCAAAATCGGAGGACTATAGCATATAGCTGCAGTATGAATGATCGGTCGAAAAAGAAGTTCTAGTGAGAAAACCATTTTTGTTTTAAATGGGATCGCCTCCAAATTTCGTAATTGACAGTGTATTATGCTTTTCCATGATTTCACCAAGTTTGTTCGAAATCAGAAATATATATAGTAAAGATTTCATAGAAAAGTAAGGTCCAAAAAGTAGTCTTAGTTAGAAAAACTTTTTTGTTTTCAATGGAAGCTGCAAGGGTATACAAAACTTCGACCGAGCCGTAGTTAGCTTTCCCCTATTTTTAGATTTTGAAAAACCGACTAAAAGACACCAACTTACCGAACTTTTGTTAGTCCCCACATAGCGTCCAAAAAATTTCTCGAGCTGTTTCGAAAGAGTGCGACCACAAACACCGAGTCCCGAGATTTTTATACAAATGAATATATATTCTTGATCAGGTTGACGAGCTGAGTAGATTGAGCTTTGTCCGATCGTCTGTCCGGGTTGTAAGTAAAAATGAATCAGGTTTGAAACGAACATGTTCGAACCCGGAATACCTCCTTTCTTAAGAATGTAAAAAGGAAGTTTATTCAAAATTTATATTTGTCAACTTTGCCTACAAAAAATTAATTATCCTAAAAGCTTTGCTAACTTCTGAACGATATTGAACTAGATGTCTTATTAGTACCATCGATTTCAGTCTCAGCTGTTCGCACTCTCCTATTGAATATTTGACATATTATTTGCTATTCAATGAAAACTGGTTAAAACATGAGCCTAACCAAGGTTCAATCTAAAACGTTCTCGAAAAAACCTTGAACCTCAAATTTCGAAACAACATCCATTGGAAAATTTTGGTTGAACCCGCCAACCGGTGCTTCGAAAAATTCATTTATTTAAGATATCAACTTGGTAATGGAAAAGGTAAAGCTTTAAACAATGCCCAAGCCCGTTTAAAGGTAAGTACTTCGAGCAATATCCTAAGAATTATTAAAGCTATCACCTTGAAACTTGATAAGAAAATTGGTAATAAAGTGTAAGATAGTTTTTCGTTTAAGACTATACCAAAGCTAAAAATATTCTAAAATTTTGTGAAAGAATATATCATTTAAAATTTATTAAAGTATATTATTATCCTTACTTCCTAGTTGGGCTAGGGTAACCAAATATATCTATGATCTGGTCACTCAACCCACTTAAACCTAAATTTACATAATTGTTTTAAACATTCAAAAATATTGCATTTTTATTCAAAATCTTCAAATCGAAATATTCCACGATTATAATAAAATGGGTAAAGATCTTTCATTATTTGAACAAAGCTGGGATTTGTGTATATTCGCATACGATATTGATCACCTTCCTCATCATCGCGCATAAGCGAATGCATATTGGATTCTTTATCCGACGGAAATTGTATCACTGGTAAATGGTTCGAGATGGCAACAAAAGCTAAAGGATGATATAAAACGTTTTTATAATAATAACTAACCATTATCCAAACACTCACCATATAAAGTATTATTCTCCTTGTACATGGACATTTGTATCTCTCTTAGTTTTGGCAAAGGTTTCTGGTACTTTAAAAGTTTTAGACACTCAACCAGATGCTCCCAGTAGATTCTCACAAATGTATCAAAGTACTTTATGCGTATATCCAGTGCAGCCGAGAGGGTAATAATGAATAGCAAATCTAGAGCAGGGTTGCCCCATTTGCAGAGTTGAAAGTCCACCATAATAAGTTCATCTAAGGCACCATTCTCGAGATAGTTGCACATCAGATTGCTGGACCAGAAGTCACCATGAACTAGGGTATTAAATTCTTGGCTATCAACTTCGAGATTGCGTAGGGACATCTGGATATATTGCTGAGGACTTGGCTAAAAAAATAGATGACCTGCTTAATGTCATGTGAATACTTTTAAAGGATTTAATCAACTTACAAAGCTTTTAACATATTTATCCGCATTCTCTAGACCCCAGGTAGCCATAGCCTTTCGGTAGGTACGACTGCATAGCTCAAAGTTTTTTCCTGAAAATTCCTTTGAACGTTCAGAGAAAAATCCTTCGTCGAACTCTTCCGGAAAGGGTCCATTTTGCTCTGCATAAACGGCTCCAGCTGCATGAAATTCCGCCAACTTGTGCAGTGTCCTCTTCATATGCTCCATATCCAGACCCTTAATGCGATCGACATTCTTGAAATTTTTTACGCTCAAGTCTTCAAACACAAAATGTATTTCATCATCATGTTCGTCGATTTGCAGGCACTTGGGCGATAATTGTATATCAGACCCAGCTGCTCTATAAAGGCCCTCAAAAGCTGGCAAATAAGTTTTATACATTTTTGATTCTTTGTTAAAAATGCCAAACTCTTTGAGCTCCTTGCCGCCACGATCGGACGCCAGTTCGGTTTTGAATATGTAAGTTTTGTGCTTGATGCTTCCATCTGAAGAGAAATGATGAAATACATATTGTTATCTCATTTGAATTCGTTACACTGTCTACGCACCTTTCAATTCCAAGTCCAAGTGTATGCGTAACATGATGGAGGTGAAATTTTCGCCAGGAGGAATGGCTGCTACAGGTGTAAAACTCAAAACTTTCGCATAATCGGGTTCATCTTTTGCCAGAACTGAGTAGAAATATTCCTCTGTAATCCATTTCGGTATGACCAAATGTTCATTAACATTTACAATGTTTTTGCTTGTTTTCCCTTTAGTCATTTTGGTGAGAGATTTATGGTGAAACTAATTCATTTGGGTCTGCTGTAGGTTTATATACGTAGATGGTAGCAAAGCTTTTGGTAAAGCTTTTGATAAGACAACTAATTACAACTTTTTAAAGTTTCACGAAAGTGCGAAGTCATAGTCATGGTTTTTATACCCGTTACTCGTAAGATTAAAAGGGTATACTAAAGTCGTGCAAATGTAGGTAACAGTCAGAATGAAGCATCTCCAACCCCATAAAGTATATACATTCTTGATCAGCATCAATAGCCAAGTTGATTTAGACCTGTCCGTCTGGACATAAAGCGCTGTTAATGCTCTGTTAATTAACATAAGGGAACCTATTAAACATTATTTCCCTGAGTAACGAGGTATATCAAAGTCGGACAGTGCCGACTTAAACTTACGCTCTCGTTTGTTGAGTATATTTGTTGTTTATGCACTTTAGCTTGTATTAGTAAATTTCGCTTGGGAAGTGAGAACACAAGATTTCTTTTCTGAGAGTCAATCAAAAAGTGTGTGGGCATAAAAGTAATGTACAAAAAATGAGTAAACTAAGAACTAATGAGGAAAATGTATACACGTAATGGAAATTTTGTTAAATGTACTGCAGTTGTAGTAGAGACGCCCGTTACTAAAAGATAATTTCCTATCTGCAATAGATCACTCCTCTTATCAAAAAACCTGTTATAAATTTGTAAACAACAATGCTTAAATATATTACCGTATGACACTCAAAATTAACCTGTGACGAGGCAAGCAAATAATGAATAGTCTTAAAATGGTCAAGCCTAATTACCATTTGGTCAGATTGTGAATCACACAGATGGCATTGCTCAAGACGAAATGAAAAAAATAGGGGAAAGTTAACTTCGGACGGGCCGAAGTTTAGTATACACTTGCAGCTTCCATTGATAACAAAAAAGTTTTTCCAACTAAGACTACTTTTTGTACCCTACTTTTTTATGGGTTCTATACTATAAAGATGTCTGACCAAACTCTGTGAAATCATGGAAAAACGTAATACACTGTTAATTACAAAATTTGGTGGCGATCCCATTTAAAACAAAAAAATTTTTCTTACTAGAACTTCTTTTTCGACCGATCGAACGGACGGACGTACAGACGGACAAGGCCGAATGAACTCATCTCGTCATGCTGATCAAGAATATATATACTTTATGTGGTCGGAGATGCTTCCTTCAATGCGTTACAAACATCCGCACAATTTTATAATACCCTTTGCAAGGGTGTCCTTCTGTCCGTATGTTTCTATGCTATCTCCTCCGTCAGTTTTAAAGCTATCCTCACCAAACTTTGCACAAAGTCCTTGGTACAAATACGCTGCACATTTGTCGGAACCGGCTGGATCGGATGACTATAGCATATAGCTGCCATAGGAACGATCGGTTGAAAAACTAGTTCGAGTGAGGAAAACTTTTTTGTTTTTAATGAAATCGTCCTTTTTATTAGCATATTCTTAATTTAACACATTTTTACAAAGTTTAATCAAAATCGGATGACTATAGCATATAGCTGCAGTATGAATGATCGGTCAAAAAAGAAGTTCTTGTGAGAAAAACTTTTTAGTTTTCAGTGGAAGCTGCAAGGGTATACAAAACTTCGGCCGAGCCGAAGTTAACTTTCCCCTTTTTTTTTTTTTTGTTTATAATAAAATGTATATTTATTTAGTCACCTTAAGCTAAATTTTACAACTTACTGTGGTTGTCTACGAAGCCTTGATAGACATGACATCCACAGAAAAGGACTCTCAAAATTTAGCAAGCGCCTTGGACTTCGAATTTCTAATAAGCCTACAAGTAATTAACCTTGTTTATAGCCTATCGTTGCCGTTGAGTTACGAATTTTAAAAAGGTAATTTAGATTTGCTTCAAACCATGGATCTTACCAAATATTTCATATAAACAGAATTATTTATCGACCCGCCAAAGGAATGGTAAGGATCCGATGTTCTTTACACTATCCGCTGATCCACACCCGGCCACCCTCACACTATCAAAATCGGCGCACGAATCACAATTCTTCTTTGCTTTTGAAGCAATACTTATTTGCAGAGCTCGCAAAAACTGTTAACACTTTTTTTTAATGCGCCTCATTGAAAAACAGAAACTAACGCAGCTCAAGCGGTTTCTCACTGTTACATGTTTTCGGCTAAGCAAAACAAACGAGTCGGTCATCTGACAACCTCCGACAGCAACTGTTTTGAGCGAGCGCTCACTAAACAACTGTCAGCTAATGAACGGAACACAACATGTGTCTACGAAAATTTTTTTTTTGTTTTGTACGTTTGGTATTTTGTTTGTATGTGTGACGCTCGTTATACACAGACACATGAGCGCAACATCCAGCCACATATACATACGCAAAAAACACTTCGGAAGTATGCTCTCGGCAAAAGTGTCAGTGAAAGACAGGAGAGAAACAGGAACAAAAAATGAGTCTTTGCTCAGAGCGCAACAGAACTGAAACTGTCTATCGCTCCCTGTTTTCGTTGTGTGCGTAACCAAACTGTTTTTTGCCGACACATTGAAAGTGTTGAGAGTTTTTTGCGAGCTCTACTTGTTTGAAAATTATTTCGAAATGGGGTAAAAAGGAGCAGACGTTTTTATTTATGTGCAGGAGTCTGCAGAAAAAAGTTGAACTCAACGAAGCACGATTACATTTGTAACATTTTTACAATAATACTACAGCAACAACAATTGGACAGATACAATCGGACTATACAACATATATTTGGCATACTAGAACAAATATTTTCCATATTCCAATTTATTTTTTCTTTATTGAATAAGCCTCAGCACAAGTGCAAAGTCAATCAACATTTGCCATCGATTTGTGATAAGTCAGGAGTGCGCTCAATCAGCTGACTTTGACTGCGCTCCAAAATTTAACCGATGACCTTCGGACTCTATGCCAAATATTTGGGCAATCTGACCATAGTGCCAATGTGCCATTACGGACCATGAACAAAAAATCATTAACGATCGCATTAAGCTGTCAGTTTCGGTGAGACAATCAAACCACGGACAAATATACGATGTACAATAATGAAAACGCATTTATTGTTTCGAGGCAAACAGTTTATTCAGCATTTAAGCTGCCAGAAGTGATGTGCAACATAAAAAATTAATAGTCCATGACCACAGTACTGAAACAATGCAAAATTATCATCTGGGACGAATGCACTATGGCGCACAAACATTCTCTTGAGGCGTCCAAAAGTACACTCAAAGATATAAAAACTCCTTTCATGCGATTTCAGACTATCGCTTCTCGTCATTCTACGTTCCCCGTACTCTAATGAAATCAATGCTTGCTTGAAATCATTGCCACTGAGATTTAATGTTGTGACACAATGGCTTCCCAATGCTAGAAGATCCATCTGGTCATACATTCTCCAACTAATTTTTAGATGTCAACGATGTTCCTGTTCATGAGGATACTCAATACATAGAAATGACCTCCAATTACTGCACAGTTGATGATTCGCAAAATGCTCATTTCCCGATGCACGCACACAATACATAAATCATGCGTGGCTCGAGAAACAGCAATTTGGCAGCAAAAAGTGTTGACGTCGAGAACTAAAACTGCAAGCAACGACTTGGAAGCAAACAATTTGATCGATACACTTTGCGATATCAACGAAGCTGTAAATTATCCTACTGAGTTTTAAACTCACTGGATTTGCGACATCTTTTACGACTAAAAGTTGGATCACCGGCTATTTTGCAGGCACGAATTCCAATGATTCGCACAGGGATGCCAATTGCATTCAAACGCGTTTATTTTCCTATTAGATTGGCATTCGCAATGACAATCAATAAGTCGCAAGGGCATACGATGTCCGTTTGCGGCTTAGACTTGGGCACACCATGTCTTTCACTCGTTCATTTATACCTGGCATGTTCTCGCGGAGTCAAACCATCGAGCATATTTGTTAGCTAAGGACGGACTGATTTGAAATGGTTAATTTCGCTTACGATACTATTCATTAATAGTAAGTAAAACTTGTTAAGGACCTCTCGAGCATTGAACAGAAATGTTGTACATGTTGTGGCTGGTTAATTTCAAACTAGTTTAATGAATCATCATATATCCACTTTAATGCTAGTGTATTCAGTTCTGAGTCATACCAGTTGAAACTATATCAATAAGGCTGATACATAGACCCTGACAATGCACTGATAAGGGCATAATTATTATTTAAACGAAAAAAATTAATTAAATTCGTTCAGTGGCAAAGTAACCACTGCCGCGTGAAGTCAACCTGAACCCAACATTTCCACAATCATGGCCGAAGAAATAGTCAATCCAAACGAGCACCTCATCATACCAGATTGGCTCAATGTAACATATTTCAAAAATGTTCTCGACCAGGAAGAACCAGATCATGTGAAGATCTTAAAATTTACTCCAGTGGCAGCTATGCCCCCAGGAGAGAATTTCAGTTCAACCATGCTAAGAGTTTACATAGATCTGGAAATGAAGGGTAAGTGCATTTCAAGTCTGAATAAAGTTTTCCTCCTAAAATTGTTCCATTTTAAACACAGATGGCAGTGTCAAGACCAAATCTTACATTTTCAAGGCTATGCTACCCAGTGACAGGGGAGGAGATGATTTAAAAAACTTTGATATGTTCCCCAAGGAATCAATGATGTATCAAAAATATTTGCCCGCCTTTGAGGAACTCTACAAAAACGCTGGCTGGGACCATATACAATTGGCTCCCAAGTGTCTGCATGCCGAAGAACAAGAGGGCTGTACACACTTAATTTTTGAGGACTTGCGTGTGAAAAATTACAAAACTTTCGATCGCATTAAGGGCCTAGATCTGAAACATATGACCAGAGCTTTGCATAAGTTGGCCGAGTACCATGCAGCCAGTGCAGTGTATGAAGAACAGCATGGTGCTTATCCCTCGGAGTTTGAAGTGGGTTTTGTGGTACCCAAGGCCAAAAAAATGCACCTAGAGGCATTCGAAAAGAGGGAGAAGCCTTATAGAAGAGCTATACTTAGGTGGGGTATGCCAGATGCGGAGAAGTATGCCAAGAACTTTGTAAGTTTTTTCCTATTATTTCTAGAATTTCAAATATCTCACATTTTTTCAAACATAGCCCTCTTCTGAGCAATATTGGGCTCAATCGTTCAACTCCCTGGAAGTGGATCCCAATGAATTCAATGTGTTAAACCATGGCGACTTCTGGTCTGGGAATTTAATGTGCAATTATTTAGACGATGGCCAAATAGATCAGTTAATTTTAGTAGACTTTCAGTTAGGTAAATGGGGCAGTCCCGCTCAGGATTTGTTGTTTTTTATCATACTGTCAGCTGCCAATGACATACGACTGAAGGAATTTGATAACTTTGTGAGAATCTATTGGGAACGTTTGATCGAGTGCCTGAAGGTTTTAAAGTTTAAGAAGCGGCTGCCTCAGCTGAGGGATATTCAAGCAGCTTTGTACAAGAAGAACAATTCATTTTATGGTAAGTTTGGATATACTTTAATGAACCTAAAGAGTCTATTATTTAATAAACTGTCTTCCCTTAGCTTTCTACGCCTTGACCAATCATCTGCTCATTCTTTTATTCCCCACGAGTAAGGAGAGCAATTTACATGATTTAGCTGCCGAAACAGATGAGTCCAAAAACTTGCGCAAAAATATTCTAAACAATCCCGCCTATGGACAAGTCATGAAGGATTTATATCCATTTTTCTACAATCGTGGACTTTTTAATTTTGAAGATTATGAAGATGTGTGAGAGTTGTGGCAAGTAATAAAATTAAACTCAAGGGTGATGAAGCAAAACTGATAACTGGTTTGGAAACAAGTGGAGTGGATATGAAAATAGTTATACTTATTACAGGGTGAAATTTGTTTTGTCAGCTTGTCTTTTATAAATGACACCAAGAACCCAAGGAAGAGTTCGTGGTGAGAATTGCTTAAGGAACCTGATTCTAAATCATCGTGTGTGCTCTTTTTAAATGATTAAGTATATCAGGCCAGTTCCCGTTTCCGAGTGAAATTAAAAAGTAAAACGATCGCAATTCCGAATCGTTTTCATTTCGGTGTTCCCGTTTCCGAGTGAAATTGAAATCGATTGTCTTTTCGAATGAATGCTCGAATCGTTTTCGAATTTTTATTCAGCCATAAGGCAGCCTTAACAATTTCAATCAGCACTGCACATGCGCTGATGCGGAATTTCGAACAGCTCGGTTTCATTTCGATCGATCTTTCGTTCGTTTACAAGCAATTGCCAGGGTACAAGCATAAAAAAATGATTTTAAATAAAATTGTACGCACGATATATCAATGAATACTTCAAAATCTCTACAATGTTGGTCATGTTACAATAAAAAAATATTTGCAAAATAAAAAGAATCAACGTTGCCAAGAAAATGGTCATTTACTTTTCATTCCACTTACTCTTAGGCAATACTTTTGAAACCGAGTAATTTGATCGTTTTTCGAAAACGGGAACAGCTACCAATTCCAATTCCGCATGATCTAGTCGAAATCGAAAACGGGAACAGGCCTGTATTGTTGTATATCCTCAGGTCCTATAAATATTTCCATTTTTTTTTAAATTTTGCTTGAAAACCTTGCAAACACCAATATTAGTTAACCCAAAACAGAATAGTAATCAAATTTGACACATTTTTGTTACTTTTTACAATTTTGTTCTTTCCCTAAAGGCCCGACGGACTGACGACGTAACGAGAAGTTTCATACAAAAATTGAGAGACAAAGAAGCTGGCGTAACGATTGCCTTGCACTTTACGTTTACCCCCGTTGGAGTCAAAACGTACTTTTGCGTTTAACAGCGCTAAACAGAGCTTAACATCTCATACGTGGACTCAATGTTAATAGGATGTGGGCCTTATTTTGCGTTGCTCTGCTGGTGCAATATTGTTGCCACCAGATGTTACGCGCTGTTACTCTACATGTTTGCCATCGATCAGCTCGATTTAACTAAAATAAAACAATGGCAGAAAAATTAAAGCGAAAGAACCGATTGGAAATGTTTTCGCATGGAGACAAGGTAGCGCTGATTTTGGCGGTGAGACCGGGATACCACTTGGGACTTATCCCACCCCAAACATTCGGACTCAAGGCTTGGAGTGAAGTGGCCAAGCTTGTTCAAAAAACAAGATCTGTAACATACGTGAACACTTTGGATAAATTGATTCAAATTTCAACCAATATGTGACAGTTGTTGATTGCCAACCTGGTTTAAAGGCTTTGCGGGAGAGCTATTGCTATCATGGCAGAAGCATAAGCGTAAATCACTTGTCATCAAAACAAAACACACCTGATTGAGCAGTGTGACCCTCCACTAGCTAATTTAAAAATGCCATGAGCCTGACAACGCGATACAGTGGCCTAATTTTTTTGTTAGTTCTGGTCACATGTGGTGGCGTATGCTGAATTACTTACGTCGGCAGTCCGTCGGGGCCTTAAGCACGAAATTCACCGGCGTAACTTTTGCAAGTAATGGTGCAACTTTTTTCGATTTTAATCGATTCTCAAAAATAACATCGATGTTTATCACGCAGGGAAAATATCTATACATCGATTCGAGAATCGATTTATTTGCCAGCTCTATATCAAACGTCCTTATCCCAGCATTATTTCATCTTAAAACAAGCAAGGGAGCTGTAGTCGAGTGCCTTGACTACAAAATACCCTGACAATGCAAGAACCCCCCTCTCTTCCACAAGCAAAATTGATTCGAGTATAGCTTCGGTGTTTTTTGTCCGATCTTATTGATCTTTTCAGAATAGATAGATATTGGGCCTTACATGATATAGGGTCTAACTTAAAAATTGTGGCTCAGACAGTTTTTGCGCTTAAAGGGGGATGGGAGGATTTTTCCAAATCTGAAACAAACTCGATTTGAATCTGGTATACACCTACCTATATGCAAAAATTTATGGCGCTATCTCTTATTATCTCTAAGATCGACGCGTTCAACGGACAGACGGACATGGCTAAATCGACTCTGCTGTTAATGCTACAAGAATATATATACTTTATAGGGTCACAAATGCTTCCTTCTACCTGTTACATACTTTTGCACAACTTCATGACCCCCTTTTCCCATTTTTAATGGGAACAGGGTATAAAAAGCACATAAAATTCTAAATTTAATCTTGATCATGCTTATTTTGTGCTCTGAAAGTTCTTAGAAAAGTTACGAATTATACTTGGCATAACCAACTGTTCTTCAAATCAAGAACTTAGGGATTTTAAAAAGCGTTTGAATCAGGAATTTAGTACTTTAATCAAGAATTTCCAGGCTTATTGAAGTTTTGAAACAGAAAACTTCCCACTTTTAAGAAGGAAATTTCTTGATTTTTTCTCGACAATGAGTTCAGTTCTGCACTCATGCGAGAAATAAGCCAAGGCCACAACGTGGTAGTAGGCTCTGCCTGAAGTGCATGTTAAGGCAGGCATGATTTTAGTACCAGCCCTTTCAAATCTGGCTTTGATTCAGTACTTACCCGAACTGAAGGGAATCTGTCAGAGAAAACATATATAAAGTGATTAGTTTTTTGCCTGTAACTTGTTAGCCAAGGCAACAAGGTCCAGTATCTTGAATGGTTGGTAGTGATTCTTGATGATTTTCGTGTGCTAAGCAAGACTGCGTTTTCAGAAATGGTCCATCACGTCGAGATTTTTAGTAATTTGAGCTTAAAGCTGCTAAAAGTGCCTATTTTGATCTTTTTACGAATCTTGTTAAGAGTCTCTTTGATACCATCGGAAGTACCACTCCTTAGCTTTGAAACTAACCATCCCAGACAATTCTGCGATTTTTTTCAATGGAGATATACCTCTTTTAGCACTTGTGTAAGAATCCAAAAATGTCCTTTTTATAGATGGTGCTAAGTATGCAATGGGTGGTAGAGTCTCTAATATGTTTTCGTTTCTAAAAACAGTAAAGAAGGCTGGTCATTTTTAATAAACCAAACAAGAAACATGAATCATTTTGGGGTAAAATACTTTTAGATGCTTTTCATCCTTAGTCATATATGTAGCTGCATCTGTTAGTAGCATAGGTACTTTTTCTTTAATGTCATTCGGCCTCAAATTCCTCAGGGCATTATTTACAAATCTTGAAATAGCACCACTTTTAACGTTTTCTATCTCCTTACTAGCAACCAAATATGGTCTTGTGGGAGTTAAATCATTGAGACTTCCAACTTTAAGATTGGCTATAAACTTACCGGCCTTATCAGTGGGTTCATCTACTGAAACCCATACACAATTATTTCCAATAGCTTCTCGTATTTTCGATATTTTCATACAGCACTTATCCAAATAGTTTTTGCGAATTGTGCTTTGATTCGGAATATTCGATTTATCAAAAACGAATTGAAAGTTGGGTTACTTAACGCGTTTAATGGTATATTGCGGCAACCATAGCTTGGCACAATTCATAATAAAACGAATTCTCAGGAATATTATCATTTTTGACTGCAGTCTTATTATTGATATGCAGACGCTACTTGGGAGCTTATATTGACTCTCGGTATATGACATTTGACATTTTCGAATGGGTCGAAATACTCTCGAATATGCTTTTAGGTCGAAGATATGAAATACAGGGTGGCTGATGAATATTACTACATTAAGAAAGTCAAATAACTTTTTTCCAGTGTATGGAATTCATTTTTCTTTTATTCATGTTAAAGCTAATTCAATTTTATTAAATATAGCTCAATTAGATCTAAAAATAATTGAATTTAAATGCCCCCCCCCCCCTGCTCGTTGATGCATGTGCGTCATCTTATGAAAAATTGTTCATTACTGCTTGGAGAGTTGACACAGGAATAGCCGCAATTGTTGCTCGAATGTATTGCTTTGGTTCATTCAAATTTGTCGGTTTTGTTTTGTAGACTTCCTCTTTGCAATAACCCCACAAGAAAAAGTCAGGTGCAGTGGGATCGGGCGACCTGGGGGGCCAACGGAATGTGGAGTTTCTAGATATCAGCTTATTGGGAAATTTTCGTCGCAATTCTGTCATAAAAGGCTTGGCAATGTGAGGAGTTGCAGCATCTTGCTGAAACTACACAGACTTGAAAGGAATTCTCTTTCGGCGTAATTCCGGATAGAAAAACTCTCTCAACATGCTCAAGTAACGGTCTCCAGTAACAGTAACGGTGTGACCGTTTTCTTCGAAGAAGAAGGGCCCGACAATGCAGCGTGGTGAAACTGCACACCACACTGTGACACGAAGTGGATGCAATTCCATCTCATGGAATATTTGTGGGTTGGAAGCACTCCATATTCGACAATTTTGATTGTTTATGTTGCCGTTTAAGTCGAAATGGGCCTCGTCAGACATAAAAAGACAGTTTAACATGTTTTCGTCCTCTTCCACCATTTGAAGCATCTTCTGGCGAAATTCCAAGCGAATCGGCAAGTCTGCTGCGTTCAGTTTGTTGGCCATTTGAATTTTATATGGGAATAAGTTCAAATTATTGTGCATAATTGACTACAATGACTGTCTTCTAATACCCATTTGAGCAGATAAGTTCCTTGTCGAAACTCTTGGATTGGTTTGTACAGCTGCAGCTACCGCAGCGATTGTTTCCTCCTTTCGAACTGTAGGGTTTCGATGGTAAGGTCTTCTTTCGACTGTCCCACGCTCGGAAAAATTGTTAACAAGTCTCATTATGGTCCATCTGGTCGGAGGATCGCCGCCAAACGTGCGCCTATACTCTCTTTGAACCGAAACTACGGACTACAGGGCGTGATAGCGGCGGACAATCCAAATTCTTGTTTCAGTGTCCCAATTATCCATTTTCCATAAGCCTAAAGATCAGTCTACAAAAAAAAAAGTAGATTCCTCAAATAGAAAAAAAGTTCTTCAATTTTTTTTTTGGCAGCAGCTTTCATCAGCCACCCTGTATGTCAAATATGCAAAATCAATGAAGATTTAAAATAATCTACTTTTCGTCAAACAAATTTGCATCCAATCAAATATTTTTTGTGACTACCCATTAAAAATATGATTTTACCTGAAATCCGATGTCTACTTATGAGACAGAAAAAAACCTAGGCTTTATAGGGTTAATAGAGTTAAACTTAGAGCTTTCACCACAAGCGAAGCTTTCCCCTTGTAAGTGTGGGCTAGAATGAATGAATAATGCAATGGCATACGTTGATTTCTCTGTCTCTTAGAATAATTACAAAGTAAATTAATATAATTCATTCAAATTAATTTTGCGAGTTTTTTATTTATTAAAATCTCCTCCCCAAATAGAAACAGTAACAGAGGATAAAACCCCTAATAAAGCACTTAGAAAGTGAATCTAGTGAAGTGAGCAGAGGTCAATGACCCAAATAAATTTAAGATTGTCACCAATTCCCTTTAAAAGCTTACAAGATTTGTACGCTGACAATGTCTACGAAAATTACATAATCAAAAAAGGTACTACACGCACATCTAGTGCCAAAAGTAACCTGTCGAGTAAGGTCAGCATCTGTTTTCTAAAGAAATAGTAAACCCTACTGAGTAGTGAGATTTGATCTAATCATGCCGTAAACAAAGAAAAACAATTATGGAGTTTATGTCAAAAATGTGTTCGGTAAAATATATTTGTCAACCACTGTGCCAACATATATACATATGTTTGTCGCAGTCTTGCTGTACTATCAGCCTCATCAATATACTAGTTGATAAGGTTCCCGCAATCAGCTACTGCAACGCTTGACCATCCTCATCCCCATACACAGACACATAACAATCACTCGAATGTTCACACTCAGACGCAGTATAAAAGCTCTTTCAATTATCACTCCTCTGTCTGTATAGAATGAGGGGAAGACTTTGGGCCAAAATAGAAATATTGTTCAAGCGATGCGATGCTTGCTCAGTGTCCAAGCTCTTTACGAACCAGTTAGACTGGCGGCTAGTAGCTCACCTGGCGCCGCCTACGCTTTCACTCGATGCGTGCCAGTCAGTCAGTCGCTCAGTCGCTCAGTAGAACTCAAGAAACTCGTCGTGCCAAATAAAATTTCAATACAAATAACAACATTCTCGATAAGAAACAGTTGCTCTGCGCGAGTCGTGGCGATCACAACAAGTGAGCTCACTGTGGTGGAATCTGTTATTCATTATGCCTGATAATAGCAACAAATTCTGCAATTCCAATGATGTCCACATACCGGAGTGGATCAATGAGGCCTACTTCAAGAAACTGCTCAAGCGGGAGCTCAAAAGAATTTCGTAAAATCTTGAATCTCTCCATTATACCGGCCACGCCTCCCGGGAGGCATACACCTCGTTGCTGATGCGCATTATCATAGATATAGAACTGAAGGGTGAGACAGACAACTTGACTTGACATTACTTAACTCGGCGGTTAACTAATCATTATTTACCTTTTGGTTTATTTAATTTAGATGGCTTCTCAAGCAAAAATCCTATATACTAAAGACTATGTTAGACGATGCCCAGGGTTGCGGATTTGTCAACACCCTCAACATCTTTCCCAAGGAAAAGCAAATGTATGAACTGATTATACCACAATTGGAACAGCTCTATGAGCAGTTGAACAAGACAGTTAAGCTTGCACCCAAGTGTCTGTGGGCCGAAAATGTCAAGGGACGCATTTGTCTGGTGCAAGAGGATCTCAAAACAAAAAAATTTCGAAATATCAATCGTCTCAAGGGTTTCGATATGGCACATATGGAGCGAGTGCTAAAAAAGTTGGCCGAATTCCATGCAGCCAGTGCTGTGTGGCGTCAAATTAACGGTCCATATCCTGAGGATTTTCAACGTACCTATTTACCGGCCAATTATCAGAAATCCAAATCGTATCAGGCACGAGTTCAAAGCTATAAGGCAGCCATGGCCAATTGGGGACTGATCGACCATGAACAGTATGTGAGCCGCATTGTAAGTAGAACTCGGAGAGAAATTAGTTTTAAATGAAATTATAAGTAATCTTGTGTAAGAGAGTGAGAACTGCAACTTTTTAAAAAAGTAGGCAGGAAATTCAAGGAGTATTAATAGAATTTATAAACGAAACCCTTTAGTACGGCCGACCGACGCTGTATCAACGTTCCGTCGACGATTTTGTGGCTGTGCAAAGAACCGACATGAGCGATAGAAGCAAGAGAAGCGACATAAGCCTCAATCGTTGTCGTCACGGCGCATCACCTTTCATAGAGCAACG
Organism: Lordiphosa collinella; assembly: GCA_018904265.1. NCBI lineage: Eukaryota > Metazoa > Arthropoda > Insecta > Diptera > Drosophilidae > Lordiphosa > Lordiphosa collinella. The sequence continues at coordinate 197,498 of JAEIFV010000465.1, forward strand.
CTGAGTTGACAAAAATACATCGACTGGTCCCAGCCTTACTAAAGGGAAGGGATTGAGTTTGAGAGACCGAACTCGAACCGCTGAACCGAACCGAACCGCAAACCGAACCGGCGTCCCTTCGAAAATGCTGAACCGAACCGAAAACCACAAATGAAAACGGTTCGGTTCGGTTCAGTTCACTGACGAGTCTCAAGACGCACAAATTTTGGGAATTTTGATCGAATTGCTACGATAAGTCCTTATCGATGCCGGATTTATGTAGCACCCAACCATTTTGAAACATGCAATTGTCCACCGACCTCTGAATATGCCTGTCATAAGTTAACATTCCTTCTTTGGAAGTTGCTAATCGATTTGTTTGCATATATCATTTCCTTTACGGGACGATATTCTCATTAGTCTGTCGAGCTTCTTCACCTTAATCCAACTTTAGCCAGGAGTACAGCTATTAAAGTGATATCATTATGGACGAAGCAAGCACATCCAACTATTCAAACTTTTTAATTCTCTAGGAATTCAGTATCGAAATGGTCGAAAAGTCACATATCACTTTAGAAATCATTATATTTCAAATATTGAAGCAAAAGTTCGGGGAAAAGACACTATAGGTGAGCTTTAATATTTTAAAAAGTTTTTCGGTATAAAGATAGCTTTCTCTGAGAAAATTTTCAATATTTAAAGGATTAGCTAGACCAAATAGAGTTGGTTCAAACAAAAACCCGGGGTGTAATACCTCTTAAAACCAGAACTAGTACTTTATAATGTGTTCGATCCAACTTTATTTTTCATCAAATAGTATGTCCCACCCAGGTTTATAGTTTTTCAAACTTCTGCAGCTTCAAAAGTCCAAAACAATTACTTTCTGAACAGATTTAAGGATATTTTTGAATGTTAGACTTCAGAATGGGCTTAAAGGGTTAAGGTTTGGTGGAATGAAGGGTAATCTTAGAACAAAAAGAAGTTTTGGACTTGCCGCAACTTCAAAAGTCTAAAAAAATGACTTTCCGAGCAGATTTCAGGGTAAATTGCGACGTTATACTCAACAAAAGGCTTTAAGAGTTGACATAGGGTGAAATTAAGGGCGATCCAAGAAAATAATGGAGTTTCTAACACGTTATCGGACTGCTTTTCCTTCGAAACTTCGGAAAAATATCTTTTCGTGCAGACTTTAGAGCAAACTGGGACTTTATACTTAAGAAATGGCTTAGGGCTTGAGACTCGGCAAAATTAAAAACGATCCTTGAACAGAAATGCGTTTTTGACAACTTTTGGACTGCCTTACCATCGAAAGTCTGGAAAGAAATAGATTTTCGAACAGATTTAAGCAAAATTCGGGACGTTATCCTTAAGGGTTTATGTTCGGCGGGAATTAGGGCGATCCTAGAAATAAGTTTTTGTCATTTTTTTTTAAATATAAATATGAAAATATCTGGTCGTTAAACTTAAGGATGGGCTTTAAGGGTTGAGATTTTACAGATTTTCGGCATCCAAGAACATAAAGTGCGTTGCGAATTCCTTTCCGCGCAGATTTTAGGGAAGATCGGGGTTATTTGCAAAAACAGAAACTGGCCTTCATTAAATTTATAATAAATAAAGACTGAACCACTGAACCGAACCGAAACCGCGGTTCAGTTGGCTTCAAAAACCATGTAATAAACCGAACCGGTGGTTCAAAAACTATGTGAACCACTGAACCGAACCAGTCCTTATTTCCAATCGATCCCATTATATGAGTTTATAAAGTCATGTCCATTCATCCGTCAGATTGGTTGAATGTTTCTGTGTCATCTTCGTGTGAATAAAATTACCAAATATAAACAAATAGACAAAATAAAGTAGGTGTAGTTCCAGTAATAGATTAACATATTTTAAATCAGCGATGTTCCTCCATAGCCCCCAGGGGCCGAGCGCAATCGGCTATTTACACGCACACGGGACGAGCGCATGCCGATGTCGGGCATATGAGCGTAAGCAGAGCTCTCTTTGCCTTCATTCGCTGCCCAGCCGTCGTTGAGGGCAGTTTAAAACTGGGCTGTGTCGCCTTAATATCGCACACCAATACACTCTCATTTTTTGGCCTCGCCCTTCTTGAACATCGCTGTTTTAAATGTAACTATTCTTGGATTACTTTAAATGTAAAGTGACAAGAATAATAGATCAAGAAGGAAGCCAGTACACTCAGTAAAATTCGTTCCAAAACGTTCTTAACAGAAATTGTGAACTGTGGTGCCATTTTTGAAACTAATTTTAAAGCCCACTGTTCAATGTTCATAATCGTTTCGGTGATGTGTTGATAACATATTTTATTTTCAAACTGAAAAAACATCGGGTTTTTGATTTTAAAAACTTTTTAGGCCTTTTTTAAAATTATTTTGATTTAGTTGTAAGACCTTCTTAAACTCATTTCAGCAACAGATCTTATTTTGGAAGCATATCGGGATATTTTTCCCAACATTTTTGTCGCATTCAGAGAAGATTTTGTAACATTTCTTGCTCATTTTAGCAACATTTAGGCTGCGTTCAAACACACTCGCAGGATGAAACATTTTCTCCAGGGATTAATAACGGAAACGTCAACCGAAATAAACCCTATCAAATCACGTACCGGAACCGGAACCGTTACAAATTTTTTTTAAACCGACTACCGTTTACCGTTATTATCCGAATGAAATCTGGCACCGGAACGGTTTCAATTAACCTTGCAGAGCGTTGGCATCCGGTAAGTGTTTTAAGCGGGTTTTTCTTAGCCACCGTGGTTTGCAAGAGCGCATCGTTATTTTGGTCAGATGTTTCTAAAGCAAAGACGAAACCATAAGCGAAACCATACACGATGTCAGTTTTTTTTGCTACTTTTCTTAAAAGACGTAAAATTCAAGCACCCCTCTGTAAAATTGGATTTGCACGACACTCTCGTAGCTTGTCAAGGGCTCTTATCATACGTACATTAATTGAAATGCTTTACACCAATGATACTCGAGATGACAGATCATTGGCTGCGATAGGCTATTGCTAGATGGCTCGTTATAAATATGATCAGTGATCTACCGACAATTTCTAGCAGCAATTTTGCTTTTATGGGAATCGAAATTGTTGAGAGCAAGACACAACTGTCGAATTTGCCGCATAATAAAAGATTGCTGACAGGAGAGCAGCCGGCAGAATTGTTTTCGGTAGAAACAATATTGTCGCTTGACAGCAATTTGTTTTGGTTGCTGTGTTTAATTATTTATTTACGTTCAGTAAGATAATTTAATCCAGGGGTGCCCACGTGCAACTTAAGGCCGCGTAGTCTCCAATACAAATGAAAGAAAATAAGTCTGAAGCAGCGATGTTCAAGAAGAGCGAGGCCAAATAGTGAGAGTGTATTGGTGTGCGATATTAAAGCGACACAGCCCAGCTTTGGCAACGAATACAAGCAAAGAGTGCGCTGCTTACGCTCATATGCCCGACTTCGGCATGCGCTCGTCCCGTGTGCGTGTAAATAGCCGATTGCGCTCGGCCCCTGGGGGCATTCGATTGCCAATATGTTGCTTTGTTCAATTCTGCAAAATGCATAGGAGAGAAAGAGAATTTCGTAAGGCGCAGGCTGATATACGCATTGGAATGGATTTGCTTAAAACAACAACGAATTCGGGGGGTGCGTATAGGCTGTGGGTATTTCTCATGTAATCATACACTCAAAAACAAAATTCAATCCAAATGGGATTACATCAATCCGAAACAGAATTGAAAACAGGGTAATCCCGGATATTCCTAAGCCGATCCGAAAAAAGATTAGTTTGATACCACTTTTTTCAATCCTAAAAAGATCAAATTTATCCCGCGGTAATCCCATAGAGATTAAATTAATCAAAAAATTCGAGCTCAATTTAGTCCCAAAGCAGGATCACTTTAAGCTTGTTCGAGATTAATTCGTTCCCAGAAAGATTCCTCTTCTACTTTCCCTTTCTTTCTCCATTTTCCATAGAACACCCACCGACACCAGTTTTTATATATTTAAAGCTTCTGAAAAAAACAAAGAAATATAAAAATTATTGTAGTCTTGTCTGGGACTCGAACTCACAAACCTTTCAGCTTTGCCCTGATCACGAATGGCATGACATCTGATCGTCTTATGTCTAAGATGATATTTATACTTTTCCGCTCTTGTTCCTAGTTTATGAACATGTGATCTCGAAAAGGATTGAAGTAAGCACATTTGGAATGAATCAAGCTCGAAAGGATTGCGGCAAGCCTTAAAAGATTGAATTGAGTAGAATATCCCGTAAGTCGAGATTGAATTTTTAAGCTCGTGAATTTGTCTCGCCGTTTTTTTTCTGTGTACATATGTTACAGGCAGAATGAAGCATCTTCGATATCATAAAGTATATATATTCTTGATCAGCATCAACATCCGAGTCCTCTCGACTGTCCGTCAGTTAGTAAGAACACAAAGATCTCAGAATCTAAGAGAGCTACAGCAACCAAATTTTAAATTTAGACTAGTTTTGTCTTCAAGCAGATTAAGCTAGACTCAAATTTTGCAGTCCTCCCGCCCGCAAGAAAAAAATTTGGAATAACTTTTTCAAATTTCAAGATATCGAGATATGCATAATACTATCGTGTATGTACCAAATATCTATAATCTCTCAAATTTTCAAAAAGATCGTTTAATAAATGGCAGAGTCATAAAAGTTACAAAAATTTTGCAAATTTTTCAGAGCAGCATGCGCTATTTGCTTACATAATGTTGATATATTTACATTAATATTAATACTCTTTTAATTAAACATTATCATTAATTCCACTGAGTAAAGGTCAGGGCCGTCTTTAATTTACGCTCTCGTTTTTATTCAAATTGGAATCATCGTGAGATCATTTTACAAGCTTTCTGGTCTTCTCAAAGAACTATTTTGATTTAGTTGTAAGACCACTTTAGATTCATTTGAGGAACTTATTGATTTTGAGAACATATTGGGAAAGTTTTTTTAAACTTTAGAGAACGTTTTTGTTATATTTTGGAAACAAAGCGAATTCAGCCTTGCCCACCCGATTTCTATACAATCATTGTTGAATTTTCATATATAGATCTTTGAGAAAGACTTTGAACCTGGTCGGGTATTAAACTGAAAAGCTTCATACATTATTTTTCCGTTCATTTTCCGACTTTTTCAGATTTTTTAAAGTTTAATTTGAAATAATCGAATCGCTGGGAACTAAGTTCTCCCCCATACAGCCTTGACCACAAATTTTCCACCAAGTGGGTCAACTTCCCGGAAGAATGGCATGCAATCATAGTGGAATTTTCATATAATTCCTTGAAAATGAGTTTGAGCCTGATCGGATGATTTACTTTTTTATTTGCAACAGTTTTGCATTGGTTTTTGGGTCATTTTCCGAGACAACTTTCCAAAACTAATCTTAGAACTCACTTTCAGCAGTTGATAAAATTACTGAGAGCAATTTAGCTTCCTTTGTCCTTTGGTTTTAGGTGTGCGTCACCAGTGAGTTAGTCAGTCGATTAGTTAGGTTGAATTCTTTTTAAACTCTGTACCAGAGGTACACGGTCATCCCTTACTGCTGTTGGCGACAGCTTTGTAGTAATAAGCACTGCAAAAGCTTCACAAACTGCCGTTCGGATTCGGCGTTAAACTGTAGGTCCCTTTCTCTTGTGCAAAAATTAGCCAAGAGATTGAGAGGAGCTCAGCTTTGGCCCTTTGGGGCTGTGTCAAGCCACTTTACATTATATTAAGATTATATTGAGCATTTTAAATACGTTTAATTTCAATTCAAACTCTTTTCCACACAGCCCACAGCTGATCAATTTGTCCAATCCGCCGCTCGCTGTTTCAACAATAATCCCCAGGAATTCAAAGTCCTTAATCATGGTGACTTTTGGTCCAGTAACATCATGATCAACTACACTCAAAGCGGTGAGATTAATGAGCTTCGTTTTGTCGACTATCAGCTATCCAAATGGGGTAGTCCCTGCCAAGATCTGTGGGAACTGATCATTTGCTCTGCACATCACAGCATACGCATAAAACAATTCGATTGCTTTATACGAATCTATCATACACATCTGGTGCAATGCCTCAAGGATTTAGGCTATAGTAAACCATTGCCTCAGTTGCGAGAGCTACACATGAGCATGATCAAATATGGCTTCTGGGGTGAGTTGGAATCGAGTGTTGTTGTACATTTTGCAGTTAACTTATAATATATTTTCCAATTTCAGGCTACTTTACTACCTTCACCCATTTGGCTTTGATACTTTTGCCCGTGGAGTACGGGGCCAGTCTTTCGAAACTTATGCAGCCGGGCGAAGATGGGGATCAATTTCGTGCGAAAGTCTATACAAATCCACTTTACGTACGCGCCGCTCTGAGTATATTTCCGTTTCTCTATAGGCGTGGCATTTTGGACTTTTAGTGGCAGTTACTTACTTCTTTATCTATCTTTAAAATGCGACGACGGCTATCTTAAATGATTTATCTTTTGTTTATAGATGCGACAAAGTCTGTTTAATTATTTTTTCTAAGAAAATAAACCAAAGAAATCGAGGGTTTTTTTTTAAACAAATGTTTATTTTTGCAAGTTGCTTATCATGTGGAAAAGGTTACTGTTGACCTTTTTAGAAGCAAATTTAATCAGCTTTTTTGATAAGAAAGCTTTCCTGGCGTGTTAAATCAGCTGGGCGACAACCTCAAGCTTTGAGCTATAAATATGCATAGAGTATAAGTTAATTTCTTGATTTTCCAGATATCGCACAGTGGTCAAGCTAAAAGAAGTCGATAAGAAATGTCAAAGTTCTCGATTACTCAAAATGAATCACATGGAGCATATTTATATGGGGGTTTGCACTCTTTATTTTAAATAGTTAAGACTAAACAGTGCAACAAGAGATTTTTTCTGGCTTAGTTTTTCAAAGAAAAACTCATTCGATATCTTTTTATCTTTGTTAATAGAAGTAGTTTTTCCAAGCAATTAGTAAGTGCCTTTACTTCTATGTACGAGGTGTGTTCAAAAATTATCGCGAATTTTTTTGATTTTTCAAAAATTATTTATTTATTCATGAATATCTATTTTGTCCCCTTCAAAGTAATCCCCATGAGATATTATACACTTGTGCCAACGGTTTTTCCAATCTTCGAAGCACTTCAAAAAATCATTTTTTTATCTTGTTCAGCTCCTCCTTCGATGCCGTCTTTATCTCGTCAAGCGTAGCGTAACGTCGTCCTTTCATGGGCCTCTTCAGTTTAGGGAACAAGAAAAAGTCACAGGGGGCCAGATCTGGGGAATACGGTGGCTGCGGCATCATTAGTGTGTTGTTTTTGCCAAAAAATCGCGCACAAGCAACGATGTGTGAGCAGGGGCGTTATCGTGGTGCAAAAGCCAATTTTTGTTCTTCCACAAATCCGGGCGTTTCTGGCGGATTGCTTCGCGTAAATTGCGCATAACTTGCAGGTAATATTCCTTATTGACCGTTCTTCCCTGTGGCAAGAACTCATGATGCACCACGCCCCTGCAATCGAAGAAAACTGTCAGCAAAACTTTCACATTCGACCGAACTTGGCACGCTTTTTTCGGTCTTGGTTCGTGCGGCAGCTTCCATTGAAATGATTCAGCTGTGGTTTCCACGTCATAACCATAAACTCACGATTCGTCATCAGTTATGACCCTCTGGAGCAAATTTGGGTCGTCGCGGACAGAGTTTAACATCTCATTAGCAATGTTCATGCGATGATGTTTTTGGTCGCATTTGCAATTTTGGTACGAATTTCGCGGCGACCCGTCTCAGCCCAAACATTGATAAAAATCGTATGGCAGGAGCCAATCGATATGTTTAGGTCCTCAGCAACTTCTCTAACGGTGATTCGACGATTGGCCAATACCATTTTCTCCACTTCATTAATTTTTTCGTCTGTTGTTGAAGTGCTCGGGCGTCCGGCACGCTCTTCGTCGTTCACATCTTCTCGGCCTTCTGAGAACATTTTGTACCACCGATAAACGTTGCTTCAGTCCAAGGTAGCTTCTCCGTATGCCACAGTCAACATTCGGAATGCATCCGCGCACTTAATTTCGTTTTTCACACAAAATTTGATACAGGTTCTTTGATCCATTTTTTTGAATAGGTAAAAATCGAAGACGATCCAAAACACGTGCAAGCAAAGCAGCTGTCAACAATTAAGTGAACATTCAAAATGGCCGAGCTTGTCGGCATAAGTGAGAGACATGAGTACCAACATAACGCCACAAAAAATCGAAGTTCGAATATACGTAACCCGCGAAAATTCAAAATTCGCGATACTTTTTGAACACACCTCGTATTAAGTTTGTGCAAATGTATGTAACAGGCAGAAAGAAGCATCTCCGTGATATCTTCCACATTTTTATAGATTGAAGGTTCGAACCTTCTGGACCTATTTTAAAATCAAGAATATTTATTGATCCGGCAAGGGAATGGTATAGATCGAATGAACGGGGAGTGCTCTTCGCTTGATTGTTTTCCCACACACTCCTCTTCCAAAAAACTGTGAAAGCGGTTTTAACGCTATTCTCTCAAATTTGCTTGCTCTCCTCTCTCAGTTTCTTTACCTCACTCCCCTCGCCTAAAATCACCAAACAGAACAAATTTAGATCGATTTCAAGCGCTAAATTCTTAAAAATTTAAGAATGAATACCTTCTTTCTTTTAAAAGCTTTCGTACTTAAATTATTCGTTCTACTTTTTTCTGGGTGTAGGAAAAATTTTTTTGCTGTTAATGGTAACGTCCTTAAAATTGGCATTTGTTTATATATTAATTTTTTTATGCTTTTATATAATTCTAAATAATTAAATATAAAGAAAACTATTTTAAAATTTGATTTAAAGTCGTCAGAAAAGGGTATTATAGTTTTGCCAAGCAGTTTGCAACGAATTTCCGACCCCATGTTCTATATCGCTCACTTACTTCCACATTGTCATAACTCAAAAACACAATTTAATTATGCAGAAATATTCCCTATATTGTGTTCTTTATTGAGTGAAATTTTCATACTGCTCTCTTTTATAGTCACCAAATGAGATGAGATAATGGCAGTTCAGTACATAATTTTACAGATTCATTTTCAATTTTGGTTTTTTTGTTTATCATATCATATTTCGAATTTCATTAATGAGCATTTCAAATATTAAATATTTTAAGAGATTGGCTCAAAATTGACAAATGACAAAAATGTACGATTTTTGGACTTTTTTGAAACTTTAAGTATGAAGATGTGATTTGCTTCAAGGCAATATATTGAAAATGAAATCTAAGCCTACAGCTTCTTTAAAGATATTAAAGCGATATTCAAAATCGTTTACAATGTAAGCAGGGGTTTTCACGTTTTGGATTCCGATCAAATCATGCGGAATCAGAATTTTTAATGTTTTAATTTCAAATTACCATTGGTTTTCATTTAACACTTTTGATTGCAAATCGTTTCAACCAAATTCTTCAATGGTTTCTTGGAAATAGCAACTCTTTTCAATTTCGATCAATCGAATTCGGAAACGGGAACAGGTCTAATAGAGTTCATAAATTAAAGTGCCATAAAATGAAAAGACCAGTTAACCAGACCACACCCATCCAAGGTTTTTATACCACCATTATACACTTTCAGAACTATTTGGTTTTAACTCTTTCAACTTTTTAGTGTAGCACAGTGTATTACCTGCTTTAGAACGGTTTTGTTGATTTTGATAAAAATCGGATTAATTGATCGTACATCTGCCATATAACAAACTGACCGGCCAAAATGGTCACAAAAGAGGCGCCAACTATTGGTCAGTTTGGGAAATCACTCAGCTAAGTTCAGCCAGGCCTAACGACTTGATGCATCACTAGTGTGTCGCGTCGTTAACGACAGGTAATGCCTAACAGCGCTAGTCTAGTACGTGAACTGTAGTGTGCATCTATCACAACACTAACGACTGGTAATGCAGGGTCGTACCGATCATACCCATACCCATACAAAATTCGTTAGGCAAATACTTGGCTGGTAGTTGGTCTGGTGGCGAGTGCTGACTACAAAGAGTTCGAGAATTCGTTAGTGCCGCACCGGTGCAGCTGAACTACAGGGCAGTGTTCAAACCGGACATTAAATTGCTGTATGAATATCGCTTAAAACCTTTGTTTGTATAAACTATGCGATTGTGTATGAACTTTGGTGGAAATTAGCTTTCCGCCATTTATTTGTTGGAAACGCCAAGACATCCCTTTTTTACCAAGCGAAAACTTTTTGTTTTTTTTTTTTTAAAAGTTTAATTTTTTTGTATTCTTTCTTGGACGTTTGTGGTGCAGCGTGTAAAATGTGTGTAAATTAATGGTAAAGACACTCTTTATTTTTTACCGAGCTTGAAAAATCGCCCGAAACAGATACTGATTGGGGGTTACTGTGTTATGGAAATGCTGCTTTATACAAATATTAAGCAAATTAAGGGAAACTCTTTTGGTTCATTTGGCATTTGACTTGCATTTGTCTAGGGATCTAGAAAACCCGACAACTCAAACTCCTTGACAGTGCGTTGTAAAAATGCTCGATATTTGGGATTCTCCACGTTTTCACGTCGAAAACTATCGCCACTTTCGGTGCGTGAGTTCAGATCCTCCAAATGCTCAAAGCCAGCTCCTTCTCTAAAGATCAAAGGAGTGAGACAGGTGGCTGCTATGACACCTATAACCAAAAGAAAAAGAGAGTTAAAGACTCCTATGAATCATTTGAATAGACTCACCCATCAGACTGCTGTTGATCAGATCGATATGTATCTCCTTGAGGCTGGGTATGTGTCCTTGGTAGTTGAGCTTCTCCAGGGTCTGTTGCAATACCCGCTGATACTCGCGTATGATATATTTAAAGTGAACTTTGCGCACATTCTCATTAAGTGAACCATACAGAAAATAGTTGAGATCCACCGCGGGGGAGCCCACATAAGCCAGCTGATAATCCAACTGGGGGGAGGTACATACAAAATTTAGCTAAAGACATAAAGCCTAAAACTTTACACTTACAGTCACCACATCATCTGGTTCTTTGGTCTCGTTGTTGACGTGGAACATTAGATTATTAATCCAAATATCCGCCAAGTTGAACACGCGGAATCCCTTCTCGCCTTCGTCAAACATTGTGAGAGCTCTTTGCAGCACATTCTCAGCCAACTTGAACATTTTCTCCGTTATTTCCTCATAGCCTTTCCAGTGGGCTATCTCTTCGGCCACACAGCGTATGTTGACCGGGAAGAAGGTTAAGAAATCTCTACGGTCTGGATTACGTGAAATGGGAGCCTCATTAAAGAATTCCAATACTTCTGGACTCTCTTTGGCTAGAACCGCACTACAGGCATGCAACTTGGCCAGCTTCTCGATGGTGGGCAGCACATAATCCAAATTGAGTAAACGTCCACGTTCAAAGTTTTCAAAGCCAGACAACTGCATGTCCTCCAATATCAGAAAAGGTTCCGGCGTCTCGGTGGTATAATAACAAATTGGAGCTATTTTCGATTTATCGCCAATCGTTTCCAGAAGTTGCTGCACCCTGGGAAGCACCTGCTTATAGGCCAAAATCTCACGTTTAAAGAGTTTACTGCGCTGAGCCACTGCACCGGTTTGTCCCTTGGGATGATCTTTAATGATCACCGAGAATTTAGTTTTGCTGGCTCCATCTCCTCGCTGCAGATTAAAGCTGGCCCGATGCATTTCACTGGCAAAACCAGCCACCACTTCACCCACTTGGGTACTCTTCACCAGCAAATCGCTAACTGTCAGAGATTCCTCCTTGAAATGCTCTTTCAGCACATCCTGCAGGAATTCCGCTGTCAACCAGTCGGGGGCCTGATAGTTCTTCTTGCCGGTGCCCATTTCAAGACAGAATTTTTTCCAGTCACCTGACTTCAGTGAATAAAATACCCAAACAGAGCAGCAGCTGAGCTACTGACAACGGGCACAGTTGAGAAGAGAGTGAGGCGAATGCAAAGCTTTCGTATAAATGCACGTGCCACTAGCAGAAGTGAGAACAGAAAGGGCTTTTTCACAAAGCTCTCTCTGTTTTCATACCCATTAATGCAGATGAAACTAGGCAATATGGGGTAGAGGCTAAAGCAAATATTTTCGCATAAAACTTTTAATGGAAAAATTTACAAATATTTATTTTGAATTGTAGAGATTTTGAGGAGAGCCAGTACATTGTCTTATTGATTAATGTTTTTAAATAAATAAAACTCTGGTTGATTACGAAGATCCAAAGTAAGGGTATGACTTAGTCAACTACATTTGGTTTTACTGTGACACATTTATTTTCTAATCAAACACATTGAGCTAAAAGCTTTTTTATATGGAACAATGCTTTGTATTGTTGCTTTTTAACATCCATAAAGCCTCAGTAGTTCTCGAAATAAATTAAAATTTAATTCCGACAACGTACTTAAAATTTGTAGGAAGATTTATAAAACAAACTAGCTATACAGATATTGATGATATTTCAATAAAAAAATATTAAAAAAATATTGATACCTTTATCAAAGAGTTTCTAATAAAGTTTGAACCAGCTGATTCATCTTAAGCATTTGATTTGGCTTAAGCTGAGTCCTTAAGAACTTTTTTGTTTTCTTTGGAAACGCCTCCAAACTATCGTATTTCTTAGTCAACTATGCTTTTCCATGATTCTACCAAAAATGGTCGAAATCGGACATCTATATAGTATAGCTGTCATATAAAAGTAGAGTCTGAAAAGTAGTTTTTGTTAGAAAAACTTTTTTGTTTTCAATGGAAATGTCCTCAAACTAGCATGTATTTGTTTTTTTATGCTCTTACACAATTCTAAAAGTTTTGGTCAAAATTGGATGACTATAGCATATAGCTCCCATAGGAACGATCGGTCGAAAAACTAGTTCTTGTGAGAAAAACTTTTTTGTTTTCGATAGAAACGTCTCTTACGTTGGCATACATTTATTTTATATTCTTTTACACAGTTCTACAAAGTTTTGTCAAAATCGGAAGACTATAGCATATAGCTGCAGTATGAATAATCGGTCGAATAGAAAGTTCTAGTGAGAAAAACTTTTTTGATTTTATAGGAATCGCCTTTAAAAATGTACATGTTAGTTTGTTCTGCTTTTCCAAGATTCCACTAAATTTGTTCGAAGTCGGACATCCATATAGTATAGCTCCCATATAAACGTAAGGTCCGAAAAGTAGTCTTATTTAGAAAAACAAACTGCAAGGATATACAAAACTTCGGCCGAGCCGAAGTTAACTTTTCCCTATTTTTTTTATTTACTTTACACCAGGTCACACCTCTCTGCTGTTGGCGCCAGCTTTGTAGTAATTATGCATTGCAAATACTGCGCAAACTGCCGTTCGGATTCGGCGTTAAACTGTTGGTCCCTTTTTCTTGTGCGAAAATTAGAAGCGCACAAGCCAAGAGATTGAGAGGAGCTCGGCTTTGGCCCATTGGGGCTGCGTCAAGCTATTTTAAAAAAAATTGAACGAATAAATATGGATTTAGTCCTCCAAACGAATGGTGAAGATAGGATGAACGATAGTCGAGTTATAAGGAAAACACACAATTATGGGCAGCACCGGTCGCAATGGTGATGGGCAGCACTTCACAGTTATAGAGTACATTATAGTCGGGCGTGACCTACTCTCTTACTTGTTTTTTGTTTCACGGAAAAAATATTTTAAATCAATCCGAAATGGGATTGAAGACAAGGTAATCCCGGAGCTGCTTAAAGTGACCCTTTTTTTGGGATTAAATCTTGGGATTCTTGGGACAAATCAATTTTTTTCGGCTCGGCTCAAGAATATCCAGGATTACCCTGTTTTCAATCCCGTTCGGATTGATTTCTTTTTCAGTATACTGTTCTTTTACTTGGACATTATTAATAATAAATGCTTCAAACATGTTTTCTAAAATTTGGTCGAGTGCATTAGTATCAAAACGAGCATTTGCAAGGGTACTAAAATTTCGGCACAGCCCAAGTAAGCTTAAGGGGGAAAAACACTTTGCGGAAAAAAAAATTTTCGACTTTTTTTTGCATATTTGTATTGTATTTGTAGCTTCGATATTCAAAAATACCCCCCTAAAAGGATTTTCAAAAATTCGAAATAGTTTAGAAGATATTGGCCTTTTTGTGACCCAAAGTGACCCGATTTGCCTAGCAACTGCAAACTTTAAACGCGTTTATCTCGAAACCAGGTTTTTCAAACTGGTGGCCACGATTCAGAGGAAACCAGTGGACTGATTTTGCTCCGGAAAGGCTTATACGACGCAGATTTGTCGTCGCTATCGTCCGGCCCTCCAACTTTTGGATACCTATATTTTAAGTGTACATTTTTTACACTACACTACAAAAAAAAAGGCCAAAAAAAATTTTTTGTTTTCAAATGTCCGCCATTTTGTCAAAAAAAATTTTAATTTTTTTTCGGAGGGCCGAACGATAGCCACATTAGTTCTAAACAAAACCGCATTTTTCTTTTTTTTCCCAGATCATCCCAAGTGCTGCAACCATGGTCACCATGTGGGCACCTTTTTTTTATTCATCATTTTTCGGAGGCCGATAACTTTCTGAACGGCCCTCATATTGACAAAAACAAAATTTTGTATTTTCCTTTCATTCATTAACTATTTAATAAAAAAAACAAAAATAAAAAATCTCTTATACTTTTTTTCTGGAATTTTTTTAAAAACCATCTACTTTTGCTCATCGCAAAGTGTGTTCCCCCCTTAACAACCTTGTTTTTAAGTATTATGTGTTTTTCAGAAAAAGATATTAGTGAACCTCCCAGCAGGAAAAAATGCTATATCTTTATATACACACTTAAGCTCCATTTACACGACCTGATCGCTCAGGTGAGTTTTCGCCTGAGTGGCTGTCAGCTCGTGTAAACCTGCGACTGAGTAGGCACCTGATACTCAGGTAAGTGATCAGGCGAAATAGAACCCGTTCTAATTGATCTGACCACTCAGCTGAGCGTCATAGGCTCTCTGTTTTGTTTTTTATTTATGTCAAATCACGGCTTATTAAAATAAAACATTAAAATTGATGTAACGCGCCTTATTGACTTGTACGAGGCAGAGCCTGCGCTGTATGACTTTTCCAATCCCAATTGCCTCTTTGAAAAAGTTTGCTGCACAACTTGAGAGCAAATCACTTGTGGATATAAAAACCAAAATAGGCAATCTGCGCGGCCAATTCACAAATGAACTAGATAATTTTCATGAACCAATGGTTCAGTAACTGACTCAACTGAGCTACTCAGGCATGTGTAAACGCTGAACTGAGTTGGTCACCTGAGTTGCTCAGGTGACGAAAACTCAGCTGAGCAATCAGGTCGTGTAAATGGAGCTTTGTCAACTCCCTATTTATTTCCACAAATTTAATTTCAGTTTAAATGTTAGTTCAAAGTTATATTAATATTTACGAAATACAAAAAAATATGAAACTGGATTAATAGTTTTTGGTGGTGCTTACTTTAATATTCGAATATCAACTGCCTATACTTAAGGTTATATTCAATTACCTAAAAAAATAACTTTTGCTCATCGCTAAAATATGGGCCTTTTTATAACCTAAAAAGACTTTTAAGTTGCCTAAATGTTGGGATCACACATTAACCAAAAAGTTTTTTTAATGCCTAAAAAACTTGGATTTTCCTTTCATTTCCATAAATGTTAAATAATTTTGAGCAGTAACTAGAGGTTAATATTTTTATTCTGAGTGTGGATGTAACCTATGCATTTATCACTCGGTTTTAATAAGCAATAGTTTGTTAGACAGTTCATTAATGTATTTGCTTTCAAAGTTTCTAGCTGACGAACACCAAAATCATTAATCTTATTATCTGTGATTAAAAAAACAAAACTACTATTATTTCTGGAAATTTTCCAGAAACTAATAACTAGCGAACACACAACCCCATTAAATCAATAGAAGCTTTAAGCTTTTTTGGTCACACTACGCTTGGCATTTGGTTATAAGGGTGAGCTCCTATCAGTTAATTGGCTAGTGGACATCAACTATTATCATTTGTTTGACAATACTCAAAGCGATTCAACAACCTTCCAACAGTCCATGGTGAAGGTCTAGACAAAGTTGTTTCCACTTTAGCAACATTGATAACACCTAACTACACATGTGGTTTGTAATAACAATCTTTATTTTATCAACATGTTGAACAAAAATGTGTATAATGTACATAGTACATAGATATGTGCTTCATAGACCATTAAAATAACCCAATTTCTCAAATCTGGGTAGCAATTTCTTCATATCTTCAACATAACCTTCTAGTCGATAAGTCTTCCGTCTGTTTTCTTCTTTTTGTATCAACTCATCGGGCCCATCGGCATTCGTTTTAATTGCCCACATCATGGGCAAAAAGGTGGAAGCCAAAAAGAAATCTACAAAAGAAATCCATTTTTTAAATCTTCAGAAATAAGCTGATAAAACCAAACTCACCATAATATTTATGACTATAAATCAGTTTCCAGAAAGCATCTGAATTGGGCATTTCGCCCTTAAAACCAATCCTCTTAAGAGTCTCTATTAAAATCGAAAAGTAATAGTTGAGCAGCTGTTCCCATTCATCCCAACGTTGTTCGGGACCCATAAGCATATATATCGAGTAGATGATATCAATGGTTATGGGACACAGATTGCAAATTTGATAGTCCAACAGCATGACATCCTCAAATGCTCCGGTTTCTTGATTGTGTTTGAACATCATGTTACGCAAATGGAAGTCACCATGGCTGAGCACGTAATAACCATTCGATTGACGATTTTCGCGATACTCTACCATTATATCCCTCAGGCGTTGCAAATAATCGTCCTTGATTTTCTCAAAATGCGGCTTATACTTGCTTAATTCGGGCTGTTGGTCTAGAAATTCTATAAAGAGACGCATGCCGCTAGTTACGAATGGATCCTCCATAAGATTAGGCATATCAAAAAGGCCGTGTTTGTATTCCTTCAAATATTCCGGTTGCTGTTTTTAAAGGAACTATTATTTCACTGACCTTATAATATTGAAGATTTGTATAACTTACCTCATGTTGTACTTTCATACTGAGCGCGTGCAACTTTGCCAATTTGTACAATGCGCGCCGAATTTCCTCAGGTGAACCGTTTCGATCTCGTATTACAGTATAACCCAGCGGTAAAAGATCCTCAAATATGATTACTTTTCGGGGAACTAGGCTGTGATAAATGCACTGGGCATAGAGTACGGTATCATCACCCACCTCCTTTAGTATCTTCTCAAACTTGGGCAACACTTCACTGTACATGCCAATTTCGGTTTCAAAAATTTGCGATTCCCCCAACATTTCCTTTTTATGACCCTCCAGCTCGGGCATAGTCTTAACGATCAGAGACTTGCTGTGCTTTCCATTCTGTTTAATATACTCTACGCCAACACGGAACATCACACTAGCATAATGATCACCCTTGGCACTGGCTGGAGAAGTTTTCACCTCGAGCACCTTGAGATTGGAATCATTCTCATATTTGCTAAGAACTTCCGTAAAAAAATCCGCACTTAGCCACTTAGGGGCCTCCAATTCATCGTCATTGAATTGGTCACTTAAATTATTACTTGTATTTTCCGTCATTATTATCCGTTCCAGTGACTTGTTCAGCAACAACTGAAACAATTTATGAGAGCATCAGTCAACTTATCTAACCCGTTGTTAGAGCTTTTTCCAAAGCTTCGGCTACTCGACTATGCTAGTCGCTGGTGTAATTTAAAATTCATTGTGAAATTATAGAGATAGCGTCCGAAAGAATCTGTTTGTTTTTATCAAGCAAATTTGGAATTCATTATTTAGTAGTTTTAGAAAAAAGTTAAGTGAATAATGATATGGCGAAAAATAATCACTTGAGTTTTGTATGTGTGGCCGGGTGGCTCAGCGGCTAGTGTGCGCGACCGCTGTGCAAGAGGTCGTGGGTTCGTTCCCGCCTCGGAACATCTAATGAAAAGTTTCTTCTTTGAATAAACTTTACACCCGGTCACCCCTCTATGCTGTTGGCGCCAGCTTTGTAAAGGGTGATTTTTTAAGAGCTATATAGGAAAGTTTAAAAAAAAAAAAAACACATAAAAATCACAAAAATTCATGATATCTTTATTTGAATCGATAGTACGGTCCATATAATTTAATATTTGAAGATTATTTCATGCAAATGTTGACCGTGACTGCGCCTCAAATGGTCCATCCGCTTAGTCCAATTTTGGCATACTCTTTCCAACATTTCGACCGATATCTCACGAATAAATGTTTCAATATTGTCTTCCAATGCGTCAATTGAAGCGGGCTTGTCTGTATAGACATGAGCTTTAACATAGTCCCACAAAAAATAGTCTAAAGGCGTTAAATCGCACGATCTAGGTCATGCAAGTCAAGCTCTTGCATTTTGGGCAAAAAAAAGTTGGATATCATCTCACGGTAGCGCTCACCATTCACAGTTACGTTACGATTCGCATCATCTTTGAAGAAGTACGGTCCAATGATGCCACCAGCACATATACCGCACCAAACTGTGACTTTTTCTGGATGTATTGGTAGCTCTTGCAATGTTTCTGGCTGATACTCACTCCAAAATCGACAATTCAGCTTATTTACGTACCCATTGAGCCTAAAATGAGCTTCGTCGCTGAACACAATTTTTCGGTAAAAAAGTGAATCTTCGGCCAACTTTCCAAGAGCCCATTTACCAAAAATTCTACGTTGCGGTAGGTCGTTCGGCTTCAATTCTTACACCAGCTGTATTTTGAAAGGCTTCACACGGTTTTTAAAGCTGTGCATTAGAAATGCATGGAAATTTGCACTGGGAAACGAGCATCAGTTGACAAGGTTTAGTCTTTTCAATTGCATCGCGTGATCAGTTGGAAGAGCAGCCAAAAGGTATTTTTTTCCATAATCATTAGGCAATTTTGATCCACTTTCAAAAACAAAAAATATTTTATTTGAACCAAAAGTTTTTTTTTTCATTTTTTGAAAAAAGTGTCAAAAAGTAAGTGTATTTTTTTCATATATCCTTGTTTTGGTGGAAAAAACTTACATAATTCTATCGTATTCTATCCAACCAGAACATATATCATTCGCAGGAATTCATTTTGATTCAGAATCAAAAATAAAATCTTGCCCATATTTTGCCCAAAGACCTTCAATTTAGAAATGAGTGAAATAAGCCGTGCTGCATTTTTCGAGATTTGGTCAAAGAACGTAAAAACTGCTAAGCGAGACTCACTTGTAAAGCACGCAGTGATGGTATTTGGCAATGACATTGATCACTCCAAATTGAAATTACACATGACTAAACTGTCTTTTAAATTTCAAAACAGATTTGACAAATCTAGGAGAGATAAAGCCAGATATCTTACTTATTATACAAGTTGGCTTCAGGTCACTTTAAATACCGAAGACTATCGCATTGAGGTCATTGCTTCCACCTCAAGTAAAAGAGGGAGGGCACAAAAAGCATTTTCGGAGTGTTGTCTTAAAACACAACAAAGGAAAAGCCAAGATTTGATGTCAACGATGGATGATGGACAATTCTCACGTGTACAGCGAGCTGTTGCCCGATCAATATATCAGCTTTTCAGCAATACCTAGCTGAAACTGTAGAGCTCTACTTGCGGGAATATTCGTGGTATTACATGCCAGTAACTGTGCACAAAATCTTATTTCATGGAAAGGAAATTTTTTCTACCTGCATCCTTCCCATTGGCAATTTCTCAGAGGAAGACCAGGAGGCAAGAAATAAGGAAGTGCGAAATTTTCGTGAACAACTTCGCGCGTACACACAAATACTGATCTCATGCACAGGTTACGATTAACCCCCTTTATCAATAAATTGTATCATTACGATTACCATTTATTTTTAGCTAGTTTGTAATCGTTCACACAAACAGTTAAGAAAAAAAATATTTTTAAGTTGTTAGTAAAATTATTACAAAAAATACGAAAATAGTTAAAAGTTTCGAAATTTTTTTTTTAATATTTTTATTGCGGTTTGTATCTTTAAAAAAGCAGTTTTTTCATATTTTTACGCCCCCTGAAGTGACACGCCCATTTTTTTATGTCCAACATAATCTTTGGGATTACTAGAATATTCACTTCAAATTCCAAGCCGATATCTCAAAAAAAAAAACGACTCCTACTAATTTAAGTCCCCCTAGATTGGCAAAATCTTACACTGTGCGTTGTTTTGCCGCGTTTGCTGACCAGAACAAAAACGCCGGTTCACACCTCTACTGTTGCAATGCCTAAAATTAATGAATTAAAATTTGAATTGCTACCTCACGCCCCTTATTCGCCAGACTTAGCTCTCTCTGATTATTTCTTATTTCCAAACTTGAAAAAATGGCTCGGAGGTAAAAGATTTGGCAACAATGAAGAGGTGAAATCCGAGCTTAATGCCTATTTTGAAGAGCTTCACAGTTCTTTTTATAAAAAAGGTATCGAAGCTATTTAACATCGCTGGGAAAAGTGTATCGACCTAAAAGGATTCTTTGTTGAAAAATATAAAAATAATGATAAATTTTTGTGTTTTAGTAGTTAGGTCGGCTATTTCTGGGACCGCCCTCGTAACCTTCCAATCGATAAGTCTTTCGTCGGTTTGTGTCACTTTTGTAGCAATTCATCGGGCCCATTGGCATTCGTTTTCTACAAAAGAAATCACCTTAAACAAGAGCTTAAGTTAAAATATGCCCTGCCCGACTTCGATATACCCGTTACTCAATGGAAGAAATGTTTCTTACACCCAGAAAAAAGTAGAACAAATAATTTAAGTACGAAAGGTCTTGAAAAAAATCTATTGGTACTTGAATTTTTAAGAATTTTGCTCTTGAAATCGGTATAAATTCGTTCACAGAGGTGAGGTAAGGACGCTGAAAGGAGAGCAAGCATATTTGAGAGAATAGGGTTTAGTCTGCTCTTACAGTCTCGTTTTTTATGGGAGAGGTGTGGGAGGAAATTTTGTTTACTCATGTTGCTTTGGAATTCATAGGCTGTTATGGCATTGCTGGCATGGAGAGACTGTCTTTGGGCTCCCAGCGGACAGGCAAAGAATGCAGCTGCTTTGTGGTGTTTTGCGTTCCTCGAGACGGCTAAAACTTGCTACGTAGTCTGAGAAATAATTTCCTATGAAATAAAAATAATCAAAATAGGAAAAAAACAAATGATTTTAAATTGTCTGTGGAGCTTCGGCTAATCGACTATGTTACTCGCTGTAGTAATTTAAAAATTATAGTGAAATTTCCTTGGTCAATTGTTTTTATTCTTTATAAATCCACAAGTCCCCGGGTCATTTGGCCGATGGTGTCATCCCCTCGCTGGCGAATGGCAGCAACATTATGGACTTCCAATGGGAGTAGTCAAAATCTGGTACTTTTCGGAGGACGACCAAACTGAGCACAACAATACGCCGCCCGGCAAACTGACCGCCCACCAGGACGAGATTTACTTTATACGTTTTCTTCCTTTGGCTGCCGAAGTCCTGTTAACCGCTAGCTATGATATGACCATTAAGCTGTAAGACTTGCGCCCCATGAGCAAAAAGTGCGCACAGACTGGTCACACGGATTAGATATTTGATTTGCATGGAGTCCCTGCGGTCGTCTGGGTGCCATTTTATGCAAAGATATCAAGATTCGTGTGTACAATACGAGAGGGCAACGGACCGGCACACGAGGTGCACGTATCACTTGGGCGCTTGAGGGTCACTACATTGTCTGTACCGGATTTGATAAAGTCTCTGAACGTCAGATCAGCGTTTATAATGCACAAAAATTGGCTGCTCCGCTTAATACGACCAGTTTGGCGGTGTCGCCTTCCATACTGATTCCCTACTATGATGAGGATAGCTCAACACTGTTTGTCACCGGCAGCAGCGATATACATAAAAACGTATGGTGCAAAATCAAACAGGACAATTTCACAATTTAGTAAAAAAAAACGGTTTGTAAAAAATAAAAAAAAAAAAAATAAAAAAAAGCCAATTTCACAATTCAGCATTGAAAACGGACTATCTAAAATATTTAACAAGTAATGAACAGGCGTTCAGTTAAGACTAGAATTTCAAACAAACATATGAACAATAGCCTACTGCCTAATTGTAAGCCGATACATTTTTATACTTTTGCAGAGGGTATTATAAAATTGTGTGGATGTTTGTAACGCATTGAAGGAAGCATCTCCGACCACATGAAGTATATCTATTCTTGATCAGCATGACGAGCTGAGTTCATTTGGTCCTTCCGACCGTTGAAAAACTAGTCTTAGTGAGAAACACTTTTTAGTTTTTAATGGAAACACCTCCTCAAAGTACGTATTTCCTAGTTTACTATCCTTTTCCATGGTTTCACTAAGTTTGGTCGAAATCGGATGACTATGGCATAAGCTCCCATAGAAACGATTGGTCGAAAAACTAGTTCGAGTGAGGAAAATTTTTTGTTTTTAATGAAGACGTCGCTTTTATTGGCATATTCTTATTTTATATTCTTTTACACATTTCTAAAAAGTTTTATCAAAATCGGATGACTATAGCATATAGCTTCAGTATGAATGATCGGTCGAAAAAAAAGTTCTAGTGAGAAAAACTTTTTATACCCTGTTCCCATTGAAAATGGAAAAAGGGAAATCATGAAGTTGTGCAAAAGTATGTAACAGGTAGAAGGAAGCATTTGCGACCCTATAAAGTATATATATTCTTGATCAGCATCAATAGCCGAGTCGATTCAGCAATGTCCGTCTGTCCGTCCGTCCGTCTGTCCGTCAGTCCGTCTGTCCGTCCGTCCGTCTGTCCGTCAGTCCGTATGAACGCGTCGATCTCAGAGACTATAAGAGCTAGAGCCACAAATTTTTGCATGTAGGTAGGTGTATACCTGATTCAAATCGAAACTGTCAGACAATTTTTAAGATAGACCTTCCAAACTTTACATTTATCAAGTAAGGCCCAATATCTATCTTTTCTGAAAAGATCAATAAGATCGGACGAAAAACACCGAAGTTATATACGAATCAATTTTGTTTGTGGGAGAGAGGGGGGCCTTGCATTGTCAGTTACCGCGTTTGCGCGTGCGTGTGTGCGTATGCTAGAGTGTGTATGTGTATGTGTGAGAGTGTGTATATGTATATGAAAACACACGAAATCAAGGGTACAGGATATTTTGTAGTCGGGGCACTCGACTTCAGCTTACTTGTTTTCCTAAATTTTGAGCACAAGCAACTTCGCATTAGTATCGCTCAGGAGTTGTTGAAAGACGTCAACGACGATCCGGGCTTTGCTCAAACGGGTCATAACTGGTGACGAAACCTGGGTATATGGTTATGACATTGAAATCAAGGCCCAATCATCCCAATGGAAGCGGCCAGATGAGCCAAGACCGAAAAAAGCACGCCAAGTTCGATCAAATGTGAAGGTTTTGCTCACTGTTTTCTTTGATTACAATGGTGTGGTGCATCATGAGTTCCTGCCAAGAGGTCGTACAGTTAATAAAGAAGATATGCAACGTTTGCGTGCAATACGGCTCAAACGATTGCGGTTGTGGAAAATAAAATTGTGGATTCTGCATCACCGCAATCATGCCTCAACCACCGTATTCACCATATTGGCTTTTTCCTCTTCCCAAAACTGGAGAGACCAATAAAAGGAAAGCGTTTTGCCACAATTGATGAAATAAAGTCAAAATTGAAAAAGGGCCTGATGGCCATACCGCCAAAATTGTATTTCGAAGTACTTCTCAAATTGGAAAAAGCGTTGGCACAAGTGTTTTAAAACCCAAGGGGGTTTATAAGAAGGAGGAAAATGGATATTGGTGGAGGGAAAAATTTTTTTTAAAATTCAAAATTCAACGAGCACACCTCGTATGAGAGATTTTTTTGAAGGATATATTGCCAATATCCCGATTGAATGAATCCTAATGTAATTTGTTTGTTTAAATCATCAAACTATAACAAAATACTCCCCACCAAACAAAAACCAAATTTTTTTTTTTTTTTATTTTTTTTTTTTTTTTTTTTTTATTATTTTTTTTTTCTCTCTCTATTGTTTTTTTTTTTTTGATGTGTACATTCATTTAAACTTATTTTGTGTAAGTCTGATTATGGGAGGGTTGATTGTGATGATATAAAATATGTTTAAAAATAGTGTATTGGTTTTGCCTAGTGTGAGGGGGGTTGCTAGGGAAGTTCTCTAGGAAAAATCTTCTTGAGGCGTCGTCTTACTCTGCTTCCGGCTTTTCTTCGTCTACGCAACAGTCATATCGAGCCCTAACCGCGATAATAACGTAAGCGCCAAAAAGCAAATTTTTCAGGAGAGAGTTTTTTTACTTTTTCTAGAAACATGCATGGTGGATTTTGTTAAAACATTAACTGTAGTCTATGTTAGATCTCATATAAATAATAGATACATTTTGAAGTTGCTTTTGTGCCAATTTCACTTTTTTATGGCGCATACGTTATTTTCGCTGTCACTCTTGGTGAAGGCTGAAATTCAAATGTGGCGCATACGTTTTTTGAAGTCATATTGTTTTACTTTTGGAAAATATATTTGTTTCATTTATTTATTACATTATTTTTTAATTCTTATATTAAAGCATTTAACAATGAGAAAACATGTAAATTGTTGTAGAATATTTTAAGTGAACATTCTTAATCTTCTTCATCTGTTTCATTGAGCGAATCCTTTACATTTGCGGAAGATCGAAGGCTGAGGTATTCATCACGAAATTGGTTGGGAATACTGTTCTTATCGCAAAGAGCTTTTAAATCATTAAATTTTTTGGAAGTAATTTCTAGCTCTGAAAAATATAAAGTTTGCGGTATAACGGAATAGCTAAAACTAATTTTTATAGTTTTTTCTTGGCTGGTTTCGAAATAGCCGTACTTAAGTTTTAAGCCATCTTTGTCGAAATTGGCAGAGCGAAGCAAGCTCAAATTCAATTTGTTCCTTTTTGGTAAAGTTAAATCAGAAAATAATTTCCAATTTAAAAAATCTGAATATTTTAGTTCTATGCATTCATAGCTGAAAGGGTTGGTTCTCGAACTTCGAATAATCGTAGGCCACTCGCTAGGAGCCCATACTGTTCGACTTCGAGTAAATGATTCTATTGTACTATGAACAGAATCGACAGGCATCATGGTATGACCTGGTAACAAAAACGAAATTTGGATACATTCAATAAATGTAGACGATGACATAAAATACGCAATCATGATCAACATGGCTTTGTTACGATTTTGTCCTGCACAACTATCACAATATAAACTAAAACTCTTTACAGTTTTACTTTTATCTAGAATAAGAAGGTATTTATAGATGGCAGTGCAAATCTCATTACATCCACGTTTGCCATCTTTTTCTCCCCACAGAAAACAATATCCATTTCTGGTCCCATTTTCGTAAATACTCAAATTGTAATATGCGTATTTTCTCGCATAAAATAATGTAATGTTCTTACTGTGGGGAGTATTTAAAACTTTTTGAAGATCGAAGCTTGCACATAGAAACAAATTATTTTCTTTTCCCATTTTCTGCTCGCTTAAAAAAATATTTTTAATTTTGTCTTTGTCTCTTAAATGTGACTCTAACTCTTCAGGTTTGAAGCCTTCGCTGCTCAAATTTTTTCCTTGATCACATTTACTACACCTATCTTTTTTTGGCATATGAAAACCAATGTGAAAATCATTTTTAAAAATTTTCCGAAATACTCTTAATGACAATGAAGAGTTTGAGAGTTCCTTTTCTTGCAAGTATTTAAGATAACACTTATACAATGTTGAAACATTGCAAAACTCCTTTGGCAAATACAATTTATTGCTCTTGTTGCGGCAATAGTGTGATGGAACTGCTGGTAATGCCTCAATATAATTTCTTAAAATTGCAACAGCCTCTTTGTTCGATTTATTATGCGGCGTCTTGTACGTTTTAGCATAACTTTTCTTCAAATTTAGCACAATGCTTCTCATCTTTTGTTGCGATATTTTTAAGGTTTTTAGGATGAACTGCTGGCAAAATTTGAAGTGCTGTTCGTTGAAAGTTATTAAGTAATCATAACTTCGCTGGCGTCTACCATTCAGTACTCTGCTTCTTGTTATGTCCTTCTCCACAATGCAGGAGGCCAACCAGGATTGTTGTCTTGGCTTACTCATGGCCCAATAATGTTCATGTAAGGCTTCCCGATCTACTTCACTCATTTTGTTTGCGCAATCATTCCCGCATTTTCTATTACGACAAGGATTGGGTTGAACGATTGTTTTGACGCCATTTGATATTTTGCCTTCTTTCTTTTGTTTTTTATAGCCTCGTTTTCCAACGCAAGTTTCCTCTTCCAGTGAGCCGAGATCTGTATTTGTCTCACTCTCTGTGTCACTGTACGGAACAAGTGACATTTTAATAACCTTGAACAAAATATGCCAAAATAAATAGCTGGAAAAACTTTAGCACAAAACACTGGTCGGGACACATTTTATATCTTTCGACTATACACATACACTTCATCAGCAATTAACAAATCATAATCACCTTTTGTTTCGAAAACAATAAACCACAATAGAAGCTTCTTATTATGTAGAAACATTTGTATCCACAGCCTTGAACGTTTCACCAATGCACTCTAAGACTTAATGAAAAAGAACCAAAAAAAGTGAAAGACCAATTCAATGATATGCAAGAGAACGCAAACAAAATGCTAACGCATTCCTAACTGTTCAGTTAATCTGTGTTTCTCTTTATCCGTTTGTTATTATTCCTAATTCTAATGCTACTCGTAGCTTCCGTTATTCTGCTATTGGTTTTTGAGGCGCTTACGTTATTTTCGCGGTCAAGAAAAATCATATGTGGCGCTTACGTTATAATTGAAAGTGCGATATCTTTGTAAATAAATATAATTAATTTTTAATATTTGACGTATAGATGTAAATGACATTGTAGAACATATTTGCATTAAAAAAAATTTTTCGAAGAAATGGCGGTTACGTTATTGTCGCAGCAAATGTTGCAATGAGTAAGTTTTGGGGGGCTTCAATGGGTATTGTTCCTCCTGCAGGTATGTCTTAAGTCTATAGAGAGTAAAGGGTTGGTCCGAGGACACTTCCTTGTGGCACACTAGCGCGTAGTAACCTCACACTGGAAACAGCTCCTTTCAAGATTACTGAGAAGGTCCGGTCCGTTAGGAAGCTTTTCACAAGAGAGTAAAGCTGAGGCGGAAGGATGTCTTTTTTTTCGAGAATAAAGTTAGTCACCCTATTCAGCTGCTCAGGGGTCCCATGTGACTTTCAAAACCCGAACTGAAAGGGAGGTATCCTGCCACACAATCCATCGATTGCCATAATTCGGGCTAGTAGGCACCTCTCAAAAATTTTTGATATTGTGGATAGGAGACTGATTGGACGGTATGACTCGACCTCCGACGGGCTTTTGCCAGCTTTATGGATCATAACGATTTGAGCCATTTTCCTCACCTTAGGAAAGTGACCCAGTCGCAATGCCGCGATAAAAATTAAGACCAGGAAGAGCACCGCTTTTACTGGGAGGGCTTTGTAACCCTATTGTCAAGGCCATCCTCGCCGGGGGTTTTTTATTGTTTAAGTTCTTGATTTGGCCTTGAACCTCCTCCAGAGTAATCGGTGGAACTGGGGGCGTTAGCTGCCCAGGTGTGTTAAGAACATGCTCTTCAAGTCTCATGCGGCTTACTGAAGTGGTTTCAACTGGCTTAAATCTGTCCTCTAAATTTTTCGCAAATGCTTTCGCTCTTTTCTGTGGAGATTTTGCCCAAGTACGGTCCGCTTTGCGGATTGGGAGTTTAGGGGCAGCCTGCTTCTTGTACCTTCTGATGAGAGACCAGTGTGCATAATTTTTACTGGCATCAGAGCTAATACCTTCTAGGAAGCGGTCTGTGGCATCCTGTCTAAGCCTCGTGAGCAACTTTATAAATCTGTTAGCCACTCATTTGTATACCCTATCCACATTGGGGTCTCTTGTGCCAGTAAACTGCCTCTTCAGTCTCCTTTTGATGAGCAGTAGAGCATCGAGAGATAAGAAACACGACAAAATGTTTGCAGGGACGTATGCATCATTGGTATGAATAAACAAACTACATTTGGTCTATAGCAAATTTTATTTCAAATTTTCCACACTGACAATGCATCACAGATCATCAAAATAACCCAATTTCTCAAATCTAGGTAGCAATTTCTTAAGATCTCCAATATAGCCATCTGATAGATAGCTTTTCAGTCGGGAATCTTCCGTGTGTATAAACTCAGAAAGCTCATGAGAGTTTGATTTAATCGCCCACATCATGGGCAAAAAGGTGGTGACCAAGAAGAAATCTACAAAAAAGAAAATATAAATCAAATTTAATAATATTAAAAAAATTTTATGATTGACCCAAGCTCACCATAGTATTTATGTTTATAAATCAGCTTCCAGAAAGCATCTGAATTGGGCATCTCACCCTTAAAACCAATCTTCTTAAGAGTCTCCAATAAAATCGAAAAGTAATAGTTAATCAACTCTTCCCAGTCCTCCCAACGTTGTTCGGGACCCATTAGCATATATATCGAGTAGACAACATCAATGGTTATGGGACACACATTGCAAATTTGATAGTCCAACAGCATGACATCCTCAAATGCTCCGGTTTTTTGATTTTGTTTGAACATCATGTTACGCAAATGGAAGTCTCCATGGCTGAGCACATAATAACCATCCAATTGACGATTCTCACGATACTCTACCATTATATCCCTCAGACGTTGCATATAACAGTCCTTAATTTTTTCAAAATGTGGCTTGTACTTGCTTAACTCGGGCTCTCTGTCTAGAACTTTTAAGAAAAGTTTCACGCCAGCTGACATGAACGGATCCTCTAGAACATTGGGCATATCAAAAAGGCCGTGTTTATACTGCTTCAAGTATTCCGGTTGCTGTACATACAAGAGAAATTGTATTACTATTCTTATACTTTTCAAAAATTTTAACAGCTTACCTCATCGAGAATCTTCATACTGAGGGCATGCAGTTTTGCCAATTTTAAGAAAGCGCGTTCAAGTTCCTCTCGTGAAGCGCTCCGATCTCGTAGCACAGAGTAACCCAGAGGTACGAGATCCTCAAATATGATTACCTTTCGAGGATCTAAGCTATGATAAATGCACTGGGCGTTGAGTATGGTATGATCATCCACTTCTCTTAGAATCTTCTCATATTTCGGCAACACTTCACTGTACATGCCAATTTCGGTTTCAAAAATTGGCGATTCCCCCAACATTTCCTTTTTTTGACCGTCCTCCTCGGGCAAAGTCTTAACGATCAGTGACTTGCTGAGCTTTCCATTCTGTGTAATATACTCGACGATAACGCGGAACATCACACTTGCATAATGATCTCCCTTGGCACTGGCTGGAGACGTTTTCACCTCGAGCACCTTTAGATCGGAATCATTTTCATACTGGCTAAGAACCTCCGTGAAAAACTCCTCATTAAGCCAATTGGGGGCCACCAATTCATCGGCATTGAATTGGTCACTTAAATTATTACTTGTCTCCGTCATTTCTAAGCGTTCAAGTGACTTGTTTGTTTACAACTGAAACAATTTGCGATAGAATCAAACTATTTATAAAACCCGTTTTTAGAGCTTTTTACAAAAGCTTTGGCTGCTCAACAATATTCGTCGCTAGAGTTATATGAAAATCATTGTGATATTTTAAAGATAGCAACCACAAAAATGAAAAGATTATTTCAACAAAATTCTAATTGTTTCATAGTTAAAAATCTTGCTCTCAGAATTCATTTGAAATGGCACTTTTCTTCTATTATTCCAGACAGCAGACTTCCTCTGTAGATTCGCAATGTTACTCTCAAATTAATATTCATATTTCACTCAATGAGTACTGTGTACAAAAATATTATTAATGAAATTAAAACTCAAATGGCAAAGCACATTTCGTAAAAATGTTGAAATATTATTCTGATAAAAAAGTCTTAGGCTAAAATATGTATTTGGAGCCAAAAAAAGAGCATATCTGTTTGTAGTCGATGCAGGAATCCATCTAAGAGTTCTTCGTCACAAATATAGCCAACCAATCGATAACACTTTCCTCGATTTTATTCACTTTTATGAAGTCCCCAGGCTCACAGAAGTTTGTTGTCATGCGCAAAACTGGGTGTGTGTGCTTGTGTTACTCTCTAGTGGAGCTGTAATGTAATCATTCCTTCCCGTATTTGATTACTTTTCATTACAATTATCTCGATTATTCAGACAATGAAAAATCAATTCCTGATTACGATTTTTTTAGTAATCATAATTCAATGATTATTTCAAATTGTAATTACTTTCACAATTACTTGAATAATTGTACCTGTAAAGGGGGGATTATAAAGTAATTGTGCTTGAAAATATGAATTATTCATGTAATTGTAAATGAAAAATTTGATTTTTACTAATCAAATAAAAGTTTTTTAATTAAATTATGACCTTTCCTACTCACGCAATAATCTTCTAAAGCCAAAAATTGTAAAAATCGTCCTTTTAAATTTATATCGCTTATACAAAAAACCGTATTGTAAATATTAAATAATTATTGTAGTACTTTGAAATTACTTCAAATTTAGAAGGAGATGTTGATGGCCAAATATGCTTTTGAGGCTCCAATTACAGTGAGAGGCTTGTTGGGACAGATTAAAAAGTTCTTCGTGATGAGAACGGCCCACCCGACCATTTTTCGTATGTTTCCAGACCTTCGAAAATTACGTAAGTTTCTCTATAAATCAAAGTCCGCTTTTGGTTAGAGATGCGGGTTTTAGCGGACATCAGTTATTACGATAGTTTCTCTTAAATTCGAAATCCGTGTTTTCTTAGAGATGCGGGTTTCAAACGGAATAGATTCAGTTTTCGATCCGTTTTTGACCCTTTTTCGCAATCTATAAAGTGTCGAAGACGGATCCAAAAACGTGTATCGAGATCTTACGATTTGCTGCCACAAACTGAGCGACAGGTAAAAGTTTTTCGGACCGAAAAAGGAACACGTTCAGAATAGTTTAGTAAGAGGCCATTTCTAGAAAATGTCGAAAACGGATCCGTTCTCGAAGTCGATTGTTGGGTGGGTTCTGACAAAGCTCAAAAAGGCATTGCAACAGGATACCATTGAGCCAGAAAAAGGAGCGTGGTTGCTATGACGACTCTTAAAGCTGAACAGTAAGTTTGTTTGTGGCGAATAGGAGACTGAAGCATCAAGTGGCAAACGTTACCAGCCTTCCAAATTTTAACTTGCGGTACCGAACAACAGAAAATGGTACTGACGCTTCGCTAGCAATTATTTTAGTTAACATTTAAGAACAATTGGGTAGATATTTGCTAGATCCGGCGACAAATTTCGAAATGCTTGAGAAATATCCAACGCTAAATGAGAGATGTGATGAAGGCCAACATTAATTTAATTGAAAAATTAATATAAAATTCTAAATATTTTAGAATAAACCCATCTAAATAAAACCATGTGTGTGAAAACGGGGATTATTTATATGCAATTGAGCATTCGAACTAATGAATAATTTCCAGTCTACACCTAGAAATTCATGAATAATTCAACATTTCAAGCAAAAATACTCAATAATCCCCCTTTACATGTACAATTATTCAAGTAATTGTAAAAGTAATTATATTTTGTAATAATCACCAATAATCGTAATTCCAAGTAACAATTACGATTAGTAACAAATCGTAATCAATAAGTGTTTTTAATTTTCTAAAAAATTGTAATAATGTCTCTGCTCGATTTTTAGTACTCCACGTAATAATCTACCTCATTAAAATTGATATATGTGCAAAACGTTTTTTTGATTTGAACTTTAATACGGTACATTCGATTTGAGTATAAACTTTCTTTCTTTTCACCTTCATGTCGCTTTGCCAAGTGTTATGATATGAAAGAAACGATCCAGTCTTACTGCTAATACATTCAGTGAAAAAACACTGATATTTTAACTATATTTTACTATTTTCATCATTGATTTTTAGCGTTAAATATGAAGTTCGTAAATCTAAAGAATGAACACTTCCAATTTAATATTGAAAATAGTTAAATTTAATGTTGGAAGTAGTTAAAATTTTTTTTTTATTTAAAAACTTTACCTGCCAATAATCTAGACTCAATTTATTTTGTAATAAGTCCAAGAGCAGAAGAATTCTTTTAGATTTGGTTCTGAATAACAAAAAAAATATATAAATTAAATGATTGTTTACTTTTTATTTTAAATTTTTTTTATTTTTTTACTCTGTGGGGAACTGAACTCGGGACCTTGCCCCTTGAACACGATTGGCATGCCGACTTAACCTGTTGCACTATCGCACATGATGGTTTTAAGGGCTAAAAATTCTACTTATATTGAAAAAATATGTTAGAATATATTTCTGGCATTTTGTTTCTTTTAATAATTCTCAAGTTGGAATTCCATGCCCTGGGAATAAAAATTTGCCATAGTTTTGCCGTTCAAATATGTTTTTGTGTTTCTTTATTTTTTTTTAATTAATTTTAATAGGAAATAGGCATAGTTAAATGAAATATGATTGTTATAGATTTTACTATGCGTTTTTTCCCTGAGTGTAGAGATTGATATATTTGCAAATCAAGCTATTTGTCTTTTGAGGTCAGCTGCGTCCACAATAATTGCAATTGCTGTGCCAAAATATTGAAAAGTAAGTAATATTCAATGCAGCGTGACAAATTTTAATTTCAGATAAAAATTAACCATGGAAGAGAACTCCCATACAGAGCAGACAAAAATTCAAACCATTCAAGAAGCTGGTATTAAATATGGTGCTATCGCAGGTTTTGCCATGCGCCAACATAGCACAATAAACCACTTTTTGAAAAGTCCGAAAAATATAGTTAAAATAATCGCAAGGCTGCAATACCCAAGGTGGTTGAGACAATGCGCATAAAGACTCTAGCAGCTAATGAAATGATGAACTGCGCTCAAACAAAGGCGGAGCTAAGTTTACCAATACGTCGACAACACAGACAGCAAAGGATTTGAATCTTCAGTATCAGTCCAAAGCACCAAAACCGCGACTAAAGCCACAAAAATGCGCGCATGGCGTTTTACAAATAGTTCAAGTATATTTAGTGATCAGTCCATCTGATCCTGAATATTGGTGAGAAATGCGATATCCCGAACGACTTGTTAGAAGCGCATCTTTGGTGGTGGTTTTTTGTATTTTTTGGTCTACCTTCAGTGCTTTAGGCAAGGCGCCAGGCCCTATGAATACCCAAACGTATGGAAGAGTTCCTGTGGCAATAGGATTTTTCGGCTGATAATGCTTCCATTCACATTTCCCAAGGCATATTTTAGCTCTCACAGTATTCCGTTGTTTTAGTGGCCGGCATTAGGTCCGGATCTAAATCCAATTGAGGATCTGTGTGGCCTCATTTCTGCAAATCAGTACGGTACTCTAAAGCTACTAAAAGTAGCAATTGTAAAGGTTTTGGGAAAATATTGATTTGTGAGTCTTACAAAACTTGGCCAATTGATTGCCCAGCGGTTGCAGTTATTGGAAAAGTTAAACGGCAACCCAATTTTAGCTCCAGACTACATTCGGAGTTACGTTCCTGTTTAAAAAAAAAATATATATCATTCTTTTTAAAAATTGCACATATAGCAATTTTCAATGAAATAATTTTTTTGTTATTATATATTGTTACTGAATACCTTTGTAAAAAAAATAAGATCAAAAATTAAAAAAATGATAATAAAAATATTCAAGTAAAATATGTTTGCACATATATCAATTTTACCGAGGTAGTAGGCCCGCATTTCAGAAGCTTTTAAGCATATTATTCCTCTCATAAGGGTGAGTTCCTATCACTTAATTATCTACTGAACTTAACAGAAATTATTTTCGTTTGCTTGACAATACTCGCGGAGGTTTAACAACCTTCTACCAGACCATGATAAAAGTCTGCACACAAATAACCCACGTTAACAGCATTGATAAACAACTAACAACATTTGTGTAAGAACGACATATATTTTTTTACTAAGTATGTGAATAAGTGGTTCATAGACTATTAAAATAGCCCAATTTCTCAAATCTTTGCATGTTACACCTAATCTTCATTTTGCATCAATTCATTAGGATCATAGGCGTTTGTGTTCATCACCCACATCATGGGCAAAAAGGTGGAGGCCAGGAAGAAATCTGCAAAAGAAATCTATTTAAATCAATCTATCAAAATTTGATGACAAACCCGAACTTGCCATAATATTTATGTTTATAAATTTGATTCCAAAAAGCAACTGAGCTGGGCAACTCGCCCTTAAAATCAATCCTTTTAAGGGTCTCTATTAAAATCGAAAAGTAATAGTTGATCAATTGTTCCCATTCATTCCAACGTTGCTCGGGA
Source organism: Lordiphosa collinella (assembly GCA_018904265.1). Classification (NCBI taxonomy): domain Eukaryota; kingdom Metazoa; phylum Arthropoda; class Insecta; order Diptera; family Drosophilidae; genus Lordiphosa; species Lordiphosa collinella. Next base: position 231,907 of record JAEIFV010000465.1, read on the forward strand.
CCCATTAGCATATATATCGAGTAGATGATATCAATGGTTATGGGACACAGATTGCAAACTTGATAGTCCAACAGCATGACATCCTCAAATGCTCCGGTTTCTTGATTGTGTTTGAACATCATGTTACGCAAATAGAAGTCTCCATGGCTGAGCACATAATAACCATTCGATTGACGATTTTCGCGATACTCTACCATTATATCCCTCAGGCGTTGCAAATAATCGCCTTTGATTTTCTCAAAATGCGGCTTATACTTGCTTAACTCGGGGTGTTGATCTAGAAATTCTATAAAGTGACCCATGCCACTAGTTACAAATGGATCCTCCATAATATTGGGCATATCAAAAAGCCCGTGCTTGTATTCCATCAAATATTCCGGTTGCTGTTTAGAAAGGAACCATTATAACACTGACTTTATTATTTGGAAGACTTGTAAAACTTACCTCATGTTGTACTTTCATACTGAGGGCATGCCATTTTGCCAACTTGTAGAAAGCGCGTCGAATTTCTTCTGGTGAACCGTTTCGATCTCGTATCACCGAGTAACCCAGCGGTACGAGATCCTCAAATATGATTACTTTTCGAGGATCTAAGCTGTGATAAATGCACTGGGCATAAAGTTTGGTATCATCACCCACTTGCTCTAGTATCTTCTCAAACTTGGGCAACACTTCACTGTACATGCCAATTTCGGTTTCAAAAATACGCGATTCCCCCAGCATTTGCTTTTTATGGCCCTCCTGCTCGGGCATAGTCTTAACGATCAGAGATTTGCTGTGCTTTCCATTCTGTGTAATATATTCTATGCCAACGCGAAACATTACACTTGCATAGTGATCTCCCTTGGCACTGGCTGGAGAAGTTTTCACATCGAGCACCTTTAGATCGGAATCATTCTCATATTGTCGAAGAACTTCCGTATAAAAATCTGCACTTAGCCACTCCGGCGCCTCCAATTCATCGTCATTGAATTGGTCGCTATAATTATTACTTGTCTCCGTCATTTCTATCCGTTCCAGTGACTTGTTCACCAACAACTGAAACTATTTAAGAGAGCATCATTCAATTTATCTAATCCGTTGTTAGAGCTTTTTACAAAAGCTTCGACTACTCTACTATGTTAGTCGCTGAAGTAACGATAGGTACCGAAAAAATCAAGTGATTTTATTAAGCAAATCTAAATTCATTAAATCGTAGTTTCAATAAAAAAGTTTAACAAAACCAGAAGGCCAAGCTTTGTCTGTGCCGAAGTTTTGATACCCTTGCAAGTCCCCATTTTGATATTTTGATTTCGAAGCGTGCAGTAGAAAGATGATTCGGTGTTAAATTTCAGCTCGATAACTTCAAACTGGGAGACTAGTTTGTGTAAAAACAAACAGACCGACGGACGGACAAAGCTCAGCTCGTCGCACAGTGGGCGATTAGGCCTCGCTAGCGGCATTTAATTAATAACTTCCAAACGAAAATTGATATCTTCAGTCGGTTTTTTTTATTGCTTAGAAATAAGTCATCGAATTTTTAAGAAAAAACTTTTTTTTTAATTTTTAATAATTTTTTTAAATTAAATTTTTTTTTTGTTAAATTTTTTTAATATTTATTTTTTTTCAACTTTATTAATCAGATTTTATAAATCAATAATATCTAGAAATCGATAAAATATTATTCGGAATCAGAGTCAGGCATATCCAGATGCTTCATTAAAAGCAAGCTCTAAACATCCTCGCCCATAATAATATTTTTTGCAGACGAAATTGAAGAACCATTTGACAATGAAGATATCAATTGGTCGGAAGATACTAATAAAGTATTTATGAAATCTTTTATTGTATGTTTATTCTAGAATTTTTTCTTCTATTGCCCTCACGCATGTTTCGAAAGTCCTTGTTCCTGGCTTCAAGAGCTTTCTTGGATACCAATTGGAGGGACAAATGGTTTATAATATCTGCTCCGTGAATTAAATTCTGTGATTCAACGAAAGTTTCGGCAGTTTGCGTAAGATGCGTAAGATCCGAATGCTTCCGTATTTATATCGAATGGAAAAACATCCTTGCAGTGTTTCAGTTGTTCTTACTACCAGTACCGGCCACTGGTATATCCACTAACAAATGCATTTCTTCCTTCTTAGCTTCTGCTAAATACTTCTTTTATTTTGTTCAACAATATCCTTGTCAGCACCATGTGGAGACTTAATAAGCCATATTCTAATAGGTTTCCATTAATAGATAAGCTCTTCACCAAATTTAGATTGTTCATATTTTTGGGAATTGCGTTACAGATTCCGCATGATTGTGAAGAGGATTCCGATATGACACTGAACGTTTTGCCATAAAACAGGGTCATATGAAATTGGTGATCAACTCTAAAGGTACTCACTAACTAATGTCGGTACAATATTTAATATTTGGCTCTTAATGTTTTCAATTTCTCTGCGAGTCAAGTCTACCGTTTCTTTCTCGCAAAGTTTTTTGATTGCTCGACAATATTGAGTAAAGGAATGTCGTTTATTTTTCCATACAAATTGAAAATAAATATCGGTCTATCATGTCTCCATCGAAGTCATCAAATTTTGTGCTATATGTAAAATGGCCGCTGTAGGTAGCAGGTAATTGATTGTTATTATTATTTTCAATTTGGTTTTACTTTCTGGGTGTGCTTTATTAATCCTAGCAATAGAATGGTCCACTTAGATATGTAGTGGTACTTCAGCGAAATGATCAGTGACCGTGAGCCACTAGGATTGCATTTTTTTCCGCACAATGCAGTATATCGTGGCATGAATATATATCGGCGTTTTGGCCTTAAGCCTGCTAGTAAAATTTTGCAGCTTTTTACCAATATTTCAGTGTCCGTTCCATAATTTGAAGGGTAGCACGTATTAGCAGTTCATATTGGGCATTTTGGACGCACAATGATTCACACTTCCAGAAAAAATAAGAGTTAAACTGAATCCAGGTGAATCTGGTAACTCCACGAAAGACAGGTGTGCGCTACTGCGGCTCGTTGTTAATACACTTAAATACCACTAGGATTTATAAGCAACACATTTATATACCGTTCACAAACACTGATTTTCTATGTAAAACATACCATAAAGTTAATAAAAAACCAAACTTTTAATAAAATAAGTAAAGATTGTACATTTTTCAAGTTATCGAAATCAAGGCTCACAACAAAGAAACAATTTAGAACAAATGTTGTGTTTGACAGCTCACAGCTGATGATCAACTGATCAGAGAGCTTATATAAAACCGCCAAAAATCTAATTAAAGTATCTGTTATCGATTTGTGGAAAAAATCAACGCTTTTTCTATATTGAAAATTTGAATTAAATGCCGCTAGCGAGGCCCGATCGCCCACTGTGCGTCGCCCTGATTAAGAATATTTATAGTTTATGGTGTCGGCAATGATTATTTCTATGCGCTGCGAACTTCTGGGCAAAATTATAAAACCACTTGCAAACCCGACAAGTATTAGTGTGCTGAATGTGTAGATGATACTTTAGATCAGAGGCAGGCAAAAAATACATTTACATTTTTGCATTGGTGTGTGTGAGAGCAGCACATAAGTTGCTCTCAATTTCAGTAACAACGACTGCGTCGCGGCGTAGGAAAGCAAGCAACGCAGTGGCGCTTGTACAGCTTATTACTGTGTGTGTCGAAGCAGAGCTGCTTTGAGATTTTTCGTATGCACACGAGATAGGAATGTGCCTGTCCCTGCTTTAGATTCTAATTTGATATCTAAACAAGAAGTTTTTTTCGTATATAAAATACTAAAATTAATAAATCGACTTGGTGTCGACCACTGCCTTCTAAATTCTTCGCTTTTCGGTCTAATACACCAGGCTTCCCGGGTCGTCCCCAGATACCAGATCGTTCTAGCGCGAGATTCGGTTGGCCGTGTTACTCTGTGTTAAAAAGACCCTTTGATTATTTGATTTCGGTACTTGGTTGCTTGGCTTACAAAATTATAAAGGATCAACCAATTTGATCCAATTTGATCAACCAATTTGATGTGTTCCCTCAAAATTGGGCAGCTGCCCACAAAATGTAGAATGTTTTCCTGCTACTTCCAATTGCATAGGGAACACGCTGTATTGCTGCTTGGAATGTTTGGGACAAAGTTAAGTTTTAGCATTTCACCTCTGGTCATGAATATTGTGCGAATTTGCTTCACTGAAAACGCATTGTTGAAATAATTACTTTCTCCTAGGTCGTAGTTCAGTTCTTTGTATATGAGCCTTTGAGAGCGCCTGATGCCTCCATCTTTTTTAAAAATTTCTGTGGCCCATGATCCCCACTCTGAATTTTCTTCCAGGTTTAATGATAAAAGTTCCCATTCCCGAAAGAACTGAAGACGTCCGCTTAGCAGAAACTGGGTCAATATTTTAGGCAGTCTATTTTCTGGCATACGAGTAACCTTCTGCATATACTTAAAGTGCATGTATGCGGTAAAAATGTGAAGCGGTGACAGTCCAGTTTCCAGATATAACATTCTGTTCGAAGTGTTTAACGGTAGTCGGAATAATTTTTTCTCAACCTCACAATTGCTTCGAAAAGTTTATATTCGGTGCTAGTTGGTACATCTTTTCTGCTCGGGAGAGATTTCCAAGTGCAATTTACTGCCACTTTGATGTCTTTTAATTTTTCCTACAAATGATGTTTAAATTGCGCATTATGGTAGATCCACACTCAGAGGTATTTATAGGTTTTCAACGTTTCGAGATCGGTCTCTCCCAAATACCACTTTTCGTCTAAGGCCAGTCTCCTCCAGTGTTTTTTGAAAACTAGGATCTTTGACTTTTCGGTATTAATTTTAAGCCCGACTTTATTATACTGTGTACCAACGAATGTGTAAGTATGCTAAGCAAGAAGTTTGATTCAACTGCAGAAGCAGTTGAAGACAGCGCTGCCACTGCGCTGGAGCAGTGAATATTCTTGTGCTCATAGCTTGAATATCGTTCATCCGATCGACAAATAGTCCTGATTACTAAATATGTCCAGAGGGTACGAAAATTGTTTATATTATATGACGTTCTTTTATACTCTGTTCACATTAAAAATGCGAAAAAAGGGATCATGAAGTCTTGCAAAAGTAAGTAACAGGGAGAAGAAAACATTTCCGACGATAAGTATTTCGGATAATTTTCTCAATATAGTGATGAGTCAACCATTATGGCACTGTCTGACCGAAAAATTGTTGAGTTTTTAGAGACAAATTAGTGAATAATTTTTTTAGAATAAAGTATTGTATAGCCACAAGTACTGCATTTACTACTACCAAATCATCCGTAAGTCTGTCCGCCTGTCTGTCTGTCCGTCCAATCTGTCAGTCCCGTCTGTCCATATTAATAAATGAGTCTGGAGATAGTAGAGATGAAGAGGTTTGACATGTAATGGAACATATGCTTCATATTAACACGGGCAGAATCGGCTGCACAAAATTATTGCCGCCCCCTCCGCCCCCGAGATTTGAAAAAGCCTCATATCTTCGGCAGTTTTATAGATGAAGGTTCGTACTTTTTGGACATATTTAGTAGTCAGATTCTTTATCGGTCCGCAAGGATTGGTAAGTCGGATGAACGATAAGCCAAGATATAAGCGAAAGAAACCTCTGCTGCAGCGCAGGCAGCAGCATTGCTTTCAGCAGCTGCAGCATCTAAATTTACACTGAGCATACACTTTTTTGGAGTAAAAAGGGTGTATTATAGTCGGGCTTCCCAACTTTCCTACTTGTTTTAATTAGGCTTTTCAGGTTTTCCTAAAAAGTTAAATAACTCAACCAAATATTACTCGATTTTAATAAACTAATTTGCAGAAGATGCAAAAATTAAATGTTTTTGGAACTGCATACCAAATTAGATAGTTTTATATAAATTTGACCTATTCATTTTTATTTAAAGTACAGGTGAAGTCGCTAAAAACTGAAAAATTCGATTTGTTTTTCATGTAGCTCCCCCCCGCATCCGAGATTGCAATGTAATACACCGTTGGAAGGTGTTACATTTCTCTTTACAAAAGACGCATTGCAAACGCTATTATAGGATGCCTAGTTTTAAAAAGCGTTTTTAACTATATCAACCTCGAAAAAGACGGACTTTTAACCGTTATTCCAAATTTTGTGTAGCATGCAACGTGCAACCAAATGTTGCATCGGGACAGGCAATCGAGCTGATGGACGTGTAGCATACTTGGAGGTGCACGCGCTGGTTCCGGCTATTATGTTCGGTAGTGGGAATGGGTTCCAATTAGGTTTCCTTGTAGCCACTTGCTCGCTTTTCAATACTTCACTCTTATTAATAAATCGCGTGCGGCTTTTCTGTAGATTCGATCAACATAGGGGGGGTTAGATAGATAAAAGATGAAAAGAGGGGACTAGAAAGAGAAGAAGAGCTATCTCTATGCATTGGCTGCGCAAGATCTGGGTGGCAGCCTATGCTTCAGGTGCTGCGCTGGTGTTGTTGCTGCAGCTGGTGCCCACCCTACCATGATCACCATGTTCCTTAAGTTTTATTTAACCGGTGATCCCAAAAAAAATACTTGAAGCTTTATATATCACTCCTCATTTCTCCCTTCAAACGATGCATGGCTCCCAATAAGAATCAACTTAGCAAGTCATATTCAAAACAAAATATTTATTCCTAATTTCAGTTGACTTCATAATAATTTTAGCTAACCAAAAATTAACATAAATAAAATTTAATAAAATTTAACCTAGGCCATAACAAAATATATTTTAATTATACAACATCATTAACTTCATTAATTGATCAAGAAAATTTAAGAAACTATTTTAATATATGTAGTCGCATCAACAATCCTGATTCATATATCCAAACTTCATAACAAGAGGGAAAAAAATTTGTTTAGTCAAAAATATAACCTAAGCAAGTGTGAGTTCATGTAGCTGAAAACCCAGAAAATTTATAAAAATATATGCATGATATATATAAGGTAAGATATATATATAGGATATAGAATATGGTTTGATAAGTTTAGATTAAGTATAGGATAATTAAATAAGATTTAAGTAGCAAAACTCATTAGCTTCGAATAAAAATTTTCTTTTTGAAACAAATGATTGGTAAAGATATTATTTTGTTGGATAGTGTAGTTTAGGTTGTTGGAGTAAACTCCCAAAACAACTTCGAAGCTTTCATTAGACCGAGTTGTTACCGTTCACTAGCCGAGCTTTGGCTGTGGTTGACTGGCACTAAAGTGGCAACAGAATTGTGGCTAAGCCTTTGCAATCACAAAGCTTTATCACAGAAGGTGAGAAGGCCTTTTTCGGTTTTTCACTTACCGCACAAATCCCACGCTGAAAGATCTTTCGGTTGGTGTGTTTCGGCTGGTTTCTAAATTGGTTTATATATAAATTACAGCAAGAGCGGATTAGCTTTTAAAAGACACATGTTCTGTTGTACCACAAGTGAGAGAAAAACGAGCTTTTTCGTGGGAAAAAGCTTGTGTTTCTTTTTAGTTCCAATTATTAGGATTTGAAATGTTCATGATTTTAGATAATTACTTTAACCAAAAGAATGCACTAAACTTGGGTGTTGGCTTGAATGGTTGCATTGACTCAATTTAGGTTATGGCAACATTAATTAAATTCAGGGAGTCGATTTGGGTACAACATAACCCCACACTTGCAGTTGGTTCACTTTTACACACACAAAAAAAAATGATTCGAGCATCTGTTCTGGCGGAATTTTCGCTGATGTTCTCCTCGAGATCGCACTGGTAAGCGGCTGTGGACACTGGTCAATAAGTTGGCCTGATCTTGGCGAAAGCAAAGATAGGCTCAGGCAGCAACGGAGACACGAGTTGAGCTTTCAGCTGCCGGTTTGAGTTTGGGATGGCTTTACAGCTTTCTGGACTGGCTGCTCGCTCTGCCTGCAAAATCTGGCTGGATGGTTCGGTTGGCGCAGCGTCAGCTGATCTTTCCCAATTCTCTTTAGGTACTGAGACCACCAAAGAGCTTTTGAGCTATGGGACTTGGTGCCAATTCCTAAGAGAAGAAATTGGTCTGATGTAACTAAATCTACAGAGAAGCAAACAAAAATGTGTTTAATTACCAAGAGGGACTGGCACCTTGTGGGGGAGTTGTAAACTTTTCCCAATTTTCGATGTTGGCCGAATTTGTTGCACGAAGTGGACGGAGTCTTCCTCCGTTTTGGGGTTAAGTTTTGGTTCGCTCTCACTAATTAAGAATAACACAATCACTCCGTTGCTATTAATAGCTATTGTTTGCACTCACATTAACAGCAGCAGTTTAAAATAGATAAGCTGCAGTTGCTTTTCTGGAGGCAAAATAAATTTTTAATTTAGCGCGCACAACTGGTCTCGAGGGCAACTTGATGGGAAAAGAATGACTCTGGCCAAGCGGAAATTACAAGAAGTCGGTTCTGACCCATGCTTCTTCTTCTTTTCCCCTTATTAATCTGGCTTGTCAAATTGACAACCGTCTAGGGTTTCCAACGAGCCGGCCTACTACCAGTATTTGTTTTCCTTTTCGATGTATACTTATAGGCATACGGTAAGAGAGTTATTTTCAGATAGCTAACGATTTATAAACTACAAGCGCCCTACAATTTCCCCCCACCAAAATCACGCTTGGGGGTGGAATACACACAAGAGGGATTCGCGCTTGAAACAACCTTATTGCTTAAGGTCCTTTGCGTGATATTTTCCTATATAGCGACCTTGCAAATCCTCTAAATCGTAGTAGCAGTTTCCCACTTTCCTTTTTACTCTAGCCTTAATAAAAGCAGGGGCCAACTTCGAGCTATATCCCTTAGCGAAATTGCTTTGTTGGAAGTTGCGTCTGTATATTTCTTGCCCTGGAGTGAAGGATACATCTCTAGTTCGCAAATTATAATTATTTGCATTACGAACGCGTTGGGAATTCATAGCGTCTTTTGCAGTGTTGCGGATCAGATCGAAAGAGTCCTGAGTGTTAAACCGAATGGCTCTATCTTCTAGCAAACCTAAGTTCCTTAGCAATTTATAGCTAGAGCCGTCAGTCACCATATGCTGGCCAAAGGTCAATCTATAAGGACTGGTGTTGATAGCCGCATGGTGGCCTGATCGTAGTGCACAGCAAATTCTGCTTAAATGTTCATCCCAGTCCTTCTGATCGGGTCGAATATAAGCTTTAATGGCAGCTAAGACTGACCTATTCACCCTTTCTGAGGCGTTTGCTTGGGGCGAGTAAAAGGCCGTATAAGTGTGCGAAATTCCATATTTATTTAATAGGGTGTTAAAAATCTGCGATTTAAATTGCACCCCGTTATCAGATACCACCGTTTCCGGAACGCCAAAGCAATGAAAAAGTTCCTCTTCTAAATAGCGTTTAATGGCATCTGCAGTGAACTTTTTTACAGGCTTTAAGAACGGGAATTTAGACAAATGGTCCACCACAACGAAAATGCCAATATGACCACTTCTACTTCGTGGGTATGGCCCTAGAAAATCCACGAACAGCTTCTGGAAAAATCGCAGTGACTGACCCGTGTTTCCCATAGGAGGCTTTAAAGTTATGTTAGGATGCTTAGTGGACTTGCAGATTTCGCAGTGGTTAACGTAATTTCTTACATCTGAAACCATATTTGGCCAAAAATACAATCGTCTGAGCCTTTCCAGAGTTTTATTTATGCCACTATGAGCGTAGAGAGGGTTTTCATGTGCCACTCTTAATGCTTCAGGAACTAGAGTCTGCGGAACCCAAAGTTTCCAACAGGAATGGTCAGATACTCGGTCAGTGTTACTGTGCTCTGATCGGCGATATATATAATTGTCTATTACTTTTAAGTCTGGCATTTTGGACTGGTTGAGGGAAATTTTGTTTCTGAGTTCGGAGTAGTCAACTGAATGAAACTCGCTTGACTGAAGATCTACGATTAGACCAGCGATTGACAACGCTGACAAATCTTCGGTGTAAGTTCGGGATAGCGCATCCGGTACTACATTCTGGCTACCTTTACGGTGTTGAATCTGAAACTCAAAACCCTGCAACTTAAGTGACCATCGGGCCAATCGAGAGCTGAGGTCAGCTTGGGTCATCAGCCATTTCAAAGAGGCGTGGTCGGTAATGATAGTAAACTCCTGTCCTTCAATATAAGCCCTAAATTTCTTTACGGCTAACACTGCAGCATAGCACTCTTTTTCTGTGACTGTATAGTTCCTCTGACATTTGTTTAATTTTTTTGACATAAAAGCAATGGGAACATCGTCACCCTCGTGGTTTTTCTGCATTAATACTGCACCTACGCCCGTGTGGCTTGCATCGCAGTGCATAAAAAATGGTAGCGAGAAATTTGGGCTATGCAACACTGGGGCTGTAACCATTGCTGATTTCAAGGTCTCAAATGCTTGCTGAGCTTCATTGGTCCAAACAAATTTGCGCTTCTGTTTTAAGGTGTCAGAGAGAGGTGAGGTTATAGCTGCGTAGTTCCGGATGAATTTGTGGTACCATCCCGTCATTCCGAGAAATCGACGAACTTGTTTAATGGAACGCGGTACCGGAAATTCAGTGACTGCAGCAATTTTCTCGGGATCAGTACATATTGTGCCATTGCCGATAACATGTCCTAAGTACTTCACCTCTTTCCTGCAAAATTTGCTCTTCTCCACATTAATAGTGAGATTGGCGAGCGACAGCTGAGCCGCAATTATCCCCAAAACCTCAAGATGGCGCTCAAAGGAGTCTGACACAATCAACAAATCATCTAGATAGATGAACACCTCATTGCGTAAATGAGCAGGGACAATCTTGTCCATAAGACGCGACATTGTATGTGGAGAATTGGTCAGACCGAATGGCATAACGGTAAACTCATATAATGGGCGTCCTGGCACAGTAAAGGCGGTCTTGTCACGAGAATTTGGGTCAAGAGGAATTTGCCAAAAGGCATCCTTCAAGTCCAAGCTCGTTATGAACTCAGCTTTTGGAAGCCTGCTCAGAATGCCATCGATAAGTGGCATGGGGTAAGCGTCTTTTACCGTCTTCTCATTCACTTTTCTGCTATCTATGCACAATCTTACTTTGCCTGGCTTCTTTACCAAAACTACTGGTGATGACCATGAACTACTCGATTCCTGTATGACTCCAAGGTTAAGCATTCTGTCTAATTCCTCATACATCAGTTTTTCAGTTGCAGGCGACACCGCATAGTGACGTTGCTTGATTGGCTTTGAGTCAGCCACATCAATTGTGTGAGAAATAAGAGACGTTCTCCCTAAACCTTGTTTTAAAAATGAAGGAAATAGACTGACGGTCTTAGCTAGTTCCTGCTGTTGACGAGACGACAATTTTTTTAGCATGGGATCATCCATTGCGGCAATATTAAATTCCTGGGTTAAAAGATGCATCGGCAATAGCTGGAAAATGGTCCAAAAATCGATGCCAAGATACAAATCTTCAGATAGGGATGGTACAAGATAGAAACAAATTTCTTGAGTCTGCCCTCTATAAGACACATCCGTAGATACACGACCAATGATATTTTGTCGAGTGCCGTCTGCAGTTCTTACGGAAGATCTTATTTTCTTATACTTTTGGTCACTTTGTAACAGTTCGGATGCTAATTTTCCTCCAATGCAACTTATGGATGCACCGGTATCCATTAAGCCAATTATGGTTCTTCCAAAAAGGTCGACCTGTGCATGGGGACGAATATCATGAGGCTTTCCGATAACTGAAGCCAGAAATAATTTTTCTTCAGCGCGGCGACGCTTTTTAAATGCAAATCTACGATTGCGAGAGCGGGATATAGGTAATTCAGAGATTTCAGTTTGTTTACTGGGCGGAAAGTCTGGGCTTACATAACTAGTTGCAACCGTTTGGTGCAAGAACTTGGTTGTCTCTTCTAGTCGGTGTTCGTCCCTTTTGAGACTAACAGTTTGCGTGCACTTTTCTGAGGTGCACGCTGCTGTGGGTTTTTTTGATGGTTCGCGTTGCATTTGCGGCAGTTTGGCTTGTAAGTGTCAGGTTTGCCACAGCCGTAGCAGAATATTCGCCGTTCCGCTGTGCACTCTTGATACCGGTGACTCTTACCCCCGCAATTCCAACAGGAAGTCTCAATAGCAGATAAATCATAACCCTCATCGTCAGTGATCTCTTCTTCTGAGACCCCTTCGGATTGGCTAATTAGCTCATTTATTTGCCGACGCGGCATTGGTCTTGGAGCAGCAATTGGTGGCTTAGTTTTTACTACCGATTGCATAAATATCTCGCGCGTTCGCACTAGATGGCGTAAGGCCTTGACAGTGGCTGCTGGTTCATACAAGATTTCATGCTGAATCTCAGCTAAAAGATTGGCTCTGAGGGTCTCCACTAGGGACGACTCAGACATGGGCTCTGACAGCTTATCTGCTAAAGCAGCAATTACCCCATAGAAATCGTCAAAGTTTTCATTCGGGCGTTGCTTGCGTAACTCAATTTCTGACCGGATATTTCTGTCAGTCCGATCATCTTTAAATTGACCTCTTAGTGCAAGACATAAGTCAGTCCAGCGAATTTCAGCAACACTCTTATGGTAACGCCAAAACCATTCGCTGGCATTTCCTTCAAAAAGGTTGCTTGCGTAACGGGCTGTTACCTCAAAACTTCCCCCAAGAGTCTGGTTTGTCAAGGCTTCTACTCGATAAATAAAATCATCCACAGACATGGCTGATTTGCCGGTGAAACGCAACTTCCAATTGGCCATTATTTGGCTAATTCGATCGGGACGTACCTCAAAGCTTTCTGGGCTACTTCTGGGTGTTGAGCCAGGGCTAGCTCCTAAGCTAGTGGCCGAAGCGAGATTGGCTTGCTCCGGATTTGGTATAGGAACTGAACCAACAATTTGGTGATCAGGGTCTAATGGCCGTTGTATTTGCACAGTGGACCCATTAGATACTGAAGCAGCAGAACTGATCTGAAGTCCCATTGTAATGGCTTGCGTTAGCCTTTCAGTTTGCTCAGCCATTGTGGCGGCAAGAATCCTACTTTGTTGAGCCATTGCCGCTGCCATTGCTTCTGCAATAGTTCGCTGCAGCAACTCTGACGGAGAAGGCTGCTCATCTTGCTGGGAGTTAGCAGTACTCTGCGTTTGTTCTACATCACTTGGGTTGGTCATGTTTAACTGACTTAATGTCTCTGCGCGTTTTGCTCGTGCTCTGGTTGTAAGTGAATGCGGAATTGAAGGGTTTCGACCCTTGGAGGTGGATTGTATGTGCAGACTTAAATCTTCGCTTGAGGCTGAAGTTAAATTTTCCAACGACTGCCTACAGACAGGGCACGATTTCCTTCTTCCTACTTTGCTATTAAAGCAGGCTCTGTGAAAATTATGACCACAGCTAGTTAATAATAATTGAGCTTGATAAACAATTATTTCCGTGCAAATGCAGCAGTGCTTCTCAGTATCTTGTAATTCAGTCAAGTTCTCTGTACTGTGCGATAACACCATTTTCAAAAATTAACCCTATAATTAGTATATTTTGTCCTTCCAACAAAAATATAAATAGAGCAAAAAAAAAACAATTTAGTGAATGACTAAATAAACCAAAACGCAAAAATTTAAATTTAAAATTTCATAATAAATGTGGGAGCCATGCAATCGTTAGTAGAATTTGTGACGATTGAATATTTGGAATGCAGAGAGAAGCAGAAATATAGAAGGATAGAATTAAAAAGATTGTATATATCCTAACTGAGAACGAGTGGCAGGTTGTAGTTCGAAACCACATTAATACCTTCGTCCAACCTCAGCCTCAGCAAGTTCGGATATTAGAATTCTGACCGACTTGATCCAGTTTCCTAGCATACTAAGTCAGGGCATAAGCATAAACCCACGCAAAGCTTGCATCGGAAAACCAGAACGAAGCAGGGTGACAAGCTCATTTGATCGGTCGAGTGTAGCACTAGTCCACAAAACCCGTGGTCCAAAATCAAATTCAACTTGTTCGTCAGCAGCTTAAAAAGAATAGGGTAGACAGAAGAATAGAAATATAGATTTTAACGGGGGATAGGTAACCGTGATGAGAAAAGGCGGCGGTTTGTAGTTTAAAACCACATGTATAACCTAGTCCAGCCGAATCCTCCGCATGGTCACTTTATCCGCTATAGGCAGAGTCATTTATGATGTACCCGCATATTTCCATGATTTTCAGGCAAAAGACAACAAAAAAATGCATAAATATTTGCGAGCATACCAATAGCCCTCTGAATAAATAAAGAAGTTCTGTTAGTAAGGATCCAGCTTCCAAGAATAACCCAGCATGGGCAGGGAAGAAGGTAAGCCCATCTAAATTAATAGTCGGAAGACCAGAAGCCAACACGCTAACAAGTGTATTTGAACGGCAGATTGTAGAACTGGTTCACAAATCTTGGGCCCAGAAACAAATACCACTGTTTTGTCAACGCACTTTCAGAATTGGGAAAATAAGAAAAGCTTTATTGGGAAGAAATAGTTTGAAATTGCAAAATGATTGGCGGGATGGTTGTAGCGTTTTATCCACAAAAACCCAATAACTAACGCCAATTAATTTACAATTTAATGACACATATGACTGCGGAGGTATATCTAATCTAAGATATTATTACCACATCCAGCAAGTCAAGAAAAAAAATAGCAGCTAATGGTTTGTTGGGATAAGTCTGTGATAACCATTGAATGTTTACACAGACTTCCCTGTATCCATTCGATAGCTATGGAAAGGGAAAGATACAATTGTGAAAATTGATCGAACCTACAGAAAATGGTCAGATGATATAACCAAATAATAAATTTTAATTTTTTTCTATCGGGGCAGGCCGGATCGGGCCCCACGTTGGGCGCCAAAATAAGATGTAGCATGCAACGTGCAACCAAATGTTGCATCGGGACAGGCAATCGAGCTGATGGACGTGTAGCATACTTGGAGGTGCACGCGCTGGTTCCGGCTATTATGTTCGGTAGTGGGAATGGGTTCCAATTAGGTTTCCTTGTAGCCACTTGCTCGCTTTTCAATACTTCACTCTTATTAATAAATCGCGTGCGGCTTTTCTGTAGATTCGATCAACATAGGGGGGTTAGATAGATAAAAGATGAAAAGAGGGGACTAGAAAGAGAAGAAGAGCTATCTCTATGCATTGGCTGCGCAAGATCTGGGTGGCAGCCTATGCTTCAGGTGCTGCGCTGGTGTTGTTGCTGCAGCTGGTGCCCACCCTACCATGATCACCATGTTCCTTAAGTTTTATTTAACCGGTGATCCCAAAAAAAATATTTGAAGCTTTATATATAACTCCTCATTTCTCCCTTCAAACGATGCATGGCTCCCAATAAGAATCAACTTAGCAAGTCATATTCAAAACAAAATATTTATTCCTAATTTCAGTTGACTTCATAATAATTTTAGCTAACCAAAAATTAACATAAATAAAATTTAATAAAATTTAACCTAGGCCATAACAAAATATATTTTAATTATACAACTTCATTAACTTCATTAATTGATCAAGAAAATTTAAGAAACTATTTTAATAAATGTAGTCGCATCAACAATCCTGATTCATTTATCCAAACTTCATAACAAGAGGGAAAAAAAATTTGTTTAGTCAAAAATATAACCTAAGCAAGTGTGAGTTCATGTAGCTGAAAACCCAGAAAATTTATAAAAATATATGCATGATATATATAAGGTAAGATATATATATAGGATATAGAATATGGTTTGATAAGTTTAGATTAAGTATAGGATAATTAAATAAGATTTAAGTAGCAAAACTCATTAGCTTCGAATAAAAATTTTCTTTTTGAAACAAATGATTGGTAAAGATATTATTTTGTTGGATAGTGTAGTTTAGGTTGTTGGAGTAAACTCCCAAAACAACTTCGAAGCTTTCATTAGACCGAGTTGTTACCGTTCACTAGCCGAGCTTTGGCTGTGGTTGACTGGCACTAAAGTGGCAACAGAATTGTGGCTAAGCCTTTGCAATCACAAAGCTTTATCACAGAAGGTGAGAAGGCCTTTTTCGGTTTTTCACTTACCGCACAAATCCCACGCTGAAAGATCTTTCGGTTGGTGTGTTTCGGCTGGTTTCTAAATTGGTTTATACATATATAAATTACAGCAAGAGCGGATTAGCTTTTAAAAGACACATGTTCTGTTGTACCACAAGTGAGAGAAAAACGAGCTTTTTCGTGGGAAAAAGCTTGTGTTTCTTTTTAGTTCCAATTATTAGGATTTGAAATGTTCATGATTTTTAGATAATTACTTTAACCAAAAGAATGCACTAAACTTGGGTGTTGGCTTGAATGGTTGCATTGACTCAATTTAGGTTATGGCAACATTAATTAAATTCAGGGAGTCGATTTGGGTACAACATAACCCCACACTTGCAGTTGGTTCACTTTTACACACACAAAAAAAAATGATTCGAGCATCTGTTCTGGCGGAATTTTCGCTGATGTTCTCCTCGAGATCGCACTGGTAAGCGGCTGTGGACACTGGTCAATAAGTTGGCCTGATCTTGGCGAAAGCAAAGATAGGCTCAGGCAGCAACGGAGACACGAGTTGAGCTTTCAGCTGCCGGTTTGAGTTTGGGATGGCTTTACAGCTTTCTGGACTGGCTGCTCGCTCTGCCTGCAAAATCTGGCTGGATGGTTCGGTTGGCGCAGCGTCAGCTGATCTTTCCCAATTCTCTTTAGGTACTGAGACCACCAAAGAGCTTTTGAGCTATGGGACTTGGTGCCAATTCCTAAGAGAAGAAATTGGTCTAATGTAACTAAATCTAAAGAGAAGCAAAAAAAAAATGTGTTTAATTACCAAGAGGGACTGGCACCTTGTGGGGGAGTTGTAAACTTTTCCCAATTTTCGATGTTGGCCGAATTTGTTGCACGATGTGGACGGAGTCTTCCTCCGTTTTGGGGTTAAGTTTTGGTTCGCTCTCACTAATAAGGAATAACACAATCACTCCGTTGCTATTAATAGCTATTGTTTGCACTCACATTAACAGCAGCAGTTTAAAATAGATAAGCTACAGTTGCTTTTCTGGAGGCAAAATAAATTTTTAATTTAGCGCGCACAACTGGTCTCGAGGGCAACTTGATGGGAAAAGAATGACTCTGGCCAAGCGGAAATTACAAGAAGTCGGTTCTGACCCATGCTTCTTCTTCTTTTCCCCTTATTAATCTGGCTTGTCAAATTGACAACCGTCTAGGGTTTCCAACGAGCCGGCCTACTACCAGTATTTGTTTTCCTTTTCGATGTATACTTATAGGCATACGGTAAGAGAGTTATTTTCAGATAGCTAACGATTTATAAACTACAAGCGCCCTACAAATTTTGGGGTAAAATTCGACTTTTTTTTTTAAAACGCCGCCATATTGTCAATTTTTTGATTTTTTTTTATCGTAGGTCATTGTACAGACAATATTATCTAGTTTAACGAGAATTTTTTTTTAAATTTCATCCACGGAGAAGGCCGGAATCACTGCAGCAGTGAAGGAACTTTTTTTTTCGCGCCGTTGGAGATCGACTATAACTTAAAAAATATTAAATTTTTTTTCTTCAAAAATTTCACTGTATATTCTTGAAACATGTATAAATATATTCTTGTAAATTTTGAAATATTTAATAAAGTAGTTTTTTAATAAAAATTCCCAAAAATCACCTTTTTTTTAGGCCATCACACTAGGTGTGCCCCTTAAAGCTAGTTGAAATTTCGTGCTATTTGTGCACTTGGAATTCTCAACTCGTTATTCGCCGCCTATGTAATATAAATAAGATTTGCAAATGGCTTGTTGGTGTGACAGCAACTGAAAGTATACTGACAAAGGCCTTGCCATGGCGGCTGCCGAAACGGCCGTCTACTCAGCCACAGCTACTGTTCAGGTTCATATATATTCTCTGTTGAATTTTCTACCTTGCTAACATTCACTTAGACATTAAATTGTAATGCTAAGAGTTGTTCTCACTATTGCAATCAGCAAAGAAAGCTGAGGGAGGAGCTTTTTTATGAGAGCATTCACTGAATATCCAAATTTTTACTTCTCTATGGGAGCTATATTATACCACTAAGCAAGAAATACATAGAGACGTCAAACAGCAGAAAAAGTGCTATCAACCAAACGGCTGAGCCTGGAACCCCAGAGCAGCCGAACGAAATGTCTAGCACCCCGAGAGCGCTCGGCTGTTTCGAGTTCGAAGCATTCGTTCGAAAGCCAGCACAACAAGAAACCGATTGTCAGTCGCAGATCAAATGCGGAACGATGAGGGACAATGTGTATATGTGTGTATATGCGCTCGCACGTTTGCATGCGTGTGCTCTTCTTTGTTATGTTTTTGATCCTGGGTTGTCTGCGGCCACAGCAAGTGGCGCCGCGACGGCTCATTTGCTTATGACGTCACGACAATGTGAAAATTAGTTTTATTATCGACCATCACTTTTAAATGCCCTATGACCCAAACAAAAATCAATTACATTAATAGACTTAATACATGTACATACTTGTGTATTTTTATTTATTTCAGTACATTTTGAGATCAAAATTAAATAATTTTTGAATCTTTAATATTATATAATTATCCGTTTAAACTGTGAACAGCACATACATACATACTTACATACATAAGCATACAACAAGTGCGAATTTATTTTGGGGTGGGTTCTCAAAGTTGACCGGAATGCTTGTTAGGTGCTTGCATGCATGTGTGTTCATATGTTGTTTGTTATTTCATTTTCCCAGGATTCTTTGATTTGTTTTCATTATGCTTATATCAGGGTCTCTTTGGACAATGTATGCATAATTAGGACGCGCTTTTGTTTTAGCGCGCTTTTTTTTGTATTATTTTTTGCAAAAGTGTTTCTTTCTCTCTTTTTTGTTTTGCTTTGATTTCTATTTGTTCTAGTTCCCAAAATTGGGCGCGCTTTTTGTTACCGCTCTTTTAGTGCATCAGCAGTGGTCGACTGAATTTAATCTCTGAGCGTATTTGCGAAAGTTTAAAATTCGTGTGTGATTTATTGGTGAAGCAATTTAAATTAAGAACAATGCTTTAAGCAAAGTGT
>JAEIFV010000466.1:0-250707 GCA_018904265.1 Lordiphosa collinella
TAATTTTAAATATATATAACAAACTTAAAAAAAATAATAAGAAATAATAAATAGTTATAAAAAACTAGCTCCGACGTTGCTCGTCCCTATTTTTTTATCTTTCTAACCTCTGGCTCTTAAATAAGTTTCTGTGGCTATTTAAGATTGCAAATATAGCGATTCTTTTTCCTTAGCTACCCGACACTTCGTTTCTGCTTATGCTCTTATGACTGTGAATCCAATTGAAAGTCGCTGCTTTTAAGGTTTTCCGAAAGTTTCAACGCAGTCGTATGAACGGTAAAATTTTGAAAATTTCGTACTTTTTAGCATTTCCCGCCTATTTCTTCAACTTAGAAACCATCGCGAGCAAGAGTCCAACCTTTCCCCAAAGTTAATTCCGAATCAGATGAACGTTATTGTTTTACAGATTTCCCGTTTTGTGGACCATTTCTCGTTTATTTCTGTATCTCAGAAACCTTCGCGGGCAAGCGTTCAACCAGTGCCCAACACTTCATCGCAACCGGATGATCGATAAAATTTAGCCAATTTCGCGGTTTTTGCACCGTTTTCCAATATTTTCTTTTGTAAAAACCTTTTAATGGCAATTACGAACAATTGAAAACAAATTTGCACCCTAATAGGCCCAGCCTTTCTTAATTGATGAATTACTATACATTTTATTGGGAAAAGGGTACAACAGAAACTTTTAAAAAGACCAAGAGAGGGACAAATTTTTAATCTAACTTATTTATATTTTGGATCATATTTGTTTAGTAAAATTGTAAACGACTTCTCAATTTTCTCTTTACGAAATTAACATGGCTGAATACGCTCAACTTCCGCATTCGACAACAGCAACGACATCAAAATTTAAAATTATGTTACTAGTTCAAAAAAAGTTTTGGTTCCTGCTTAGTCCCTGTTGCAAATAGCTTTTGCCCAAAACTTACCAATGTTGTCAACATGGTTCCAGTTATGAGGTGTGTAATATTCTTGGGTTTTCATCATTTTGCTCTAAACTTGGATGCCTTTTTAGTAAAATGTCAAGAATAATGTTGTCTAATGATATGGAAGAACAATTCTGCGTTGGGTCGTTTTTTGGGGTGAAGTCGATTTGTAGAACAAATTCCATTTCGTAGTCTACATATGAAAATTACTACCAATGTACTACCAAATACTACAAAAAAAAAATTGCTTTTTTATTAATATTTTTTTTAAAGCGTTGCCTGAACCAAGGTTCGAACCAAAACCTTCGTCCAAAAACCTTGAAACTCAAATATCCGAAACTTAACCATTGGTAGATTTTGGTTCGAACCTGCGAACTCAGCTATTAAATACTTTTCAAAAAAACAAATCGCCATTTAAGTAACATTAGCCAACACAACTATGTAATAATTTATCTCTTGTTTATTTAATTTTAATTTCCTGTTTTTACCACAACATTGAAGTCAAAAATTCATGAAACCTTTGAACTATTTACAAAAAATATACATAATAATCTTTATAAGATTCGCATCTCCTTAGAAGGTAGCCGAACGGCACCGACGCAGTCCGAAACTCTCCACAGCTGCTGCAGTCCTTTCCACACCATAACCACGCCAGAGTGTATCGGGCGGTTTGTTCCATTTGATAAAATAGGTTTTATGTACGGCAGCCAATTGGGGTTGCGACTTGGATCCATAGCGACGTCGTCGAAAAGGCCAAACTAACCAATGAAAAGGACCACGACTGAGAACATGATTGGTCGACTTGAACGTTTCCAGCTGGATTGAAGGATAAGGTTGCTCCACTATCACAGCAGTGGAAGCTGGCTGAGCCTGATTATTCGGGATGTGCGTTATGCGAGTGCGTGAGTCAAAGACTTCGACTTCATCTTGATCCCTGGTCGACCAAGGTTGTAGATAAGCGGGCCCTGCACCCTCATCTTGCTCCTCCAAAATGGGTGATACGCGACTACTGCGATTGCATTTAAAGCAACGCGGTAGCCTGGATTTCTTAGGAGGAGGATTAGGTGTTTCCTGTGGTGTCGGCGGCGGCATCTTTAGCAGTATGAAATGATCATTGAGTAGACAAATGTCCGAGAGCTTTTCACATTTTTGCTCCTCCCCAAAGAAGGCATCTAGATCGATGTTCTGCTGATAGATACGATAATCCTCATTTTGGACAGCCGGAAACTGAGCTGGAGTTGAATGCTGCCGTATGGTCAAAAAGCGTGTGGGCGACTGCATTTGCCTGGTAAGTGGAATCCTTTGTTGGCTCATGAAATGAGCAAAGATTCTGCTAAAGATGGAAACCGGAAGGCGATGACATTGCTGACGTTGTTGCTGGAGCAGTAAAATAGCCGTATACATGCTGGGAAACTTAGGACGATATGTGCCTGGTAATGTTAAAGTAAGTTCATTTAATAATGATAGTAAATCAAACATAATAATAGATGATTGAACAGGCAAGGGGGGAAATGATTCACACCAAAACTGTTGCATACTTTCAGGCATTTTCGAATTTACAGGGTCATTATCTTGTCTCTGACTTTTGACACTGCACTTGGCAGGCGGGCGCCATAAAATCAAGGTAACCGACCAACTGACAACAGACAACGGACGTGTCTTGCTTCCTTCCTTTCTAAGTCCAATGCCAACGGCAACAAACAACAACAAGCTCTATTTTATAGCTCGACTAAAGTTATATTTATTATTTTGACAGGTAAACAAATCACGAGCTCAACACAAACACACACACACACACACACACGAACTTAAACTCCAACAACATGGCACTCACATTTTGGTTTTACCGCCCGACAGACGATGTTTGCCGCTTGACTCTTTAGCAACAACTGAAGTCGACTTTTAGGCTGCCACTGCATTTCCATGTTCGAAGTTATCATCATTTAAATACTCTTGCCACAGGAGTACATGAGCTATCTTAGGAGAACAAATCGAGGCATTATAAAAAGGAAAACCAATCAAAGAAGAATATTAATGAGCAAAGCTTTTTGGTTGGGCAGAATAATAGACAGAATAATTGGCTTCGTTAGTCCAATTAGCGCGATCTAATTAAAAAGATACTGACTCATTTCAAAGTTTATATTGCCATTTAAAAACATTAAAAAAAATGATTGACTTAATGATTGAAATTTTCGACTGCATCGAGAGATTGAACAAAGAACTGAAAAATTCAAACTCTGTTTTTTCCAGGGATGCAAACCACTTGAAAATAAGTACTGGTTTGGTTCAGTGGTTTACACAGTTTCTGTACCGCCAGTTCGGTTTATTACATGGTTTTAGGAGCTAACTGAACCGCGGTTTCGGTTCAGTGGATCATAATGGAATATTATGAAATACAGTCGAACTTCTGTAAAGCGAATCTTTAGAGGACAAAAATAAGCTTCGTTATATAGAAAATTCGTAATATAGAATAGTTTGAATATTGAATATAGCTATAAAGAAAACTTCATTGTACAGAAGTTCTTAATAGAGAAGTTCGTCTGTATTATGATTTCTGTTGTCTAGTGACTTTTCGTACACGGGAAATTGAATTCCTATAAACCATCTGAGTATTTTTAAGATTCTTATAAGAATATCACAAAACTTTTGAAGTCGGATTTGTAGGACTCGTCTATAAGTTCTAGGAATGCACTTCGAAAACGGATAATGTCGCCAAGAAGAGAATACGTACTATGCATCGTACACCCCCATTAATGGTATGAGAAAAAACTCTCCTGGCTAAGATTAAATGATTATCAACCTTCAAGAAAAGAATGCACACTGGAGACAGGTATATTAAGAGATAGGCTAGCAATTGCGGTAGACTTACAGGAGTACATTCTGTAAAATTTGTGTCAAGTCATCCTTAAAGGCTTTATCTCTCCTAAGGATCAATTCGGTCTATCAGTGGTCCCTTTGGTAAAGGGTCGAACTAAAATTATCTTAGGAAAACGAAGTTAATAAGTAGGTATCATTGGCTAGAGGAAAGCGATTAGCGTTTTAAAGCTCATCAGAGAACTGACTCAACCTGAACCGTTTTTCTTTTTTGTTATCGGCTTGGTTCAGCATTTCTCAAAGGAAGCCGGCTCGGTTTACCAGCTGACAAAAGCGGTTCGGTTCGGTTCAAAACCGGTTCAGTTCAGTTGCATCCCTGGTTTTTTCATGTCAGTTTTGTTAAGATGTTTGTCAACTTCATAAAATGTATGAAAATATCATTCAAACTAAATTTGTAATGCTAATTTTTAAAGTACACAAGCCTTAAGTTATTCTTCAACTAAAAAAACACAAAACGTCTCGATCAAGGTACGAAAAAAAGATTTTTATATAAATCCAAATGTATTTTAAAAATTCTTCTTATGTATTTCATAATTTAATTTGTTGAAGGGATTAGAGTTTTCCCTAGGTTGCTAGCTTGATTCGACTGATTCGATTATATTCAAGCTAGTGCTGGCTGCAAATCGATATAAACATTTTGGACCATTCAATCTTTTCCTCTATTTATAATCTTAACTTATGAATATTTTGCAAATTTCGTGACTTTTTTCGTGAATTTGTTTACCATATACCTCCGTCTACAATTGCCGTCTATCAAATCTTCACAATAATCCAGGCTCAAATCAAAAACTTGCAAATTTAGCAATATTTTGGACCGTGAAATCAACAGCTTCCATTTACCAACGCCTGCATTGTAATATAAGCACTAAGCGCTTTCATAGATAGTCATTGCGTTAAATTCATTCCCCAAAGTTTCATTTCAATCGGATGAACTGTACAATTTTGCAAATTTCGCGGTTTTTGGACCATTTCACAGACATGAGACATAGCATATGACACTTCCTGATCGACATGAACATACTGTGAAAAATTCGTAAAGATCGTTTCAGCGGTTTAGACGCCCATAAGGGACAAATATACAAACATACAAACATACTTTCACTTATATATATGTATAGATTTATGGGAATACTTTTAGGCAATTCAATATAAGTAGTATGTATTTTAGCCGTGGAGCAACGATAGATGGTTGAGACGGCATTCCATTCGTGTTCAAGTACCGAGTTCGAGTCCCCCAAGATTAAGTATAAATGTATACAAATATAAACAAGTCGTAGTTTTTCAGAAACAAATCTTAAAGAATTCTGTTCTTGGATTCATTACAAAAAAAAATTTAGGTAAGGTTGGCTGGAAAAATTAAAAATAAAAATTTTTTTAACGCTTAATCAATGTTAACAAGAAAGAATGTCGGTCAAGCCCGTCTATAACATACTCTGTATTTGTGAAGTGCTTTACGATCTGAAGTGCTGTGACGATCTTTACCATGGCGGATCGCTAAGTAATCCTGATTACTAAATATGCGGGGGCTGGAGGGGGCGTGGCAAAAACAGAAAATAAACTTGATCTGCCTGCAAGTATAAAAACATATTTCCCACACATGTCAAACCTCTATCACTTACCATCTCTGAGATCTGTTTGTTCATATGGACAGACGGACAGACAGACGGACGGACAGACGGACATGGATCGACTCGGCTGTTGATGCTGATCAAGAATATATATACTTTATAGGGTCGGATATACTTCCTTCTGCCTGTTACATACTTTTGCACAAACTTAATATACTCTGTGTACCTCTGGTACAGAGTATAAAATTAGTAAAATCAAAGTGTAAGTACTAAAATATCAGAGCATTTTTCTCTGAGTGTGCTAATTCTGAGGCCCTGTAGCGCATTATCGAGCAGATGTTACAAAATCTTCAGACAGTAGGTCAGATCTAAGAATGTCGAAAATTTCAATCAAAGTGCTTGTTAGCAGGCTCAAGGTCGAAGATTGATAATAATTCAATAATCAACATAAAATGCAACTGAACATACATATGAACATGAACAGCATGCACTATTTGCGCTCTTTCATTTCTATAGTTTTAATTCTCTGGTTTAGTTGTTTAAATAGGCATTTGCAAATGGCTTGATAGTGTGACAGCAATTGAAAAGGTATTGACGAAGGCTTAGCCATGGAGACAGCCAAAACGGCCGACTACACAACCACAGCTGCTGTTCATGTTCATAAGTATTCTCTGTTGCATTTTCTGTTGATTATTGATTTATAATCAATCCTCGACCTTGAGCCTGCTAACAACCACTCAGGTCGTGAAAACCCATATTCAGATGTCTATAATTTCTTTTAAACTGAACCGAATCTTAAGGTTAAAAGTAGGTTCGAGTTCAGCTATTATTGCACCCTTTTTTCGGTTCAATGTCCGGTTCACAATTTATAAAGTGCAAGCCGGTTCGGTTCACAAAAAATAAATGAAAAAAAAAATTAAACAAAAAAGTATGCAAGTTGGTAAGAGTATTTTAAGTTCGCTTAATTGAAGGTGACTTTTCCGTTTTCCCATTTAATTTATTGCATGCGGATGGCAGGACGAGCAGACGAATTGAAATACATGAGACGGGTGACAATTAGCCGTAGTTATACATGTATGTATGCATGCACCCATAAATGTTCCGATAATGGAAGGATAAAGTCAAGGTTCACATAAGCACATAAAATTCAAAGCTTTTTTTTAATTTTTTGAATATCTGATTCAAGCGATAGTAAGGAATAAAATGGACAAAGTGTAAAGTTAAAATACCTTAAAATTACAATTATGAAGTTTTAGGATATCGAGACTCAAATAGAACTTGAGAATTCTGCGCGTTAAGCGTTTTTAACATAAGTCCGTCGTTCATAATATCGCACATTCATACAGTATGTCACTAATGTGATATTGTTGCCAGGGCTGCAAGTCTTCTTAAAATAAGGAGGGGCTTAGGTTAATCAGTATACATTTATCCATATTGTGGAGTAGAAAAATATTCCATTTCACCATCATCAGAAAAAACCTTGTTATAGATTCTGACGAAACGTTGGGTAAGGATTCTTTAGATCGTTAAGAGAATGTTTACGTGCCAATTGCGACTGATTCTTTAAGATTTGAAGCCTTGTTTGGCACATTTTAACCGCTATTCTTAATAATATTTTATTGATTGACAAATTACCAATGAAACGATTTTCAGAAAGTCAGTTTTTCATCATATTCCAGTTTTTATACCATTGCAGAGGGTATTATAAAATTGTCCGGATGTTTGTAACGCATAGAAGGAAGCATCTCCGACCACATAAAGTATATATATTCTTGATCAGCATGACGAGCTGAGTTGATTTAGCACTGTCCGTCCGTCTGTTTCTATGGTATCTCCTCCGTCAGTTTTAAAGCTATCCTCACCAAACTTTCCACGGTCTTTTGGTACAAATACGCTCCGGAACCGGCCGGATCGGATGACTATAGCATATAGCTGTCATAGGAACGATCGGTCAAAAAAATAGTCTTTGTAAGAAAAATTTTTTTGTTTTTAATGGAAACGCCACCAAAGTGCGTATTTCTTAGTTTACTATCATTTTCCAAGATTTCACTAAGTTTGGTCGAAATCGGATGACTATAGCATATAGCTGCCATAGGAACGATCGGTCAAAAAATTAGTTCTAGTGAGAAAAACTTGTTTGTTTTAAATGAAAACGTCCTTATCATTGGCGTAAACTTATTTTATATTTTTTCACAGTTCTACAAAGTTTGGTCGAAACCGGATGACTATAGCATATAGCTCCCATAAAAACGATCGGTCGAAAAACTAGTTCTAGTGAGAAAAACTTTTTTGTTTGTAATGAAAACGTCCTTTTTATTGGAATATTCTTATTTTAAATACTTTAACACATTTCTACAAAGTTGTATCAAAATCGGATGACTATAGCATATAGCTGCAGTATGAATGATCGGCCGAAAAAGAAGTTCTAGTGGGAAAAACTTTTTTGTTTTAAATGGGATCGCCTCCAAATTTCGTAGTTAACAGTGTATTATGCTTTTCCATGATTTCACCAAGTTCGTTCGAAATTAGACATCTATATAGTATAGATCCCATAGAAAAGTAAGGTTTAAAAAGTAGTCTTTGTTAGAAAAACTTTTTTGTTTTTAATGCAAGCTGCAAGCCGAGCCGAAGCTAACTTAATATTTCAAAATGTTAAGTTTTAAAGCCTTGAAGTAGCCTCAATGCGGCAAATGTTCGTTTCGCGTACCCAAGTTTTAAAGTCAAACTTTGGTTTATAGCGTGAAAAGTTTTTTCCGTTATTTTCAGAAATATTTTACTTATGATAAATTCGGTACAATAAATGTTCGTCCTTTGTGCAGTAACTAACATGAGCTTGTCTATGGTAGGTGGTAGGTAAAATTTTTCAGATTTTAATTCCCTTTTTCCAAACTTCCTTTCCTTCATTTTTAAAACAGTAAACAACATATGACGAGCTCATATAATATAGTAACTATTTTTAATATCAAAATGATTTGGAATATTGTAGTTAACTAATTTTCAAACCAACATTTGGTCCATAAATAGGAGAAGAGGAGGTAAAACCGAATCGCTTGCATATGTATATTAAGCTTAAGTTTAGAAATCTCTGCAGAAAAAAGGTTCAAGTCATCCCCCTGTCTGCCTTTAACCCCTCTTTCTAACCCCTTCTTTGAGTAAACCCATTCATAATTCCGTTTTTTTTTTATTTTCTTTCTGTTTTGTCATTTTATGTCATATATTGATTGTTAATGCACGCAAATACTAAAGCCAAAGAAAAAAACAAAACAAAATAGAGGGAGAGACCAAGAGTAATGCGACAACCGAGCAACAAGCAACAACCACTTCCATTTAGTGATTTGGGGGGAAGTAAAATTCAGAAACTTTGTTTGCTTTTGATAGATTTAAATGGCAGCCAGAGTCAAAGTTTCGACATTTGATTTGTGATGAGTTTTGTTATTGTTGTTGCTGTGGGATGTCATTAAATTAACTGACTCAGTGACTCCACAGCAAGTGCAAGTGTTCCCGACAACCAAATTGACACCAATTATGTTGGTATGAACGGGTCGTCGATCTGATTAGCGGAGCCCTTAAATGACCTTCCACCGAAAACAAAGTAAAGTAAAAGTGACTTTCAGAACACAAATACTGGTTATCATCAGCCATGAAGGACAAAGCTGCAGCTGAAGCTGAAACTAACTGATCATTAATGTTTATCATAAATGAACTTGAACTTGTATCCAACTTGTGCTTACTCATGAACAAAGCAAAACAAAACTTTTGCTGTGCCCCACCTCCGAAACGGTAAATCATGCAAAACAAAAGACCTCCGACATGTCTTTCTTTTAATGAAGCTGCTCTTAGCGAAGGTCGCGTCTTCAACATCTTTTGAGAAATGATCATTGATCAGTTCCCAGGATCGTCTGACAGCAACTCTCTTCTCTTTAACCGTATTGGAGCTGGTTATGCTTGAAAAACCGCAATCAGAGGCTTCGTTTGCGTTGCTCACTTGCAGTTTCAATCAGTTGGTGGCGAACTGCGAGGCTTATCGGTTGTTCACGTTGTTGTTGTAGGCTCACAAGAAATAAACAAAAAAGGAGAGGGAAATTGCTTAACTATAAAAATAATTCAGTGAATTAAAAGTTGTGCAATTTTAAAAGTGTCTTTTAAAGGTAGAATATTGTGGATAATGATGAAGAGTTTGCAAATATTTTTATGTATAAAATTGTATATGTTGTGTGATACAAATTTAGAGCCTGAACAATCGGAGTTTGTTTATTTTATGTCTGTTTGTGCGCTTTGGAGCTAAAACAATTGAACCGATCGATATAAAATTTGCAATACTGGACTTAAGTGTCCTTTTTCTGAAATAATAATAAAATAGTGTCACAAAATGATATCAGAGTTTTTGGTCGATCAAAAGAGAAAGAAAACGCCATCATGAGAAACGAGAACCAGAACTTAAAACCGACCAAGTAGCGAAAACGTTTAAGTCGTGGCTGCAATCCTTTAAAAATTTGCATCGGGATCACTCCACTGATTATACCCGCAAAGCATTTTGGGTGCAGATAGTTGATGACCAATTGCCCATGAGGATTTGTTCACTCCAAGGCATTTTACGAAAAATACTCAGAGTGGTTCGTCTCCAAAACAGTTTGCAGATAGAAAGATTAAAAGTCACTTCATTAGCACATTCATTTGGTACAGACGAGCTAGAAAAATCAAATACGCAAAGCTCGACTAAGTCAAGTAATGCACTCTAGTTTGTTTACAGTCTTCATTCAAGTGTGGTTATTGGAACAGTTGTTATAATGAAGACTACGTGCAGTGCCGGATAATTGACACATTAGCATATTAACGTATAAAATTGAAGACTACGCCAACAATGTCGCGGTCAACAGCTAGTTCAAAGTGACAATGAAAAATACTCAAATTAGTAGTTCGGCCTGTTCGAATAAAAAAGTGCCAATATGAAAGAACCAATAGAAATGAAATACATACTTAACTACGGGAGAAAGACGCCTTTAAGTAAATGAAATTAACAGAGCATTAACAGTAATGTAAAATGGCATGACACAGCCCCAAAGAGAGAAAGGGACCTACATGTTAATGCCGAATCCGAGCGGCAGTTTGAGAAGCTTTTGCATGGCTATTTTCTACAAAGCTGGCGCCAACAGCAGAGAGGGGTGACCGGGTGTAAAGTTTATTCAAAGAAAAAACTTTTCATTAGATGTTCCGAGGCTGGATCAACCCACGACCTCTTGCACAGCGGTAGCGCACACTAGCCGCTGAGCCACACCGGGGCTAAAACTGTAAATTAAGTTTGTAAGTTTACAGAGTATAAGTGGTAGACAAACATAGGTCTGTCTTAAAAGGGAGTCTACATACTAACTGTGCATAGTCTAGCTAGGACGTTTATCGAAAAAATTTTTAATAACGATAAAGACTGCAAGCCGGTCCTGAACCGAAGTCACGAGAACCGCTTCGGTTTGGCTTATTGGTTCCAACGAACCGGACCCAGAACCGAACCTTCTAAATGGAATTCTAAGTCTCCCTAACCGGAATCCCGCTGCTTGGAAAAAGGTTTGGTTCGCAGAATAGCTTTAAACAGTTTTAAGAACTTATTAAACATTTCAAAATCATTTGTTTGCTCTGGTTCGGTTTCGGTTCCGACTTCCCAAAAATTCTGGAGTCTCCGACTCCGTACCAGTTCGACTCCGAACCGGTTTGCAGCCCTGCTTCTGACATCAATATGTTTGTATCTTTGTTGAGCTAAGTTCACATTTGGAAAAATTTCGATACAAATTTGGCTAAATTTGCCCGAATAGTGAAATTTTGGGCCATATTTGAGCCAATTATTTGCGAATGGAACAAAAGCTTTAGTTTTAAGTTCTGCCAAATTTGCCATCATGGGAATATATCGAAGTTTTGATCGAAATTTGTCATACAGATAGTTTGATTAAATGATATAAAAAACCGATTGAAAGAATTTGTCATATGAGCTTTGGTTATTACGAATATACTAGCTGAATACCCGGCGTTGCCCGTGTCCTTATGATTCTTATGAGAG
Organism: Lordiphosa collinella; assembly: GCA_018904265.1. Classification (NCBI taxonomy): domain Eukaryota; kingdom Metazoa; phylum Arthropoda; class Insecta; order Diptera; family Drosophilidae; genus Lordiphosa; species Lordiphosa collinella. The sequence goes on from JAEIFV010000466.1 coordinate 11,415, forward strand.
CGATTAAATTCAAGCTAGTGCTGGGTGCTAATCGATATAAGCATTTTGGACCGTTCGATATTTTCCTCTATTTACCCGTCTTCATGATAATCTTAGCCAGGGACAGGCCCATTCCTATCTCGTGTGCAAACGAAAAATCTCAAAGCAGCGCTGCTCCGACACATAGTATAAGCTGTTCAAGCCTCGCTGCGTTGCTTGCTTTCCGACGCCGCGACGCAGTCTTTGCTACTGAAACTGAGAGCAACTTATGTGCTGCTCTCACACACACCAATGCAAAAATGTAAATGTGTGTTTTGCCTGCCTCTGATCTAAGCTCATGACTGCAAATTTCCTGACTTTTTTGACCGTTTGATTTATACCTCCCATTTACCCGTCTACAAACGCCGTCTAACAAATAACAATAATCCAGGCTCAAATCAAAAATTTGCAATATTTTGGACCTTGTCTACAGCTTCCATTTGCCAACGTCTGCATTGTAATATAAGCATTAAATGCTTTCACAACTACTCATAAGGTAATTTGGCAAATTTCGCGATTTTTTTACCCTTTGAAAGCTTTGCAGGCTAGCGTTCAATCACTGCCCAAAGTTTCATCGCAAATGGATAACTGGTATAGTTTTTGAAATTTCTCGGTTTTTGGACCATTTTCGACCATTTGCCAAATTATCGTATGAGTTTAGATTATTGTGAAGAAGAGTAAAAACGGTGAAGATCAAATGGTCAACAAAATCGCGAAACTTGTTCAATTTAATCATCATAAAGATAAATGGCAGTTGTAAAGTAAGCTTTGCACCCTCGTTTTGTATTTTAATTACTTAGGGGCGTAATAACGCTTAACGAGTACCTGATATTATATATAACGAAGTTCAAACTATAAAAAATAATCGCTCTGACAATTTTGTGCGGTTAAAGGGCGAAGGGGCGGAAACTTTTCAAGTCTAAAACAAAGTTGATTTGCACATACATTAACAAAATTGTGGCTCTATCTCTTATGGTCTCTGAGATGGACGCTTTCATGCAGACAGACAAATAAACATGGCAATATCGACTCGTATGATGACGCTGATCAAGAATATATATACTTGATGTGATCGAATATCCTTTCTCCTGCCTGTTATTTACATTTGCACAATTTTTAAACATTTTTAATGGGTACGGGGTATAAAAATCACCAATGCAACAGAAAAAGTCAGTTTCAGGCTGTTAATATTTTTACTGTTTGCTATAATGATAGCGGGCTTAACGAGGGGAAACGTAGGCTATATATGTATAATATCTAAAAATATATTTCGTTTAACCAAATACTCCCATAAAAGTAGGTACGCAATGATTAATTCTTATTTCTGCTGAAGGTGCTGAGGTGGCAGTTGTTGTAGGCGTTTGAGCTATCTTACTGGAAACGGAGGAACTTAAATTTTGATCAGCTTAGCATTGACTTTTGAAATAAATTTATAAAAATTATACAAAAATATATCACTGAACAAGAATCAACTTTAAACCCTGAAAATCAATAAGATACTTTTCTTACCAACCTCGCGGCACCTATCGGTAGACGTTTTTCTTTATTGCAACAAACATTTAATTTCCTCATTTCAACGGAGACCCCAAGTAGTTGGCCACATAAACAAGAGCACGTATTCCCCAGTCAAGAGTAAACAGAAGAGAGACCGACCCCAGGTGAATGAAAAGCCGCCTGCATATTTTGGCATAGCGTAATCGAGCTCCTCTCTGTCTCTGCCTCTGCCTCTCCGAGTGTGCCACATTGAAGTGCACGTAATTTTCATTTTTAGTGGGCAACAACGAAAAGGAAAGTGAAAATGTTGGCTTTTCTTTACTTGTTCGCCTACACCGCGACCGCAAACATTTTTGTGGAAATAAAGAAAAACGCAGAAAACACGGAAGAGGCTTTTGTGAGCTGCTGGCATACAAATTTGCCGTGACTTGAAATCATTAATATTTCATTAAATCCAATTGCAGCTCAGTTGGTTCTGCTTGACTTTTGCAGTTGAAGGGCCCAGCGAAAGACCGGAGGAAGAGCGTAGAGCACGAAGAAGCCCTGCAAAACACTTATCCAAGCAGTCGCCATCACCATGATAGAGCGTGAAATTATCCAGTAAGTGCCAATGTCTGACTATATATATATGATATGGTAAGGCCCTCCATACTCTCTCAACTGAATAAACAAAGTTCTACTCGGCTGTTGGCAAACTGGGACAAGGGTTATCGTCAACACTCCCTGTATCTGTCCCTGCATTATCATTATGTGGTATGCAAATGTATGACAAAGTCCGACTCAAACTGAACATTGCATATATGCAAAAAGTGCATACAAATAGCTACATTAAAGAGCATTTTGCAACAATTGTCAAATATTTGCTAAGCCAACTGTTTGGATCCTAACTAATTGTAGAAATGTGTTTTTGGTTTCTATATTTTTCCAGCACCACCACCGCCTCAAAACGTATTTTTGATGTACTACAAGATGTTCTACAGTTTTTAGTGCTCTATGCGAAAGTTCTTTTCGAATTGATGGTGAAGCTGGTGCAGAAGTTCTTGCCCAAAAAACTAAAGGATATCAGCGGTGATGTTGTGCTGGTAAATGAATTTACATTGGTGTAAAATTTAACAAGTCATTTTTTTCAAATTTTAGCTAGTAGAAACAATGACCTCACCACAGTAAACAGTTCAGAAAGTCGCTTCAATTTTGTATAACCAGATATAAACATTAGGCATATGAATTTTAGTATCAAATTTACATGGTCCTACACAACGGGGGATTCCAAAAGAATACTCAACACACGAATCGTTCAGCAGGAATCAACGTCAAAGTCTGAAATCTGGGATTTATGGGGTTTTCGAGGAACGATCTGCCACTTTCGTCCATATGTCAAAATGCTCTACGACAATTTTTTAACCTGGTCTCCATACAAATATTTATTTGTAGTGAATTATCGCTTCTTTTCTCTTATGAGTAGAGCTTTTGTGGGCAAATGTTTATTGGTGTAACTGACATTTTAGGTTATTTGTTAATTTTTTAATACATCCAATATTACAAAATGAAAATTGTGATGAAAAGGATATTATTTTCATTTAAAAGTTAAGAATTTTGTGATAATTATCCGAAAGCTCCATTAACAAAGCGCTCAGCTATTTGTACTTATCCCGGAGTCCCAGTAATCGGTATGTGGTTTTTTTTAATTTGTTTTTAGCAGGGACCGTAACGGATATAATTTTTCAAATAAAAATTGTAGAATAACCATTATTTTTTGATTTTTATACAAAAATTGAAAAATAACTCTTATTTTTGATTTAAAAAAAAAATTGCGCAATAAGAATTAAATTTCAATTTTTATTTAAAAATCATAATGTAACGCTTATTTTCAATTTTTATAATAAAAATTAAAAATAAAAATTATTTTTCAATTTTTATAAAAAAATCGAAAAATAAAGATTATTTTTCAATTTTTATTATAAAAATTGAAAATAAAAATTGAATGTAAATAACTTTGAAACCGGGTGGAGTATTACCAAAATTTAAAAACAATCATGATGTGTGGATCAATACCTTTCATATGATACATCGCATGTCCTGAAAGGACCAGCATTAAGGATCCTTATGGTTTAACTTCATGTGAGCAAAAAAATTGTTTTCAATGGAAATGTCTTAAAACTTGGCCTAATTATTTGAACTATTTTCGGATGACGATATCATATAGCTCTCATAGGAACGATCGGTGGAAAAACTATTTTTAGTGGAAAAAACTGTTTGGTTTTCAATGAAAACTTCCTTATCATTGGCATATACTTATTTTATATACTTTTACACAATTCTAGAAAGTTTTGTCAAAATCGGATGTCTATAGCATATAGCTGCAATACGAATGATCGGTCAAAAAAGAAGTTTTAGTGAGAAAAACATTTTTGTTTTAAATGAGATCGCCTCCAAATTTCGAAATTAACAGTTTGTTATGCTTTTCCATGTTTACACTAAATTTGGTCGAAATCGGACATCTATAAAGTACAGCTCCCATATACCTTACGTCCGAAAAGTAGTCTTAGTTAGAAAAACTTTTTTGTTTTCAATGGAAGCAGCAAGGGTATACGAAACTCCTTTTTTTTCTTTCAGATAACAGGCACAGGACATGGTATTGGACGTGAACTCGCACTGCACTATGCTGCCTGGGGCAGTACTGTGATATGCGTGGATATAAATGAGAAAAACAATCTAGAGACAGTTGAAAAGGCAAAACGCTTGAATCGGGGAGCCGTTTACAGCTTCAGGTTAGCTATCTTAATTATCATAAACAAAAAAAAATTAAGAAAAAAAAACTATTTCCAACAGCTGCGATGTATCAAATCGCAAAGAAGTTCTAACCCTGGCGGATCGAGTCAAAACTGAAGTCGGTCCCATTTCGGTGCTGGTCAATAATGTTGGAATAATGCCAACACATCCATTGAGCCAACAATCGCAGGAAGAAATTCAACGAGTTTTTGATGTTAATGTATTCTCCCAATTTTGGACCATACAGGCATTTCTCGATCATATGAAGGAAAGGAATCGTGGTCATATCATCTCTCTGTCTTCAATAGCGGGCTTAGTGGGCCTGGCCAATTTGGTGCCTTATTGTGCTACAAAATTTGCGGTACGGGGCTTGATGGAAGCCTTGCACGAGGAATTGCGCGAGGGGCCTTTCAGGGATCTGGTTGGTTATTGAGAAAAGAAATATTTGAAATAAATTAAAAGCAATATTTCATTTCAGATAAAAACTACCACCATCTTTCCCTATATGACCAACACAGGTCTGTGCAAACATCCAAAAGTGAAATTCCCCTCGATTCTGGGTCTTCTGGATCCCAAGGAAGTGGCCATGCGTATTGTGGAGGCGCATCGTTCAGATTGTCTAGAAGCCACCATACCAAGCAGTCTGTTACATATCAATAATTGGACTAGACTTTTGCCAGATCGCTGTGGCTTAATGCTTAAGGATTATATTGACAGTGGAGTGGAATCAGATTTGATTTAGTTGCTTAAATTAATGTTCTTCATTTGTTTTATGTATTTTGCGGTAAACTTAAGTCAACGATGGAATATGAAAAACATAATACTAAAAATTAAACGTGATTTACAATTTAAGAGTGTTATTTCTTTTATTTTTTTCATCAAAAAGAAATCCCTTCAAAGATTTTGCAGTTTAAACCAGGGCTGCAAACTGGTTTAGAAACCTCTCAAAATTTCCAGGATAAAGCAACAATTATGAATTCTAGATAAAGTTTAGGCGTAAGTCCTAAATTCAGTATTACAACCTATGTTTATATGGGTACGTCCTTCATTCTAAAGCTTATTAAATGAATTTCAAAACCAAGAATATGAGCGGCACATTAGTAACAGTAATCCAAATACCTCACTCTCTGCTGTTGGCGCCAGCTTTGTAGTAATTAGCCATGCCAAAGCTTCTCAAACTGCCGTTCGGATTTAGCATTAACATGTAGGTCCCTTTCTCTTGTGCGAAAATTAGAAGCGCACAAGCCAAGAGATTGAGAGAGGCTCGGCTTTGGCCCTTTGGGCTGTGTCAAGCCATTTTAAAAGAGAGTGTGGACCATAGTGCATTGGTATATTCTGGCATAAGCCCTGTGCACCGCCACAGCAATTTTGATATTGGCGCTCTAATCTTAATGCGCGGTTCGTGACACAACTTAGGTTTCCTCTCACCTCTAATCGACCGTTGGTGGAATTAGTAGTACCCTCTCAGACTTTTCTTGGGATTAGTAGTACCATTCTCTGTTTTGTTGATTTGTCCCTAAAGCCTTAGTACCTCTTATCAGCTGTTGTTTAACAACAAAGCAAAATGGCTTGCGAAGTGAAATCCTTTGGAGAGATACGAGATTTTAAAAAAGTCCAAGAGTATTTTGGTCTAGGACACGGTTAGTTTAATTTACTTAATACTTTGCCAATAGCTGGTAATTTGTTTCATTCCTCTCAAGCAGACGAGGGCTGGTTAAATGGCGTAAACTATGCCATATCACCCACAGGCGAACTGATAGCCCTGGCCCAGGGAGAAAAGTTGGCATTTCTAACAACTTGCTGGAGCAGTCATGGTCATAATAATACCTATGCGCTTAGTTGGTGTGGCGAGCTGGAGGATCACAATCAAATAGTGACCAGTTTGACCTGTCTGCCCATGACGCCAAATCGCAGCACAAATAGTAGCATAGAGTGGACCTGCATAGCTGTGGGCTTGGCCTCTGGGTCGGTAGTGTTCTACACGGATACAGGACGCAAGCTGTTTTCTCAATGCTGTCAGGAAGATCCGGTAATAGGCATTAAGTTGCAATCCCCGCCTCGCCAGTCGGAGGCAGATGCTCTACTATATTTGGTGTACAGCCGCTGTGTTTGCTTCATCAAGGGAGAGGATATAATGACTACCTTGAGCAATTGCCGCCATAATGTGCAGAGAGGTGCTCTGGAGAGGAGTGCAGCTTTTCCCACGGCGGATGTGGTGCCATTCCAGAAGTTCAAGTTCAAACAGGAGCGCGAGAGCATTATCAATGATGCGGCCATCTCCAGCAGCCAGCGATTGGCCACCTATGATCATATAGTCCAGCAGAGCATAGGCCTGGGTTATTTTGCCAAAGTGCAGGCAACTCCACCACGAAGTGCTCAGCTTCTGGCCGCTGGAGCCGAGCCCTATTTGGGTTTCTTTCAGGCGGAGGAGGGCTATAAAACCGTGTCGCTGGGAGAAGTGGCCAAGGATGTGATTGGAATGGCCTATAAAAACCTAATGGGTGGACTCTTTCGTAGAGCTCCGGTGACACCGCCCACGCCAGAGGAGTTGGCTCTTCCCTTACCCAGCAAGGAAGCACCCATGCGCACACATTGTCGTCTGTACGATGGCAAGCGGGATGGTCTTAATCTGGTCATAGCTCCTGGAGGAAGTCACTTGGCTGCTGTAACCGATAATTTGGATCGTGTTATGCTGGTGGACACGCAACAGGCCATTATTTTGAGGGTATGGAAAGGCTATCGTGATGCTCAGTGTGCTTTTGTGCCCGTCAAGGAGAAATCTGTGCGTGGCTTGAAATCACACAAGAGGCGAGCGCTCTTTCTGGTTATCTATGGTCCCCGTTTGGGTTGTCTGGATATTTATGCACTACAGAATGGACCCAAAGTGGCGGCTTTTAATGTGTCCAAGCATGGGCAATTGGTCTACAACAATCACAGGCCTCTGGAAGGAGGAACTGGCAGCGCCGCTTTGGGAAAGTTGCGATATTCCATTAACCACTGCCTTTTCCTAGATCCCAGCGATGGTTGCTTAAAAGACATACATATACCTTTCCATTATGCTTTAAGTGAGACCAATTCACAGACCTCCAGGGATATACACATGCTGAGACGACTGAGAAATCAATTACGTCTACTCAATCATGGTGAAGTCAACAATCTCAAGCTGGAGGAGATTAATCAACTTGCTGGTGAACTACAGACACTGGAAGTGCGACAGCAGTGTCTGGAAATGCTTTTAAAAAGCAAGAAGCTATCGCCTTTGGTATTCCAAGCGATTATCAATGCTTTTGCAGAGACAAAAATTAGCAAAGCTGAAGAAGACTCTCAGGAATTTCTCTGTCAAATCGATAACTACAAGCGGCTTACTGATTTGTATCTGTCCCTCAGTCAATCGCCTGAGCGTGGCTTGGAGGAACCACCCATAGAGCATTTGGAACTCTCGGACGCCGATCTAGTGACCATTAATAAACTCGTCTTGCTGCTAGATCATAAAAGCAAGAATAAACAAGCGGGCAACAGTACACGAGAGGTCAGCTTTCAGCTACAGTCCCATCACAGTAAAGTCGAGGAGTTTGTTGACTATTTGAGCATTTTCCACATAGACACACCGCAAGTTATCAGTCTAATCCCCGAGAAATCAAATAAGTTTGGAGCCATAAGCATAGATCTCTTGGGTCAGTTCTTTTCGCAGGGCTTATGCTTTCGACAGTTTAAGGAATGGGCCAGTCAAGCCTGTCTGAGCAGCAAGGATCTGCTGACGCTGGTTATTTGGTTTTGGCTGGAAAAGCCTTTTAAATACCACAACTGGTAAGTGGGTGTCTGCGTAAAGAATTTTGAATTCCATTTTAATTTACTTGACTTTAATTTCAGTGATGAGGTTGTGGAGGATATGTCCAGAATTGCGGCCATGGTGCGTACCATTTGTGAGCTGGCTGGCGAGCAGATACATAGCTATGCCTATAATGCCATCTCACCGTGGTGGCAGGAAGTGCGAGAACTACTTTTGGAGAGCAAACAATTCTCGGGTCTGCTGGTGGCCATTGTCTGCAAAACGGTGGCCACGGATCTTTGGCGTAGCCGCCGGGAGGTGAGTGCAACTGACGAAATATAGTCTCTATAAGAAATACGCTGGCAGAGGAGAAAAAAATATGAAATGTTTTAAGACCTCTCTCATACTCCCAATCCTTAAAATTAGAGGAAAGTAATCTTCGGCTCGGCCATAGTTTGTATACCCTTGAAGCTTCTTTTTCTAAATAGGACTACTTTTCCGACCTTACTTTTCTTGGGGAGCTATACTATATATATAGATGTCCGATTTCGACCAAACTTAGTGGCTATGTACAACATGAGAAAAATCCCACGGGCCCGGAATCCACTTTCGACGAGCCTGGCCATGAGTCACCCGTGTAAAAGTTTAAAATTCATGTTTTTTAAGCATGGGCGTATTCAGCAGATAAATCCGATTTTTGATTGAAAACTTTTAAAGACAATCCGGGTATTTCATTGAGCTGCAAGTGCAACCTATTTCAAGAAACACTTAAAACTATTCAATTGTTTGTGAATTCAACTAGTTTATCAATACAAACAAACTTCAGCGCCATTTCATAAAACGAACCCTTAGGATAGCAGCAGAGACTACGCCGAATTAAGCTCTTTGTCTGAAAACTGGTGCAGAAGAAGGATCTTTGTACGGTCTAAATTTACACCTTAAGTACATTCACAGGGTTATGTGTGAATACGATGCAGGCCAACAATCATAGATCTTAACCAAATACGTAGTACAGAAGAAAATTTTCAGTTTCAAAAAGTAAGAAAGCTCTTAAAAAGTTGTGAAGTTAACCCAGAAATGTAAAATTTTATGAATGTCATAAAGAACACTGGTGTAATATAAGTACTAAACTCCTCATGACGTTAGGAAAAAATACCACATATCCTAAATCCAGAGCGCAACATCAAGTGAATCGCGTACCTATAAGTATCTCGACTTCAGAAGAGGGAAAACTTACTTTGATAAAAGATATATCTGTGGTTAAATGGAAGCATACGGCAGACGAGGAAATAAGGAGTGCACCCTGTGCCACCTTAGGAAAGTCGAGGATATCATGCACTTCGTTGCAGATTCCTGGAAAAATCGGAACTTACAGAGCAGTAGATAACATGTTAATTAAACGATGAGGACCCCTTCAACTACATCATGCTAGAAGGCCAACAATTATAGAAAATCAATTATAAACAAGCAAAAATCATCTAGTTATTTATCTATTTAGTCTTTATCTTACTTATATTGTAATCTCACCTAGGGCTCCTGCGATGAATCTTCGCAAAATGGTGAGGAAGAGCGCTGGGAACGCATTTCCCATGATGAGGCGCAATGGGGTCTGCTTACTGGCAAATTGGAGGATGTGGCTGTTTTGGGAGCGATTTTAGGGTGAGTTGGCCGATTGACTTGACCCATTCTAACCAATTTCCTTAAACAGTCAGCCCTTGATCTGTCGTGAACCAGTTGGTCCCGAAATGCCCTATGAAACCCCCGACTGCAGTCTCAAGAGTATTCTCAGCAGCGGCAAAGGCATAGTCACTGAACTAACAGCCAAGTGGCTGGTCAGTGCTGAACTGCATCCAAGTAAAATAGTGGAGATTACACCACCGGAAAATGAGTTGGAGCAGGAGCACCAAACTGGCAAAGCCAAACCCAAAATAGAGAAAATGGAAGTAGAAGAAATGGAAACGGAATCAGAACTGGCCGAGGAAGTGGTCGTAGCTGCACCGGAACCCATCCTAGAACGTTTGGCCTTGCTACGTGCACACTTTCCCTTCAGTTTGGAGTCTGGCATGCTACTCAGTCTCATGTCCTGGCAGTATATGGTCTGTTGGAGTAAAAATCTTTCCTCTTTGGAACATATGCGTGCGGCTCTCCTTTGTCTGGAGCAATATCGCACACCCGATTGGGCTCTCAAGCATGGCATCTGTTGTATGCTTTGGAATGCCACCTTAAAGTTTCCTCTCCAAGCAGCCGGAAAACTCATACAAAAGGTGGGACGCCTGCCGGTGGATAAAATGTGTCAGCAGGATTTGGATATGTCGGCGGGTAAAGTGCCAGAATTTCTTGAACTCAGTCTGGAATTCCTGCAGCATTTCTCTAGTTCGCTGGAGCATGATAAACGGGAACTTCGCTTCGAGCAATCCTTGAGCGAAGGAGCTCTACCTCTACAGTTTCTGGCACTGCAGCAACATCATGCCATGCCCGAATTGCTGCAATTGCAAACGGAACTCTGCAGTGTTTTGCATTTTATAGCATATTTTCAAATGCGTGTGCCTAAACCCTTGACCCTACTCTTTGATGCACTGGGAAATAAGGCTTTACAGGCGGATATCAACAAAGAGTTGCCCTATCAATTACCACCAGCAGATTTGGTGTTGCAACAGCAGAGAACTGAGTTTCTTTGTCGTGTGGTGGCGGCCACTATGGACTTGATAAGAGAGGATCTGCAACATTTGTATATACTGGATCATGTGTATTATATGAGCAAGATATGTGCTTTAGCTGACAGCTGGCAAGTGGATAAGTTGCCCATTTTGAGAAGACAGGTGAGTGCTTTGTTTGAAAATCCTTTGCCATAACTCATTCTCTTCTGATCTTTGCAGATTGTGGAACTCTATGCATTTGGCTATGATGCCGAAGGTCAGGTCTTGCTTCAGGATATAAGCGAGGATGAGGAATTAGGTCGTTTGTTGCTAGAAATAGCCGGCAGGCGACTTAATCTACTAAGTGATGGCTCTCAATCCACTTTCCTCAAAATAGCCTCTGTGGGTCATCAACTGTTGGCCTACCTGGACAACCTGGTAAGTGTTGCCAGTGTTTATTATCCACAGTACTGAACCTCCCACTTTAGAAGGAACCCCTCACCGAGCAAAGCATAGCCATAGCGGCCACCAAACCTGAAGAAATTGATTTGGCTGCCTTGGACAAGCTGTTGGGTCATGCCCATAAACGTCTGTGTAGACGCGAGTCGAAGCAACTGTCCATTCTTGCCCAGATGTACAATGCTGTGCGCATACTTCAGAATTAGATACGATTTTAATTTAACCCAAATATATCATATACATCGTCGACACTTTACCTACTACATTTCGGATGCATGACTAGATCTGTAGCCCAGTCCCATATCACCACGGGTCTTGGCCTTGCGCATATTCCGCGGATCACTCGTTCTCACGGAGCGACGTCTAGGCGCCTGCCTTATATTCAGAGCCGAATCATTCAGGTTCACCTTTCCCTCCACTGGCACATAATGTTCCAGATAATTCTCGGCCTGTATGCGACTAATCACCGCCGGTGTGGGCAAACGTTCCAACATCTCCGAGGCATGAACCTTAAGATGCGTATAGACGGGTATATAACTCTGTGTGGTATCCAGCTCAATCTGTTGATCCAAAGCACTACGTCCGGGCAGCTCGAAATGTTTACCTAGTATTGGTTCTCTAAGTGGCTTATCAAATAGATTTTTCAGCTCATTAGCCTCTTCAGTTAGGGCCGCCTCCTCGTCCCCTTCTTCGGCCTTCTTGCCATCACCACGCTTCGCCGCACGATCCACTTGGTGGCCAGAGATCACCTTCAATGTGGTGAAACTGGCTACTTTCTTGATGTCGGGTGGCAGTCGACCGACCTGATTATCCTCGGCAGCCCGTTCAAAAGGCGATAGCCTAGACCAGGGCAGCACAGTGCCCAAGGTGCCCAGGTAGCGGCCTCCTTGGGTCCAAAGACGGCAGGAATAGTCGTGGCTACCTCTAAACAAAAACCATAGTAAGTAGAATAAGTAAATGTATCATTTTCCCACACTTACGTAAAGATGATCTTGGGTAGATTTATAAAGGCTATGGAATTGATGGCCTTGAGATGACCCTTATAGGAGCTAACCAGTAATGGCTCCGGCTGATTACGCACCACTCGCTTGGCTCGGGTCAGAAAGAGCTCTTTTCTAAGGAATATAAACTCCAGTCGAAGTTTGGGCATGCACACGTGTAGCTTCTCCACTTCGGGTACGCTAAATGAGACAGGAGACGACACAAATTGTACTAGGTTAGTGGCATTCTTGGCATTTCACTTGGCAACAAGTTGAGCACCCCCACCCAGTTATGAGTTATTTATTATTTGTACCAACCGAAAAACTTTGGTTTGTTTATTGTTGTCTCAATTTTGGAAAACACGCAAGGCTAACAAACTAACGAAAATTTGCTTTTCGTGGGTGGAAGTTCCATATTTGATTTACATGCAAAGATAATGAGGTACATCGTTAGAGACAATTTCATGTGGTTTTCTTAATGTTCCTAAGGATGACTATTATGTGGGTCAATATGTACAGTGAAGTATTGAAGGGAGGGACGCTCCACTATTACTATTACTTGTTTCCGTTTTCAGTCTATGCAGATCCGGTATTGGTACATGTTCCTGTTTCCAAAAACCCATTGTGGTATTCGACTTTCAACTTTAAAATTTTCATTTATCTTTGACCGAATTCGAATACGAGAACAGGCCTGAAGATCCTTAGGAACTAAACAATGGCCTCTTGTTCAGAAATAAGGAATTAAAAGACTTTAAAGTCAATAACGTGAGACTGTAAAGTTGAATTACTAAAACAGAAAGGAGTGATCTGAAAAGCCTTTCAAATTATGAGTTCAGAGTTATTGATGAAATGTCAAAAGCGCATTGAAGTGCATTTTTATGGACTCAAAACCTGCTACAAATTAAAAGCGTAATTGATCTAAGGTATCATTTCTGACTCAAAAAATAATTAATCCATACAGATTTATAATACAGAGCGGTTATGAAAACAGAGGAGTCCCGGATATTCTTGAACCGAGTAAACAAAAATGATCTTATTTTACTTCTAAAAAAAGAAAGAAAATTAAACATTTTTGGTCTTTACTTTGCTTTGTTTGGTCTGGGAAACAAAACCAAGACCTTGCAATAAACACAAATGGAAAAGTATCTCATTGCACAGCACCAAACTACATGCATGTTTCCAAATGTCTAAAATGCTACATTTCTTTCGCTCTCGCTCCATAATTTATGAAACCGTCAAAAAATCTTGCATTTTCTTCAAAATGTTTGTATATACGAAATTTGCATAGCTAGATTTTGCGATTTTGGCTGGTATTATTTGCCAAAAAGTAACTGGAAATATGAGACTGTTTTTACGACCTTTATGCTAAGTCAATCTGCAGTTTTAGTCGGCACGAGGTCAAGTTATGCTCTCGCATAACCCAAAACAGGGACTCACAACACCACAGAGAAAGCTGGTAGACCGTACAGCTGTTTCAAGACCAACCACAGGTCTTTCATCAGCGATCTTTGCCTGCCGACTGTCAGTCAAGCAGCCGCCTCTCCATGCCACACCATGTTCCCTCCACACACATACACAAGGGCTTCTGTCTAGTTTGGCAATGTCTTTCTGATGTCAACTTTGGCGCTCATGCTGCTTTAGAATTCCTAAACAAGTAAGAAAGTCGGTCAAGCCCGACTATAATATACTCTGTACCTGTGAAGTGCTGCCCATCACCGTTGCGACTGGTGCTGCCCGTAATTGTTGTTTTCCTTATAACTCGACTATCGTTCATCCGATCTTTACAATTCCTTTGGCGGATCGATAAAGAATCCCGATTACTAAGTATGTCCAGAAGAAACGAACCACATATCCATAAAACTGTGGAAGATATGACTTTTTTCGATATTGCGGGGGCCAAAACTGAAAACAAACTTGATCTGCCTGCAAGTATAAGAAGTTTTTCTCCCATACATGTCGGAACTCTATCTCTTACCATCTCTGAGATCTGTTTGCTCATATGGACAGACGGACATGTTTGCACAAACTTATTATACGTCTGTGTAAAGAGTATAAAAAGTTTTTTAAAGAGGAGGAATCATTAAATGCAAATGTTCTCCGGGTTCCTTTGAAGTACATGCAACTGTACCACTATGGAACCAATATCCTCAAATAATTTCAAGGTTCGATACACAAAGTTTCGGGTGATTTCCAGTGGGCGCAACATCCGAAAGATTTCACCTTTTTCGTTGCCGCATTTATGCAGGAAAATAACGACAACTCGATTTTCGAGCAACTGACGCTAAAAACTTTTGATGCAGTAATATAGCATAAATGTCACTTGTCATATAGCAGTCAAGTTGTAGGGGATTCGTTGAATGGTTCTCGAGAACGAGTGTGTTCAGTACGTGTACAAAAACAATTGCGACTAAAGTTGGGATGCAAACTGAACAGAAATGAGTAATATATTAGTTTCAGTGGTACGGTTCAGTGCTTCACTCTTTTAAGAAGGTCTGTTTCCGATTTGGAATTTCCGAATATTTCTAGCTTGATTATGTGACTAATATTCTTAAAGGAAACTAGAAATCATCGAATAGTTTAAAATCGTTGAAAGACCAAACCGCCGCCAACGACGTTTTCTAATATTCAAATTTTATATTGTTCTAGAACAGGTGCGTCCCGATTTGTGTCTAAAATTTGTATTTTTAATTTGCTGAAGACCGTCGTTCTTAAATATAAGTCCAGCATTCGATTGGATTGTCTGTCATCAAGCATTATGCCTCTGGCTAAAGTTGGATTAAACTAAAAATGTCAGAATGTTAAGAATGTGCAATTCAATTAGCACCCTGCAAGGAAGAAATGCAGACTGAATAATGGTATAAGAAGAGGTCAAAGAACAATTTTTGACAAGACATTCAAAAATCAGAAATTGTCTTTGAAGTGACTTGAGTTCCCTTACCATTCTTGACTTGACTTGACTTTATTTGCAAAACAAACAAAAAGCGGATAAAACTTATCTGAGTCTTACGGTTTTAAAATTTAATTTTTGCTTTCGGTTCGGTTATGCCTTTTCGAATAGCTAGAGCTAGCGTTTCGGTTAAGAACTGACTTGCATCCCTTGATCTAGCACAACTCCTGTAATTCCAGACTGCGTACACCGCAAAGTAGATTTCCTATCATCATTGGAGATGGCTTACTAACTAGAACTTCGACGCCGCTGCCGTCTCACTCTGCCATCTGCGAGCTCGAGTAAGCTTACTATTGTGCGAAGTGCCCGCATTTGTGGTATTACGCACACCCTTAAACCGTTGTATAAGCTACATTGTACCCCTTCACTTACCAATAGTTGACTATATACCACACTTTGATATACCCAAATGCAGTGCCCGTATACAAGAATCGATTCTTACGATCAGTGGCCATGGTAAGTACACAATCGCCAGTCTTGTGAACCGCCAAGAATTCCTTGATATAACCACCACGTTGATGATGTGAATAGACCTGAATAAAGCCCGTGTCCAGTGATATAAATACGCTGCCTAAATAGAGAAAATAAAATAACACAAAACTTCAAAAGAGAAACCACTAAGTGATCTACCGTGATGTTTAGTTTGAGGTCGATTCTGCAAAAAGAGTACAGCCTGAACGGACACGGGCACATTAGTGCCATATTCGCGACTCTCTTCGGGCTTGTCCGTTGCATTTAAACGACCGCCTCGTGGACTGGACATCTGGAACTCCGAATGGGGGTTGGAATGAAGGCCGCCATGTGAACTGGTATGCATACGCGTCATCATGCGCTTGGTACGCCGCAAGGATTTCTCCTCTTCGGCTGTCAGCTTTAGCTCTATGAAGCGGGTGGGATCCATGACGCTATAACGGCGATACGGTTGTCCCGTCTCCAGCTTCCAGAAGATAATCTCTCCCGAATAGGTGGCCGTGACAACGCCCTCACCCAACTTTACATCGGCACAGGTGATATCATCCGTATGGAATTTAGGCCACTTCTTGGGATCGCCATACTCTCGACCCTCGACATCATTGAACTCCGTCACCTGACGATCCCAGCCCATGGCCAAAATGCGTTCAACCACCCAAATGACAGAGGTGACCTCTTGATCTGGCTGTATGCTCATATTTCTCACCACCACCGCATTATTATAGTTCCAGATCTTTAACGAACCATCCCGTGCGCCAGTGAGCAGGAATTGCTCTAAGGGATCAAAACAGGCGGCGGTAATCTCTATATCAATAATCTCTCCATAAATCATTTTTGTATGACAATTCTTCATGATGATTTTGCGTCTCCCCGTCCAAGGATCCCAAACAATTATGTAGCTATCCAAGCCACAGGTCACAATGTTGCGGAAAAGTCGATTGTACAGCACAACCGAGACGGGAGCCGCATGGGTGTTGCCATCCGTGAGATCCACCCGAACGCGTGGACAACACTTAATGGAGATGATCTTGCGTCCAGCCACTATAAGCTCACGCAGATGAGAGTGATAGAAGAACGTAAGATCCGTCTCGCTGGGATGAATGAGGCGCACCAGATCTCCATAAGTCTGGAGTAGAGTATGCTCCTGCAAGTCCCACACCTTAATTATTTTCTGATAGTCCACACTATAAACCTTATTCTCCTCGGGCTGGACAAAGACCATGACTATGCCGCCATTATGACCCGTCAGTATGGCCGATGGTTCGGTGGGTATATAAACATCCCAGATTCTGACAAAGGTATCCGGCCCCCCGGTCACCACAATATTATGACTCTCGTCCACAAAGAAAGTGGAGACCCCCAAGGGTATGCGAAAGTTGCTACGATCATCATAGTTGACCATGATGATGCCCGGACAGCGTCCTCGATATTTTTTCGTATTCCTATACTCCGCCGAGGCAAACAAGGCGTTCATATGCAGGGAGTAGTACACACAAGAGATCATCTCGCTGTGGAGATTTAGGTATTCCCTGACATTAAACTGTGGGATCTTGCCTTTTAAGACATCCGACCAGACCACCTCAATTAGGGCAGCACCCGGCTTGGCCTGAAATGGACCTCTTAGATGTGGGGAATACGAAAGTATTCGCACATTTCCCGCATAGTCTCCCAGCACCAATTTGGAATGCACCTTGGCATTGTTATAAAACGCATAGCTCATGCAATAGACCGCATGTGGTAGACTCCGTATGACCATACGAAGCGTAAAAGTAGAGGCAATCGTCTCATGAAATCTCAACTCTCGCTCGGTGGAAGAAGTGCACACCACACTGACATCCGACAAAGCCTGAACAGCCAGTATCCAGGTGGGCATCTTTAAGTGTACTAAGATCAAAAAATTAGAGGAATGGGTTTAGGAGTGGATGTACAATCACAATGAGCAATGAGAATCTTAACAAAACTATGCAACGATCCAAACGAGGATTAAAAATTTCGAAAAATCCTAAACCAAACCAATTCGAAGACCAATTTGCTGTCTTAAAGCTTAAAAAGTGTACATTTTATTACTAAACTGCTCTCTATTGTTCAGTTGTTCCTTTTTCAGAAATGCAAAGCGGTTCTGAACCAAACCAAACCGTAACCGAACCGCTAAATTCAGCTAATAAACTGAACCGGCTTCCCTTCCAAATGCTGAACCGAACCGAAAACCACAAATCAGAACAGTTCGGTTCAGTTGACTGACGAGAATTAAGACGCACAAATTTTGGAAATTTTACTCATGGAGGATGGAGGATTTATGAAGCTGCCAACCATTTTGAAACATGTGATCCCGCACATCTCCTGCAATTGTCCACTGGCCTCTTAATATGTCTGTCATCAATCAACATTCCATCTTTAGAAGTTGCTAATCGATTTGTGTGCGTATCCCATTTCCTTTACGTGACGGAGTTCTCATTATTCTGTAGAGCTCCTCCACCTCAATCCAAAATTAGCTTTCATAGTGAAATCATTATGGACTGACAATTCAAATGTTCACACGGAGTTTTATTTCGTAAACTGTTTGGTATGAAAATGCTTTTTATGACAATGTTTTAATGAATAGCTGAACCAAAACAAGTGTTCTTAAATAAGAACCTGCGGTTTAAAAGCTCTAAAAACCAGAACTAATACTTTATTACGTCTTCAAACCCAACACAACCAACGGCAGCTGGACAAGAAGACTGATAGCGGACATTCGGCAGTGGGTGGGTAGAAAGCACAGACAAATCGACTTCTATTTCACCCAATTACTAATTGGACTTGAAAGGTTTAAGCACGAGACGGATCCATTTCACGCACTGTGCGCGGTCAAAAGAAGAAGCTGAGCATGTCTTTATGGTCTGTTAGAGATTTTCTGCAGAACGGGAAGAGCTAAGCATTGACATGGGGAGACCTTTCACACTATTTTGCTATTTGCACCATGGCCGCAGAAATCATCAAGACCTTGCGTCGCGCTAAAAGACAGTGCATAATGACTTAAATCTTAGATAGGAATCTAGTTGAGGCTTTCATGCCATCTCCCCCTCGTGAAGTAATACTTAGCGGTGGTGGTTTCGGGAAAGAGAATCGGAGAATAGGGGTGGTTTTAGTGGGTAAGAAATTCAAAGTCCTACACTTTCAAGCTATCAATGCGTTTCCCCTATATAAAAAAACCTAGATTTCTGTTTGTTAAAACTTCCGCACCTTTAAAAATGAACAAATATAACTTTCCGAACAGAACGGGCTTGATGGTTTTAGATTCGGTGGATTTAAGGGCGATCCTTAAACAGAAAGAAGTTGATGGCATCATTTCGGAGTTTGCCGCAACTTCAAAAGTATAAAAATATGACTTTTCGAGCAGATTTAAGGGTAATTCGCAACGATATACTTTAGGAAGGGCTTTCAGAGTTGAGATTGGATGAAATTAAGGGCAATGCAAGAACAGAAATTAGTTTTAAAAAGTTTTTAGGACTGCCTTAACTTCGAAAGTTTCGAAACAATACCTTTCCGCTTAGACTTAAGAACATTTCGGGGCTTTATACTTATGAAGAGTTTAAGTTTAAAATTAAGTAAGATCCTTGAAAAGAAATTGGATTTCGCCAACTATGCGGACTGCCTTACCTTCGAAAGGCTAAGCAAATTACTTTCCTTACAGTTATGCGAAAGCATAACAAGACCTCGAGCCAGCTAAAAACTACAAGTTAATTTAGTATAAAGGTCGTAAAAAACAGTTACAAAAGTATTAACGCACGGCTCGGCGTTGTTGTTCGAATGTTAATAAAAAAAGTTTCGTTTTTGGCAAATGTTTTTGGCCTTCGCTTCAGAAGAGATGTGCGTTTGCCTGCACACTTAATAGATAGAAGACCATAGGAGAGCCACACACACAAAGGCTTATGTCAGTTTCAGGCTGTCGTCCGTGTTTTTTGCGCGCATGCTGCCTTGGAATTCCCAAACACTTTTGCCGTCGCGAGCATGGAGAGGTTGCTGTTTGATAGACATTGTAGGCGAAGATCGCTGATGAGTGAGGATTGGTCCCTCATGAAACAGCTGTCCGATCAACCAAGCCTTCTTTGTGGTGTTGTGTGTCTCTGTTTAAAGTTATGCGAAAGCATAACATGACCTCGAAATAGCTAAAAACTGCAAGATAACTTAGTATAAAGGTCGTAAAAAACAGTCACAGATTCAAGCAAAATTCGGGACGTTATCCTTAAGTACAGGCATCAAGGGGTGAGGTCCTAAAACAGAAATGATTTTTGGCCTTTTTTAAACTGGCCGTAACTTCAAAAGTACGAAACATAACTTTCCGCACAAATTCATGAAAATTTTGAGTCGTATTACTTAAGGAAGGGTTTTAAAGGTTGAGATTTGACAGAATTTTGACCGATCCTAGAACATAAAACTGCGTTTGTGCAATTTTTCAGACTACACTACCTTTAAAAGTAGGGAAAAATTTTCTTCTCGCGTAGATTTAAGGAAGATCGAGACTAATACCGAAGAACGGAAACAGGTCTTCAAGAAAAGAAACCGCTGATTCGTCGACTTCAAAAATCAACCTTCAACACAATTCTACAAAGTTTTGTCAAAATCGGATAACTATAGCATATAGCTGCAGTACGAATGATCGGTCGAAAAAGAAGTTCTGAGAAAAAGTTTTTTTTAATGGAGTCGCCTCCAAATTTCATTATTGTTAGTTTGTTATGCTTTTCCATGATTCCACCAAGTTCGGTCGAAGTCGTACATATATATAGAATAGCTCCCTTAGAAAAGTATCGTCCAAAAATTAATCTTAGAACAATTTTTTTGTTTTCAATGGAGGCTTCAAGGGTGTACAACTATTTCCCCTATTTTTTCTTTTTTTTTTTTGATACTCACTGCTCTCCGAATAGGCCGTTCTAATGGGCTCCATATGGGAACTCCAAAATTTCATCATACCCTCATGACTGGCAGTTACCCACATGCCCGAAGCCTCTGGCGAATCCTCACCACCAAATGAATAATTCACCGTTTCGGTGACCTCCTCCATGGGCACCTGATCTGACTTTACCTTGAGCAGTGCCAGACAACATACCGCCGAACGATGTTCAGATTTTCGTACCACCGGTGGCACTGAGATGGGTAATATTAATGATTCCTTTTGACTGCTAGGATCTTCTTCTTGAAAACCAAATATCAAATACGACACAAACTCATTCCAATCCACACGAAAGTCACGATTTTGATTGATTTTTAAAAAGAGTCGCGTATAAACTGAATCGTTAAATGTGATATCCAATTCATCCAGCATGGAACGCAACTCGTCGATTCCCACCTGTTGATCAGGAAGGGCCCTGAAAGCATTATGCAGCTTTTCCAGCTGCTCTTTGGATATGCGATCATGCAGACGCTCGGATTGCTCTTCATAGATCTGACTTTGAGTCGAGGAGATGGTTTGATATTCAATGTCCGTGTTACTGTCGACACTGGCATTAAAGATGGCCGACATTTTCGATAAGATGTGGTTTTTATATATATAGAACTATAGGATATTTATTAGGCAATCTTGAAAGAGTCTACTAAGTTAGAGGCAGCGGGCGATTAGTTCATTGATGCCTGTGCCACGATCGCCATATTCACCGCCACGTTTAAAGGAGACCGAAACCTTTTTCTTCCATCCATCGCGGGGACTTGACATCTGGAAAGAGGGTATTAGCAAATGCTGGGATTCAGGGTTCGTTTAACTCACCATAAAGGAACACAGAAACTCTGCCACCGCATTAAAATTGGGTCCAACTGTATAAATTTCGTGTATAATATCCTCCAGACAGATAATACCCTTCTCGCCTAGTTGCTCCTCAACCATGGTATTCGACTGTATGGCCGTCTTCTTGCCGTTGATTAGTGCAAAGCCCTTTTTGAACAACAGCTCACGTATGGTGCCCAGTGAAGGATTACCATATACCACATACGGTTCGATCACACGCAACAGCAATTGATTCTCCTTGGTGTTCTCCAAGAAGACCGCATTGTGTCGCCTACCCATATGCAATGTTCTGAATATGTCCGATGTGGTCTTATCGAAAATCCTTTTCCCCGCATGACGCATTACGAGTAGAAGACGAGGATTCGATTCATCAGCAGCTGCGGCGCTATCTTCCGTTATGTTGGTTCTCAAAATGGCTTGCTTGATGCGCTTAGACGTACGCTCGGCCTTGAGGTAACCCATGACAAAGGATTCGGCACGTCGAAATTTATGGTGAGCCTTGGTGGCCTTGATGCGTTTGACACGATCATTTCTCTTCTGATCGATTACAGATTGATCTTGACGGATGCGGCGCTTGCGATGCTTGAGCACAGAGACAGTTTTGCCTGGCAGTTTGTTGGACACGGCGTATCTAATGAAAAAGGGAAGTATGTAGTAGCCAATGAATTGATTTTCACCTCACTTACTTGTCGGACATGTTGATTTTCTTATAAATTCAGCACACAATTGCATAAAACACGTGCAAACGAATCAAAACAATAACTTAAAGGAAGTGTGACCACAAATAGCAATAAATACCAACAGAATTTGGTCACTCGTATTTACACAAGTTCTACATGTTATCTACCTGAGTCTATCTACACTTATTTGACATATGGGCGTTTAAAATTCAAACATGAATAAGCTTAACCATGTTGCAGTTGATAAATTTATGTCTTAGTTATGATTGTTAATCTAAATCTATTGGTGCTTAAATGTTAAAATACTTGTAACATCTGCCAAAATGTATAAATAACATACACTGCGCGTCATCAGGATATCACACTAGAGCTGGAAAACAATCGATGCATGCGGCCATCGATGTTTTTTGTAAAAATTAATTATTAACAACATATGCTTATTAACAACATTTGGTTTAAGCGAGCTTCTACGATCTGGAAAAATTTGTCTAGCTTTGCTAAACATGACTCGCATGATGATGGTGGGACGCAAAAAATCTTTTTTTATATATTTTTAAGTGAAAATGTATAAAGCTAATATTTTGTTAATATGATGAACTAACTGTTATCTTCCAATATTCCAAGGGAATACATTCTGATTTTCAAAATGCTGTCGCATCATTTCTTTGGCGTCGGTCTTTGATTTTGTGTATACTTGTACTTGAGTTGTAGCTTATCCTTCATAGAGAAAAAACGATTTGGTTCTGCTTTTGGTGGTGTTGGCTGTGGGGTCTGCGGATGTTTGGACAATTCGTTGTGTAGTTCCATCTCCATAACTTTTCCTGCATGTTTAATACTGAAAAAGTCGGGAGGGCAAACGCTCTTTTACGAAGTTTATGGCAATCACAGCCTCTACCAATGTATATATTTCATTTAAGCCCTAATATAATTCACAGATAAGTGGAAATACAATATATGTAGTTACTTTCTTAACCGCAGAAATAGCAGTTATTGCATCATGAAATGGGGACGATATTTTGGTAAGCTCTTTTATTGTGACTATCTCGTCAGCAGAAAATGGTTGCTCAACAGCGCAGAGAAGAATGAAAAAGAATCGATTATGGTGAGAAACCATTGATATTTTTGGAAAATACAAAATTATCTATTGATAATTATACTATCGATCGTTTCCCCAGATCTATGCGAGTCTTTTTTGCTTAATTTAATCCAAACCAAAAAAGTAAAAATTTAAATTTTTTGTGTCTATTTTCGATTTAGATCATAATAAAATAAAACAAAAATTTTGAATTTTTCTTTTGTTTTTGATTTTTTATTTTTTTTTTTTAAATAACACAAGAAATTACAATATAAATTGTGTCATCAGGACAGAACAACCTATTTTTTTAGTGTTTCCGGCACTTTCTAGCCATAAATTTAAATTTCATATGTTTTTGCTGCTCAATGAATTTATAAGTAGTATAAAAAAATATTGATTGGCGTAACGTTGTCTTTTCGGATGAAAAAGAAGTTAAGTTTAGAGGGTCCCAATGGCTACAACTACTACTTCCATGATTTACGCAAATAGGAACATCAGTTGGATCGCTTGCATAGTCGGGTAGGTGGTCTAATAATATGGGGAGCCATCTCTTAATATGGTAAATGTGAGTTGCAGTTTTTGAGCGCCAGTATGAATGCAAGCACTTATAAAAACGTACTCAAAATTGGTATCCTGTATTTTGTAAAACTTCTTTGGCTATTTGCAGTGTAAATTTTAACAAGATAACGCTCCGGTTCACAATACTCGGGTGGTAAAATCCGGGACTGAGAGCCAAAATGGGTGTTTATTGCCCACCCGACTTAAAAAAGTGGAGGTGGCTGGCTTTCAAAGTTTACGAGTCCGGCGGATAGCAAATACTTTTACGATTTGGACATGTAAACGTATGAGTTTCACGTTCAAATTGTAGTAGATTCTATGTGGGTGACAAAAAGTTCTATGGTAACTAGATAAAGACGAATAAAGTTGTACGAATTTAAATCACTAATAAATGTGTTGCCGGTATCAATTCGTAAAATATTTTCAAATTTTGTTGACTTCATCTAGTAGCCACAGTTATAAGAGATATTACTGCCATTCTTCATACAAAGCCAACAGTATGTGTTGAAAATTCAAGTGTTTACGTGCTGAAATCGCAAAATCAGGGATGCAAACCATTCGAAAATAAGTACTGGTTCGGTTCAGTGGTTCACATAGTTTCTGTACCGCCGGTTCGGTTAATTACATGGTTTTTGGAGCTAACTGAACCGCGGTTTCGGTTCGGTTCAGTGGTTCATAAAGGCATATTATGAAATACAGTCGAACTTCTGTAGTGAATCTTAAGGGACATAAATATACTTCGTTATATAGAAAATCCGTAATACAGAATAGATTGAATATTGAACGAAATTGCAGTGTTCTGGAAGTAAATTCGCTATAAAGAAAATTTAATTGTACAGAAGCTCGTAATAAAGAAGTTCGACTATATTGTGATTTGTGTCGTAATGTACTTTCTTTGTGGCTTTCGGTTCGGTTCAGCATTTCTAAGGAAGCCAGTTCGGCTTGCGGTTCGGTTCACCAGCTGGAAAAAGTGGATCGGTTCGGTTCAAAACCGGTTCGGTTCAGAACCGGTAGGCATCCCTGCGCAAAAGTGAGGTGAAAATGGGAGCACTGCTGGAAAAAAAGCGATTGGTCAGTCGTTTTTCCAGATTAAATTACATTTTTGAGGTCATTTTAAACAAGAGAGGATCGACGTACTTTTAAATTAATGAAAAAATGTACTGAAAAGTATATACATTAGTTTAAATATAAAGATATGGCTAGAAAGTGCCGATAACCCTAAAAAAAATTGGTGTGTTCTATCCTGATGACGTAATTCAAATTGTAAATTCATTGTTATTTTTGAAAAAAATTATATAAAATAAAAAAAAACATATGTAATATTAAAAATTTTTCGTTTTATTTTATTAAGAACTAAGTCGACAATAAACACCAAAAAAATAAAAATTAACATTGATTTAAGCAAAAACGACTCGCACAAGGGGTGTGCTATCCTGATGACTCGCAGTGTATATATAGAACGATTTGCAATTTCCGGTTTTGCGCACTTTCACGCTCTCTCACACACTTTTATGCTGGTTTCGCTCTCTCCTACATATTCTCTCTCTCTGTCTCTCTTTCTCAATTGGGGGGTGGAAGTGGTACGAACAGCTGCGCATGTAAAAAATGCCGGTCGCTTCAGTCTCAAACCGTCGTTTAAACCGAGTTGTTGTGCACGCGGAGTGAAATCGGTTTGCCAAGGAAAATTCTGAAAATCATAGTTAATGGTAAAGCTAGATAAATAAATGCAATTTTGTATGACTAACAACAACTGCACCAAAGTTGCATTCAGTGGAAATCGCCAATATCTATATTTGTCAAGGCCAGGCGACGACGTGTTGGAAGTGAAAATCTACGCACGCATTTACACCCAGTGGGCGGTCGCTAACTAGTTTTCCACGGAACAGGTGTTAACAGCGACTAGTGATCAATTTTGGCCAAGAATGCTTGTAGTAGTCAGTCTGGCCCTGATAAGAACAGTCAGAGTGATTTATAAAGGTGTTTGCCAACGCAGCACAAGGTTCGAATGGTGATTGACAACAGGTTGTAAGGTTGTTTACACTTTACAAGTGTCACTCACACTCGCTCTCGCCGTTTCTCAGCCTACCTCTCTCTCTCTCTTTTCACTTTCGCACGTGCTTTGAAGTGGAATTTAAATTTTGCATTTCCTCAATTTTGTATTTTGATTTTAAGTGGCAATGAACCAGGCGTGAACTCATATAAATCCTCTCAAGCATTATGACTGACCGCTATGCAAATGGAGTGACCACCAGCCTGGTTGACGCCACCAACGGGCATGCTCTTTCCAAGTCAAATGAAGCAAATGGCTCGAATGAGAAAATTGTTCTGAAACGTAAACTTACCCTAATCAATGGAGTGGCCATCATAGTGGGTACCATTATAGGATCCGGCATATTTATAGCGCCCACTGGAGTATTTCGCTATACAGAGTGAGTATGAATAGTTTTTCAAATTGTATCTAGTTTTTATACAGTGTGGCATAAAAGTTTTTGGACAAGGAAAACTATGCAACTACTAATACTAGCGCCCCCTTTATTGTTGACTTTGAAGCTTTCTAACAGCCACTCAAAAAAATCGATTGAGTTGCATTTTTTTTATGAAAGTTTCTTACATTTTATCTGAAAAGAAATGAAAGTTAGGATAGTACTTCAAATAAGAAAATAAGAACAAAATTTTTACCAACTTACGTGGAGTACCATTTATATGTCGGGAACTGGAAATTTCAAGAAAAATTTCAGCATCGTCAGTTGTCAAAACACATAAAATCAAGGGAACAGGGTATTTTGGAGTCCGGGCTCTCGACTTCAGCTTCCTCTTTTGTTTTATTTTAGTTACATAAATTGTAAATATATATTTTAAGTATGACCTCGTACAATCTGTTTTATTCCTTAAATAACTTCAGAGTCAGTTGAGTATTGCCTTCCGCAATAGTTTACTTTACGTGCCAGCCATCTCCATCAATCCAAGATTTTACGCGGGCTACAAATTCATTTTAGATAATTTTTTTTAAGAACTTAACGCTGATTTCGCTTTTGTTGATTTTTTTTACTCATACAAATTGTCCCCCTAATGTCTATATGTTTTTAATCTACCACCACCAGTGTTGCCAAAAGGTCGAGTTCCAGAAATCATTTGGTTTTGCCGAATCCTGCATTTCCAGCTTCTTTGGAAAAAATTAGCCATTCAGCCTTGTTCTCAATTCCACTTCCGCAAAAGTTTTTAAGTTTAAAATCACAAAATTCGTGTGGAAGTGGAATTGAAAACAAGGCTGATTGTTTAGCTATTTTGGAATTCAGATAAAACATACTGGAATTGTAGCTATTTTTGAAATGAATTTGTCATTTGGTAGCTGTTTTGATCAGGGTTCCAAACCACTCGAAAAAAATACTGGTTCGGTTCAGTGGCTCACACTGTTTCTGAACGCCTGTTCGGTTCTTATTTTTGGGATGAGTTGTTTCGGTTCGGTTCTGTGGATCAGAAAGGCATATTAAGAAGTACTAAGATTTCTATCGTAATGTGACTTTTCGCACACTTTGGAAATTGAATTTCTAAAAACCATTAGAATATCTTTAAGATCCTTATAAGAACTTAAAAAATTTGTCTATTAGTTGAAGGTATGCACTTCGATAACGGAGAATGTTGGCTAGAAAAGAATACATATTACACAAGATGTATAAACACCCTATTTATCGTATGAGAAAAACTCTCCTAGCTAAGATTAAATTAAGGTTATGAAGTATTATAAAAAATTGAGAATATTGTCCAGTAGAGGACGACAAATCATTTATCAACTTTCAAAAGAAGTATGCAGACTTATGGCAGTTAAATAAAAAGATAGACGTGCAAATGCGGTAGACTTTCAGGTGTACATGTTGTAAAAAATGTAAAGTCTCCTAAGGATCAATTCGGTCTATCAGTGGTCCTCTTTGTAGTGGGTCGAATTAAAATTAGCTTAGAAAAACAAAAATTAACAAGTATCATTGGCTAGAGAGAAGCGCTACACGTTTTAAAACTCATCAGAGGACTGAACTGAACCGAACCATTTTTCTTTGTGGTTTTCGGTTCGGCTTAGTTTGGTTCGCTGTTCGGTTCACAAGCTGGAAAGAGCGGTTCGTTTCGGTTCAGAACCGGATTGCATCCCTGGTTTTGATATAACACTTTCAATTCTGCTATTGATTTTTATAAAAAATACCCAGTACAAATTAGACCATCATTAATTTTAAAAAAATCACTATAAAACTTTGAAATATATCATAACATTGGTCTTGTTCACTACATTCACTTGTATTGTCGTTACGCATCTTGTTGAGTTCTACGACCTTGATTATAGCATAATGTTATAGGGTCCTATGACTTTCTCAGCACCATAAAATATAAATATTTGACATTACAATAGAACT
This sequence comes from Lordiphosa collinella, assembly GCA_018904265.1. Classification (NCBI taxonomy): domain Eukaryota; kingdom Metazoa; phylum Arthropoda; class Insecta; order Diptera; family Drosophilidae; genus Lordiphosa; species Lordiphosa collinella. Next base: position 39,429 of record JAEIFV010000466.1, read on the forward strand.
ACTCATTGAAATTTTCCCTTGTCCAATCACTTTCTTGGCATACTGTAGGGTCAACCCATTTATCAATATTTTTAATTAAAAGAAAGCCATAAAAACATTTCTGTTTACATCAATTAGGTTGATTATTAATCAAAATAAAAAAATTAGCTTGAGAAATTCGCCAACGAAATCGCTGAAAACTATTGCATCAGCTTCTCTTTAACTCTTCTTCAATTACAACAAAGAAAACAATCTGTTTATAAGCGAGCGAAAAACTTGTTCCCTTTTGTATTTTTGTTGTTGTTCTTGTTTTTTTTTTGCAGATCTGTGGGCAGTTCGCTGATGATTTGGGCCATTTGCGGCATTCTCTCCACCATTGGGGCTCTCTGCTATGCTGAACTTGGCACAAGCATTACACGTTCCGGCGGTGATTATGCCTATCTCTTGGTGGCCTTTGGCCCATTGGTCGGATTTTTGCGTCTTTGGATTGCATTGCTGATCATTCGACCCACAACTCAGGTAAGTTTCTCATCACAAAATTGAATGAGAAATGTATTGAATTGATTGTTTTGCAAAGTAAATATCAATTTATTAAATGGTAACCTTCGACCAGAATTGAATTCAATTTGCGCAAACTGAATTCCAAACAATTCTTTTAAAAAATTGATTAAGTTACTATGTTTGAGTTGGGGGGAAAAGCAAATCGTTTAAAGATGGGAAAATACACAGCCATTACCCTTTTATAACCAAATTTCTTTATACAAAAACCCCAGACAATAACAAAAATGATTTAAAACAAATTCTATAGCTGAAATTCCTATTAAATGAGTTTAGAAGTTTTTATCTGAGTAACAAAACTGTCTGTTCACTGTTTCTTTTACTCTCTCTTAAAATGTCCAATTGGATACGCCTAGATATTACTAAACCAAGTTTTGCTGATTCATCATAATCATAATGCGGTAATGTTGCTCATTTTTTTTATTCATTTGCAGCACGATTTAATTTTGTTTTATACGTGCTTTTGTGCTATTGACCTGAAAGACTTTTTTGCTGCCACAGATTTTCCGGTGATTGACCCTAAACATGACATGAAATATGCACCAAAACAACTAAATCTACTCCTCCTAAAGCGGCAAACTTCGTGTGAATCATGCATTTTCCTAAACTAATACTTGACTTGTTGATTCCCTTTAATTGGCATCGGTTAAACCTTGAAGTTCTCTTTTCGAAACTTATAAGAACAGTGCCTTTAAACTGTTTCATAGTTTTCCCAATCATTAATCAAGAATTATGTAAGCAAACCAGGAAAAGTCAAGTACTAATGATCTTATAATCCATATAAGTTTTATAATTCCAATTCGGAAAACCAAAAACAATCTTCGAGGTATCCGGACTAAAATCAAACCCAAACGAATTCACAAGTCGGTCAATCCCAGACTTTTTAAATCCAAGTACGAGAGGATTGCCTTTAATATGAATTCTTCAATCCCAGAATCTTGTCTTGATCCCGACTTTAGCGCGGTAGAGCTTGATTTTAAGCTCGATTTAGGCGTAGCTTGTTATTTGAACTCAATTGGATCCCTCAAGAAGGCCCGATATTGATTTAAGCTCGACATTCGAACTTCATTTGATCTTAAAATCGGCTTGGTGAAAGAATGCCCGCTTTTAAATTGAGCTTCACTCTAAAAGTATTGCTTCAAGAATGACCGAGATTGACTTGAGCTCGATATTCCAACTTGATGTGACCCCAAAATAAGCTTCCCACATAAGAGTCACATGCACAGAATGAAAAAAGATCCAAAAAAGATCCATTTGGAATATGGATATGCCTTTAAAATCCTCTTAATCTTCCTTAATATCCTTTTAAAAAGACTCAATTTATTTTGTAATGAACTCAAAAAGCAGTAGAAGAATTCTATTAGATTTGGTTCTGGAAAACTTAGAATTATATAAATTAAATTAATGTTTATAAACGTTTTACTTACTCTGTGGGGGTCTCGAACTCGAACCTGACTCAACCAGTTGCACCATCGCACATGCTGGTCGTCAGGCTGCTAAAATTCTACTTATATTGAATTGCCTTAAAGTATTCAACAAAATTTTTCTGACATTTTGCCGCTTGTATGACCGCTTGTAATTCTCAAGTTGGAATCCCTGCCTTGGGAATATAAAAGGGGCAACTGAAATTCGCCGTCTAAATATGTTTTTAGTCAATTCAAAAATGCTTCTTAATGAATACTAACACGAAAATGGCATATGGTTGTTATAGATTTTACTATGCGTTTTTTCCCTGAGTCCCTGATGTCAAAACGAAGTGGGTCAATCTTCCCTACAACAAAGCCAACGCCATCAATATCTACACGGATGGTTCTAAGCTCGATTAAAAAGTAGGTGGAAGTGTTTTCTCACCCAACCTAGACCTTAATCTATAGTTCCGTCTCCCTGATCACTGTAGTGTGTACCAAGCGGAGGTGGTAGCTATCCAGGAAGCTGCCACTTTCCTTAGCACACTCACGGTAAAGGTGAGTACTGAGAACTTTCGAATTGTCATTTAGCTGTCAAATTCCATACAAAATTCTTAAAGAAATTTTTCCTTGTCTGATTTTGTTGTTTGATACTCAGAAACAAAGCAATACACAAAAGTATTGTGAAAATTGTCACCAGAGCTGGCTCGGCTGTTGTGGGTGGGGTGCATTCTGCGGAGGAAGCGTATGCTTTTGGGCCTCCTTCACGCGAAAATGGAATATTTAGTAAATTTCTTGAAGGAAAATTCGATCGTTCTCAGTACTCACCCTTAAAAGAAGGAAACGTATTTATATACTCGGACAGTCAAGCAGCCCTTAAAGCACTTGACTCTTGCACAAAAAATGCTTAAAAGCTCACTGAATACCGCCTATTCGACACTTCAGTATTCACCTAATATGGGTACCTGGACTCCAAAACATATATGGAAACGAGTCTGCGGACACACTGGCCCAGACCAGGCACAACCACCAAGCTCCTTTCAGAGAGAAGCACGATAGGAATGCCTATGGCTACCTAGAAGCTTCACAAAAAAAGCTGAAACTGTGCGGTAGCGAGACTTACGTCGACCTTAAACGTACTAATACACTTTTACGTTACAGAAGGGAACACATATCACTTCTGGTAGGGGCCCCCTGACGGGTTACTGTCTTATAGGCAGGCACGCAGCACGCTTAGGCGTTCAACACTTTGATTTCTGTAGAAGCTGCAGATTTGAGGAAGAGGAGGAAACGATACAGAACCTTTCTTGTCACTGCCCCGCTTCAAGTAGGAGGTGACTTAGGTTTCTTGGTTAACTATCTACTTAACTATATTATGTCCACATAATGGTGTAGTACTAAAGACAAGCCTAGGGCTTAACAGGGAATATATGGCATCGCCCACGTGGCCTAAGTGGGAGAGCGACTTGTCACTCTCAGCCATTGAGTTCTCAGTAGGCGAGAGAATCAAGAGTGATTCTATACACTTTGTTTAATAGCTCTGGTAGTACTATCTTGCATTACACGGTGAAGCAAACTGCATGAAGTTTTTCGTTTGTAGGAGAGAGGTGTAGTGGTGTCGCTTGCCCCTCTACACCTCTATCCCACAAGCATGAGTTTTTCTAAAACTTCATGAAGTCTAAGAAAATTTAATGAAGTTTGCTTCATCGTGTAAATCCAGACTAAATGTCAGGATTTCATAATATGATGAAAATCAAAAGAACCGACTATACAAAATACAAAAAAAGTCTTTTCTTTACAAATGAAATTTCTAAAAATTTTTTAAAACCATTTTCCAGACCATAGTGGCTCTTACCTTTGCCCATTATGCAGCTAAACCCTTTTTCGAGGACTGTGATCCACCGCAAATGGCGGTCAAGCTGCTTGCCGCTGTCTGTCTGTGTAAGTCTGAAACAATTTTTAATAAAACATAAGTTAAAGAATGAACTTTCCTCCCCCTCCCTCTATAGGTCTACTCACAGCCATCAATTGTCTATCGGTAAAAGTCTCTATGAAAGTTCAAGATGTGTTCACGGTGGGCAAACTATTGGCTCTCATTATGATTATACTCGCTGGTCTGTATTATATGGCCACTGGTGAATTGGACAACTTTAGTAATCCCTGGGAGGGCACTTATAGTGCCAAGAATATTGGTTTTGCTTTCTACTCGGGACTATTTGCCTTTGGTGGTTGGAACTATTTAAACTTTGTAACTGAAGAGCTGCAGGATCCATACAAGTGAGTGGAAGGGTGTGTGTGTGTGAGTGGGTATTGGGTGGCTGGAAGCTGTCAACAAAAGACAAATGGCTTGCGTCATGTCATGCGCAACAGCTCCAGCAACAAGTTGAAACTTGTTGAGTGTCCTTGAACGCAGAGAAGAGGGAGCGGCGTTGAAAGGACTAACCTTCATCCTAATGAATTCAATTTGTGCTTGAAGCTCGCAATCAATTTAAGTGCATGACCCAAGTGGTTTTCCATTCAATGAGCACGTTTCCATTTTGTATTATTTCAGAAATCTGCCACGCGCCATTTGGATTGCCATGCCTCTAGTCACGGGCATCTATGTTCTGGTGAATTTGGCCTATTTTGCTGTAGTCAACAAACCGGAGATGCTTAGCTCTTTGGCTGTGGCGGTGACCTTTGGAAATCGTGTATTTGGACCACTGGCCTTTATGGTGCCCATTTTTGTGGCCCTCAGCACCTTTGGAGGTGTCAATGGTGTGTTATTCACATCAGCGCGTCTGTTTGCAACAGGTGCCCAGGAGGGACATTTGCCCAAATTCTTTCAGCTGTTCCATGTGAAGCAACAGACGCCCATTCCCTCGCTGATTTTTACGGTAAGTCAGAATTCTGAGGAATTTAATTTAAATAAATTTGTGCGAAAAAAATAACGTTAACTAAGTGGGTGTTGAGACAAATTTGATTAGTGACAATGAAGAACATTTAAAAAGCCGTGAGAAATTTGAGTATTTATAACAAAAAAGCTGTTGAAGAAGAGATGACAAGGTTCTTAGTTTTTTTTTTACCTTCAACATAATTATAGAAATTTATTAAACAATTTTGTGTTGACATATTGGGGTAAGCTAACTTCAAAATCTTTTTTATCCTCCTCCCGAGCCGTCACTCTAGAGGTAACGTCGTCCTTTCATGGCCTCTCGAGGACAGAAAGCAAGGAGATCTGAAACTGATCATTATGTTTGTTTTTGGCAAAAGTCGCGAGACATTAGAGGGTTATCGTGAAAGCCAATTTCTCCACACGTTCTATTCGGAGAAAATTGACCGCTCCCCCGCACCCGCCCCATGAAATGAACCACCGACCGACGGCGCCGGTCGTCGTTCCATCTCTCGCTCTGAAATTGACCACCGAAACCGCAAAGCCCAGACCAATCACCGCACATTTCGTTTTTCACACAAAAGATAAGTCCATTTTTTGAACAGTAAAAAGAAGACGATCCAAACACAGCGAATAGAACAAGGCGCAGACACACGCCACAAAAAAAAAAAAAAAAGGATATTTTGAACATAGTCTATTAAATCTGACGACCTAAATGTTACTTATTATCTTCATTTCTTTGCACATTTCGTTGCTGAATAATGAAATTCGTAAATAGGTTCAACAAATTATGGGGAATGATTTTAAGTTTGTATGCTGTGTGAGCTTAGGAAAATATATTAATAAAATCAGGATTTTATACCGAAACCGAAACCATTAACCAAAATAAACCGTTTCAAATCACGTACCGGAACCGATAGAACTTCTTTTTTGAGAACCGAATATTATTGGATCCGATAGAACCGGAACAAAGCCGAAACGTTAGTACCGGTACGGTTTCGTTTTTTTTACCTTTGCAGAGCACATCTTAATTTTGGTCAGATGTTTGTAACGCGAGGAAGGAAACATAAGACGTCCCTTACACGAAATCAAAATTTTCTTGTCACTTTTCCAAGAAGGCGTAAAACGTTTGGCAGAAGACATTTTCAACATTTTTTCAATTTTGCGGATGCAGATAACGACTTTCTTCTACATGGGAAGGCGTGGGACTGAGGGTCATGGGAAGGTGTGGGACTCTCTTCAGATTGGAAAAGGGTTTGGACCAAAAAATTATGATCGGAATATTATGACTTTTGAGAAGGGGAATAAAACCAGAGTCAAGTTGTATCATATCAATACATACTTCTCATATTTAAGTATGCGTACATATGGGAAGGACCAGTGACTTGGAAGCGGACTTTACTCAATAGCTGTGTTGATAGACAAATCAAATACTACATCTGTTTCGAAATATCATATACATTTCCGAAATTCGCCTAGATTATGGAAGGTAAAAGCTAAAAACACTTTAATTTTGGTTTTCCATTATAACAAAGCATTTATCTAAATAACTGTATACTAGGTTTTGGAATTCTTGTGGCCAATTTTCAGTTATTTCTTGTCAAAAGTTGAAAAAAATTTGGAGAATTTTGGATATGGCAAATATTGCAGCAGAATCCGCAGAATAAGCAATTGACAAGCGAACAGGGAAACGGAATTCATGAGTTCTTGCTTAAATCAAAAAAGGGACAAATTTTGTAGAGCAGCTATAACTGAATCAGCTGCTAAAATTTAATGTTTCAAGACTGATTGTTTTAAAAATTTGGCATAAGGGTCAGACACAGTGTAAGTCTGGTGAACTCAGTGCCGTAATTTCATCGAATAAGGGAAATTTCATGTGTATATCATATTTGGAAACAAACCAAAATGAGAAATGAATATCATAATTCGGAACAGAGGTAATCGGGGGTGTCCCAGAAATCTCTAGAGATTTTCGTATAAACGGTTTCCATTCGAAATAAAACTGCTTGCTCTTACATGTGAAGTGTAAAAAGCCGCCATAACTACAATTCTCAACGGATATTTATGAAAATTTTACAGTTTATTTATGACTACATATACAAAAGAATTGCATCAAAGGAACTTTGGGTCGTATTTCCGGACACAAAACCGAATCCTGTTGGTCAGTTCTTTGATATTTTTGGCTTTCCAGTTGTTTTTGTAAACTGCAGCACTCAGACTTCCAAAAAAAATCTTCAATTGGACGACACTGCGGCAAGTTTGTTGGTTTCCGTTCCTTTGGTACAAAAGGGATATTGGCAAAAAGGCGATATTGGTGGCACATCCACCGACATTAAGATTTGACAGTTTGTATTTGGTCAGGTGTGTAACTTGGTGCTCTTTGCTTACGTCTGGCAACAGTATTATTCTTTTTCAGCACTTTACTGATGTGTTGTTGGCTGCAACTAAATTTCTGGCTGCATCTCGTTGACTTATGTTTTCTTTGTTGTTAAAAAGTTGGGTTAGCTTTCTAACAGCTTGGCCGGTCATAATGTTTGCTTTCCGACCACTTCCAACTTCTCTTTTTATTATTTTTCGTTGCAAAATACTATAAATAGTGCGTTTGTACTTGCCCTCTTGTGTAAAAAGGATTACTGTAAACACTTTACCTTTGTCAGCGTGCATTTCGTAGAATTTTACAACGCTATCACGAAGACGTTATTGCTCGGACGGCATAATGGCGACTACTCGTCAAAATTTTTGTCAGGGGCATGAAAACGTTTTGACAGGAGAACAAAGAAAAAGAAATGTCATCCCGAAAGCTTTCATGTAAAGTTTAGCTAAGAGCGCGCTCTCTCAAAGTTTGTAAAGATTTTTAGTTGTCACCCGTTAGATTAGATGAAATAAAGTTGAGAGATTTGAAACCGACTGCTCAGCGCCAAGTATGCTAATGGCGTAAGGTTTTCGTTTCCTATAATCTAGTAGGCGACATTATTCTTGACACTTTACATATAAACTCCTCCTAGTTTAGCTCAAAAATCTCTAGAGATTTCTGGAACACCACCAGTAGTTTGTTTTTTTTTTGAGCCGAGCAGCATTAAATTTTACCCGATTTACCGAATTTCATAAAAATTTTAGGAAAAAGTTCTTCAAGAAATTCAGATGTTATCAACCAAGGTGAAAACCAAACCTCAGGCTTGATCAGTTGAGGAACCGGTCCTCGAATCTCCAGATCGAACTTTTAACTGAATTTAAGAGGTTTGCAGCCTCTGAATTTTATAGCTTCAAATAGTAAAAATTTAATAAGACTCACATATGTACCAATACCGCATCAGAGAACCCTGCTCTTATATTCGAAAGAACCAGTTCGAGCTGTAATACATTTTGGAAAAATTTTATGCACACATTTAAGTAATTTCTTATCAAAATCTGATAAACTTTTAATTAATGAATACTTAAGATCACTTAATAAAATGTTTAACTTTCTGATAGTTTGATTTTCTTATCAGTAAATTCACAATTCTTTTCGTTGCAGTGCCTGATGTCGCTTTTAATGTTGCTTACCGATAATGTCTACAATCTGATCAACTATTTTAGTTCCGTTCTTTGGTTATCAGTTGTGGCTAGCATAGCCGGAATGTTGTGGCTAAGGCACAAAAAGTTCGTATGCTTGTACTTTAATTTTATACCTCTTTTATCTATCTAATTTTGTTTTTGTTTTCTCTTTTTGACAGACCTGACCTACCACGTCCTATAAAAGTACATTTAGCGCTGCCCATTATATTCATGATCTGCTGTACCACTTTGGTGCTATTGCCCAATTTCGGAGAGCCCTTAAATCTTATAATTGGCATCATCATCACATTGGCTGGCATACCATTCTATTATGTTTGCATTGCCTGGAAACAGAAACCAAAGTGCTATGGGCGCTTATCGAATGCCATGGTGGAGTTATGTCGCGCAATCTTTAACACAACAATTATTGAGGCGAATGAAACGCTGAAGTAGAAACTAATAGAACGAAAGAATACCCAAAGTAGTGTGTGTATGCATTTAGTTTGAAAGCGCTTGTACATTGATTGATATTTCCTGGTACAGATTTGTGAGTGAATAATTCGGCGAATTTATGTTTTAGTGGAAAGCCCTTAAGTTTAAAGTAATGATATGCTAAACCTTCAACGTTTGTATGATATTTTCGTTTAGACATTGGCATTCCTCATAAAATGAAAACGATATTTTGTATACGAAAAGAGGGGTGTTCGTTTAGGTAAATAATAAGTAAAGTTAGGTAGGGGGAAATTCCTATATAAAACTATAGTCTTATTAAATATGGTTTGGAAATAATAAAAATATTTTATTTTCAATTCAAACTCTCAAATAAAAATATGTAAAATTTGTACTCGAATTTTGTATAAACCACTCCTAAGAGCTCACAAACGAAATAGAAATAGAATAGAGCCTCACAGCTTTAAACGTTTTAGCTAGGCTTTGATGACCAAAGTGAGCCAAGTAGGTAAAACTATTTAACATATATCTTGAATTTCCGAACTTCAACTCAAAATAGTCTTGGATAAAAGTTAATATTTTTATAAGTATTTTGCGATATTTGTAAAATAAAATTATTTTTCGTATTTTTTCCATACGATTAAGACCAATTTTAATGTAGTATGCTGATTCTATGGACAATTACGGGTATACCGTTGGAATCTCCTTCTTTTAGAAGAAATTTATAATAAAAACGGCTTCGGCTTTTAAAATGCAAAAGCTTTATTTGCTGTAATTCATTGCATTTCAAATTCAATGATTTCCCCCTTAAACTCTTTAGTATTTTAAGAACACCCCTCTACCAGATACATTCTAGTTTTAGTTTCTCTTTGTATTATGTATTTATTTGAGCAAGCTCTTTAGTTTAAGCTGTGTATTCTATCTATATAAGTTAAACCCTTGCTTAAAGTTCTCAAATCCTCGAGGAAATTTGTGAGAAATTAATATAAAATTGGGACACATTTAGGGAAATCACACAAAGCCGTAATATAAATATATTTAAATGTTAATCTTTGTATTTATCTAATCAAATTTACAAAAAATTAAATTAAATAAAATATTTCCAGGCTAATCAAAAGGTCACCTTACGGCGATTATATTCCATGGCAGTCTCCACGAGTGTTGTTCCACGTATAAAATCGGCAGCCACAATATTGGCATTTTCGCCCAACTCATCCCTATAAAGTTGGGATATACGCCAATTGACATTGTCGGCCATTTTGCGCAAACCACCCTGTTTATCCAGTATTACATCCCAAGTTTCAGGTGTTAGCTCAGCCATATCGGCCACCGGGCGGCTCGAGAAGCGTCTGCTTAAAGACAAAGTCAAGGTTTAATGTATATTTTTTTTTAAAGCTAGCTCCTTCACTCACCCCACATCGAAATCATTTACGTTTCGCAAATACGTCTCCAGTCGTGGCCAACTCTGTACATTGCCCCAACGCTGCTCCACAGCGCCGAACAAAACTTGCGGGAACTCCTGTACAATTGCATTCTTATCATAGGCCAATATAACATTCTGTTGCCGGGACCAAATGTCGCGTAAAGAAGCACTCCAAGTCAGTGAGGGATGCGCTATGAGATCATCGAATTGTTCACGCAAATAGCTGACCAGCAAACGATGTACACCCAATCCTTTACCAAAACCTTAGCAGAATGAAAATGATGTTGATGTTTATATTTCGGGAACTGATTGAAAAGTTTAATATTTTTCATGGTATTGCACCATTTGTATTGCTCGCTGGCGAGGCGAGGGTTAGCGAAGTTAGATGGGTAGCTTACAAGCTTTTATATGAAACACAATATTAAGGGTGATCCGTTTAGAGGTGTTTTTTTATATGGTTTGATGTTTGCAGTTCTCGTGTACTGTTAACTAATTTTTATGCAGAATTAATTGACAATTTTACATGAAAAACACACATCGTAACGTCTTCAATGGGCTCTGCAACAGCTTAAGAATTTTGCTGAGAGAAACGGCACCTTTCTGGCTCAATAAAAACGTTTATTCACACAATTGATGCGTTTGTGCTGATGAGCAGCCAGAATCGAACTACCTTTATATCCAGTAAAATGCAATGTTTGGTGTGGTTTTTGGACTGCTGGAATAATCGGTCCGTATTTCTTTACAAATGGACATAACTATGGTAACGCATGTTTTGACTGACTGACTGAAATTATAGCCGTTAATGTCGGATAGATTTGGTTTTCAGCAAGACGGTGCAACAGCACACAAAGCGCGCGAGGCAATGGCAATGGTCAACTGGCCGCCTAGATCGTGTATTACACCTTGTGTAATTATTTCTTTACCGTTGGCAATAAAGACGTTAATTTGTCCTATGAAAACGAACTTGTGCGAAAACTTTTTGAATCGATAGGCAAAATGATCGGATTAATTAATGATAGGATTAGGCATTTGCAGGATATGGAGAGCAAGTTGGCTTTCCTCTTCCCTGCTATTTTGATGGATTCGGACGATATCAAGTAGAGACAAGAAAGAAAGTCGGTCAAGACCGACTATAACATGCTCTGTACCTGTGAAGTGCTGCCCATCACCGTTGCGACCGGTGCTGCCGATAATTGTTTGTTTTCATTATAACTCGACAACCGTTCATCCCATCTCTATCATTTTTTTGGCGGATTGATTATTAATCCTAATTACTAAATGTGTCCAGAAGGAACGAACCTTCTAACTATAAAACTGTGGGAGATATGACGTTTTTTCCAATTTGCGGGGGGCGGGAGGGGGCGTGGCAAAAATTAAAAAAATAAACTTGATCTGCCTGCAAGTATAAGAAGCATAAGTCCCATACATGTCAAACCTCTATCTCTTACCATCTCTGAGATCTGTGCGTTCATACGGACAGACAGACGGACAGACGGACATGGCTTTTGCACAAACTTATTATACTCTATGTACCTTTGGTACAGAGTATAATTAGTGGAGGAACTTAAAAAATTAAAATAAATGTTGAAATATAAGAAAAAAGTTTTAAGTTTACATAGATATATAAATTGGGGACGGCATATTTAAATTTCGCCTCGGGTATCAGAACCTCACGCTACGCCACTGGAAAGATAAGTACAAAAATACTTCATCCAAGTACAGAATTCTTATTTCAAGAGAGGTTTACTGGTCCCGAAGTCTTTTGGGATATATTAAGTACATTTCGAACTAATTTCAAATGAATTTGATCAGTCTTTTCGGTTGCAATAGTCATAAGACAAGCCCGATTAATTCTTATATGGCTTTTAGCGATCTGTTTTGATTTTGGTCAAAGCGGCTGTTAGCCGTCTTAAGGTCAAGGACTGGAAGAAGGCTGAAAAAACCATAAATGAATAAAAGACCAAGATGATAAATTTAATTGTAGTTCAGAATCTGCCATTACTTCAAAGTGTTAATTAAAACCAGTTGGGAATTTTAGGAACAGATTCGTCGAAAATTAATTCGCATTTTCCGCTGCACTCTTTTTAGAGCTTGTATTTGAAGCCTATTTTGTACTTGAATCACGAAGCTTTTTCTAAAATTTTTCGGCTGACTATAGGTAGGAAAAGTACTTTTGACACAAGGCAACAAGATTAGACTTTTTTCAGTATACTTATTGAAATGTTGGTGGTGATTCTAGATGATTTTCGTTAGCTGAATACAAATCTGCTTTCGGAAATGGTCCTTCACGACTAGATTTATAGTAATTTAAGCTTAAAGTTGCTTAGAATCCATTTGATGTTATTGCAAAGTATTGCTTCTTTGCTTTAAAACACACTACCCCAAACAGTTATGCGATTTTTTAAAGCAAAGATACGCTATTTTGAATACAACTATTAAATTATCTACTGTCCAAAAATATGCTATGCAAAATCACTATAATCATTTGTATTGAATTTTTATGAAAATCCGCTGCATATCAATGGCCTTTACAAATATGCCTTTTTTAAGCACATGTACTTAAAATGGTATATCATCGCTTTCAAAAATCTCAGAAATATTTGGGAAAGGTAATGTTAAAGATAAGAAATAGTACTTTACGATAAAATCAAGGTGAGAAAATGATTCCCAAAAAAATAAGCATCAAAAATGGAGGAAAGCTAACTTCGGCTCGGCCGAAGTTTTTATACCCTTGAAGCTCATGTAGATTTTCAGGACGCCTACTAAGACTGTTCTTCAAACGTAACTTTTCTATGGCAGCTGTACTATACAGTCTTCTGGTTTCGACCAAACTTAGTGAAATCGTGAAAAAGCGTTGAAAACGTATCAATACGAAGGCTAATGCGGATTCCATTCAAATCAAACAAGTTTTTCTCACTAATAGTAGTTTTTCAGACGATCGCTTCTATGGCAGCTATGTGCTATAGTCGTCCGATCCGGCCGGTTTTCATACTTGTGCAGCGTATTTGTACTACAAGACTTCGTGGAAAGTTTCGTTAAGATAGCTTTTAAGCTGACGGAGGAAACCGCACAGAAACAGACGGACAGACAAACATGGATCAAGAATATATATACTTAATGTGGTCGGAAATGCTTCCTTATATGCGTTACAAACATCCGGACAATTTTAATATATCCTTTTCAAGGGTATGAAAAGGTCAAATCATCACTTTTAAGCAGCGTAAAGCTCAAGCTATAAAAATCTAGGTGTGATAGCCCATTTTCAAAATCGCGACCAACCCTTTTACATAATAGATCTTGTTGACAATTGTAATAAAAACGGTTGTTTTTCGATTCTAGAATGTTTCGAATTTAATTTAAATACTTCTAAAAACAAAACATCCCGATCGGTCTATAACTCTTGAATATAAATATTGCACCCCCGCATACTCACCCACTGGAAACTCCTTCAGGCCAAAGATGACTATCTCATTGGTTTCGTGTATGAAATCCTTAACCTGATTAATCACCTCCTGCAGCGGTCTTTGCTTAGTTATCCCATGATAAATAAAAAACTTCTCCGCTGAGGCACGATAATAACCCACACGTATGTCCAGATAGCGTACTCCATGCAACAGTTGACCACGTATATCATCATCCTGGGTAAGTGCATATTTGGTAACTAAACTTTCACGCAGCAATGGATCAAAGTTCGGACGATATGAGCCCGAATCGTGAGTGCCTGGTATGAACAAATCTCGTAGACGTAGTTCACCCAATGTAGATCTCATGTCATTCATCCAGCGGGGAAATGCTTTCAGGCAGGTTTTGGCCAATATTTGACCCTGCTCATTAACATAGCTAGCCCAGTAACCATAGCAGTGGGTCTGAGCCGTAACATTTCTGGAGAGAGCATAATCAAAGGGTACACCAGTAGTGAACCATTGGGTAGATAAGCCTGGATTGGGACTAATGGCAGCCACAATATTATTGCTACCCTGATTTGAGATCCAATATTCGCGGGATAAGGGCTGTTGCTGTTGTTGTCTGGTGTTTGGTTTTGGCGTAAACCCCTGCAGGGGTACATAGTCCACTCCACCATCACCCGAGCCGCTACCTTCTTCAGGCTGGAATGAGGCCAAAGGGGTACCTGGTGGTAGGCTGCGCTTCTCAAAACTATAGGGATCCTGAAGGGTCAATAAAACCTGATCACCCTCTCGAGCTGGTGCATTTTTCCAGGAGATTTCCAGAAAACGTTTGCGTGCACTAACAGTTAGCCACATTTGAAGAGGTTTAGCCTCAGGCTGAACCGCTGCCAGGGCAGCTCCTGTCAGCGCCAGGATGAGCAGCATATTAAACATTTGCATGTTTCCAGCTCCAGTTATTTTCAGTCTTTTGCTGATTTCTATTTTTATTATTAAATTAATGCTGATTTGTTTTGTTGGCGTTTAAGTTTAATCAACTGGCAGATGGGGGCAGCGGCAGTGTTCAGGTTGCTCTCCGCTGGCGTTCTGAGCCGTTCCACTCAATGCCTACCCATATAAGTAACAAATGATTGGGTAAATAAACAATTGGCATACAACAGAAAATATTGCTTCCCCCCTAGACACTTTTGGTTTACACTTAAAGTTTTTCCATGAAAAAAAGAGAAAAAAGTAACTTTTTTCTGTTTATGTTTATGATTTCACTAATTAACCGTTATGTTTGTTATACGATAAAGTTTAACATTGAAATCTACATAACACGGCATTGCTTTGTTATGAAAAACTCGGAACAAATCACTTACAAACGACAGAGGAGGAGTAGCTCGGGGGGAAACAATACAATTCTCTCATATAATTTGTTGATTATAGCTCTACTTAAAGCATGTTCGTATTTTGTTTTTAATTGGCAGTGTAATTGTTTATTTTCTGCTTATTTAAACGCAAGGAACACCAATTATAGTAAGAGTTTATTACATTGGTTTCCCAGTTTACCGGATAAAGGAACTTTAGAGCGCAGCCACCGCTTTGGGCAAGCTCTTCGATGCAACTAAAGCTCGCACACGACAGCTCAAAACGAGTGCCGTCAGCAACTGATGAACTGATTGTGGACGCTTAACCCATTTTCGAATTGATCAACTGATTAATGGAATTATGTAAAAGTATAACAAATTTTAATGGTGTTTTGAGCTTACCGAATTTTGCACTATATTGAGAGCACATGCGAGAAATTTGTACGAGTTTTAAGTCCTGATCTGGTATAATTATCTCTTAAGCAAAAGGAGCTGGGGGAAAACGGACAACTGATTTAAATTCAGCACCCAAAAATCTACTCTAGCTCAAAAATTGCCCGGAATCTGAGCAAAAAAAGGTACAAAATGTAGAAAAATATGTCATTTCTCTTTGTCGACAACATGGCGTATAGGTATAGATACGATCGGAACCCTATAATTGATGCAGATCCCGCCCACCCCGAATTATTTTGATATCCTTATTTAGGCTGCAATTTCACTTGTCTGATATGAGAAACCAAATAGTCAATCTGAGAAGCACAAAAATATATGAGAAGCTGCATGAGAAGTGGGCCATCTGAGTTCTCAAAAGAGTTCTTTGACAGCCAACCCACTTTAAGCTGAGGTATTTCACATCCATCTCATATGAAATCTCGACAAGTGAAACATTTTATGAAGTTTTTGATCACATTCGGGGCTTTTTCGATCATAAATAATCAGAGCTCGTAAATAACAATTCAACATTTTTGCCTTTGCGGTCTGCTCAATAACAAAACCAAAATCCATGGTTCCATGGTTCATTACAAATGACCAGCCATCTTTACTGTTTTTAGAAACGATAACATATTAGAGTCTCTACCACCCATTGCATACTTAGGGGCACCAGCAATAAAACGGATATTTTTGGATTCTTACACAAGTGCTAAAAGAGGTATTTCTCCATCGCAGAATTGTTTGGGATGGTTCATTTCAAAGCTAAGGAGTGGTACTTTCCGATGGTATCAAAGAGAGTCCAAACAATAGAATGGATTCCCCGAAAAACGCTCCTAAAAAGGGTCAAAATATGCACTTTTAGCAACTTAAACCTTAAATTGATAAAAATCTCGACGTGATGGACAATTTCTGAAAATGCAGTCTTGCTTAGCACACGAAAATCATCTGGAATCACTACCAACCATTCAAGATACTGGACCTTGTTGCCTAGTGTAATCGATCAACTAAACAACAGAGATGCATCTAACAACCTTCAACGCTACTCCAGCTACCCTAAACAACGGAGCTTAAAGCTAGTCGAAATTTCGTGCTATTTTTTGTACGTGGAATTCTCAACTCTTTATTCGCCGGTCTGGGTTATTTAAATAGGATTTGCAAATGGCTTGTTGGTATGACAGCAACTGGAAGTGTACTGACGAAGACTTTGCCATGGCGGCAGCCGAAACGGCCGTCTACACAGTCACAGCTACTGTTCATGTTCATATGTACTCTCTGTTGAATTTCTGGTTGATTATTGAACTATAATCAAACCTCGACCTTGAGCTTGCTAACATTCACTTTGACTAAAATTAAAACAGGTCGTTAAACCCATATTCAGATTGTTTTCTGGTTAACTTATGAAGTAAATAAGCAAGGTATTGGTGAAGAAATCTATGAGTCTTGTCATATTTTATTTATTGAAATAGTTTAATATTATAGCGAATGCTTATTTTAGGAATTTTCTACCATTTTATTTAAGCATTTTAAACAAACTTTGAGAAATGTGTTACCCCCATCCAAAAAAAAAAAAAAACACTTTCAAAAGTGTCAAAGCCCGCGGGCACTATGTCACTCTAAGAGCGACATAGCGCCCGCGGGCGTTATCTCAGCGGGCGCTTTTACATGCACCCGTTTTAGCGACATATTTCAATGCTAATCAAAGTGCATTGTTAGCCGTCTTAAGGTCAAGGATTGATTATAATTCAATAATCAACTAAATCAACAAAAATTTTTTACATATGGGCAGCTTTGGATACTCATACAGTTTCGTTGAATTACCATCCATCTCAACAGTGAGTTTTAAGAGCTGATACCAACAGGCCGCTTGCAAATACCAATTTATTTAAGCTAGGTGGCGAATTAAGACTGGAGAGTTCTATAAACGTAATTTCCAATTGATTATATTTATAGCTTTTTAATTTTAGCCCAGCCAATTGATTGAATACCATTTTTTTACGACTTTTTTTCAAATTTACATGAATTCATCATGAATATGGCTTACTGATTTATATGCGGAAACGGATAATTAACGCAGGAGCAATACTTCTGTGGAGTTCGGAACTAAGTTTTGTTTTGATGCGTTATAGAATGACAAAATTGTAAGCTGGAAATCAAGAGTATGTCAGCCTCCTAAACTTTATAAATATTTTTTGTATCTTTAGACATCGTCATGATGTATGTAAATAGTTGACCAATTGTGCTGACATAGGTTAAGTGTAAATAGAAGTCAATAATAGTCTTTACGGCAATATGGCAACAAATACTAATTATAATGAGTATTTTTGCAGGTGCGAAAAACACTTTCTTTACAACACAATGGTGCGACTTGATATGTAAGTGTTTTAAAGTAATAAAACTACCGTGCTCCCATTTTCACTTTCGCAAACTTCTTTCGATTTAAAACCGCGTTTTGAATCCAATTCAGACTCCACTTTGAATCCAAAACATATCCATTGCATTCATATTTCTTGAATTTTACTTGAATTTTACATATTTTTCTTTATATTTCCATTCAATTAACAAAAATTGTACGTTTTCTCGCATTTAGGAAACAAACCATTAAAACAACGAGTTTATGGAGACTCATCACCTACCATATCAACCATAAAACATTAACCACCTAGTTCAGTTGTGGTCGTTCGAGAATATTTCTTAATGACCGATAAAATTCACAGTCGTTAAATGACGATCTAAGTGTTAAGTCGCACGATATAGTTGTTTTGTTATTATTTCGTTCGTAGCTCTTAAAATTTGCAGTGGGTTTGGTTGAAGCGTTTCTGACTTTGACAGAGAATATTTAAATTTTACAGAATGTTCCGAAATTCTTTTTCTTTACTTTGCTATTTTTTTTATTCTTATAGTTCACAGGCTAGAGTCATGTTTGCATCACATTGAAGCTGTATTTTCATTTGTCTGATATCTCATAAAAGTTTCTCAAAAGAGATAACAGAAAAGTGTAATAGTCAATCTGAGAAACACAAAAATTTATAAAAAGCATGGAAAAACTGAATGAGTAGTAGGCTATTCTCTAATTTCGATTTCTCAAATGATTTTTTTTAGATGTTTTTCACCCATCTCGAATGAGATCTCGACAAGTGAAAATATAGCTTGAGCAAATGGGTTTCTAAGATTTTCTGGCATGTGGCAGTAGCGCTGTTCCATACACAACCTTATCCCGTGCACGGATCGAATCAATTAAAAATAAAATAAATAAAAATACAGGGTATTTTTTAAATTATGTGAATTTTTGGGACACTTTTATAAGCATAAGGTTTTTTTTATCTATAGATATAAAATTATCCTGCCACATGTTAGTTAAATAGTTCCTCTGAAAAGGCTCGACCGACTTGTATGAAATTTTGTTGTGTATATTTGGTAGGTGAAGATAGGTTTTGTAACATATTTCATACCTCTAGGTGATTAGGATGTTCCTCTGTAGAACATGGTTTTTTTACACTTTTTACTTACTAATCAAAAGGATAGAATGAATGTTTGGCATGCATTTCCTTTATTTGCGACTGATTTAATTCTTAAGAACAGCCGTCACCAAGCCCAGATACTAGCGCTTATCCCGAAAATTCTCCAAAATTCTACATTTCACAGATAATTTTGAGTCTACAAATAAAATGAATTTGTTGAAATTTTGACTCAGAATAAAATGCTTGATTGCTTTGATGTTGTGCTTGTTCAAATTTTGCCGCCATCGCGAAGCGGTATATATTGGTTTTAGTATTTTTGTATCGCCTCTTTTGAATGGTATTTTTACGCGTTTGCCACACGGTCACACCAACATTACTGTTTGTAAACAAAAGCTACTCACGCGGACCACTCACGCGGACCACTCGGCTCACGCGGACCACTCACGCGGACCACTCATGCTCACGCGGACCACTCACGCGGACCACTCATGCTCACGCGGACCACTCACGCGGACCAATGTTAACATTAAGAGTAAATGTTAATGTTAACAGTCTCGGCTCTTAACAGCACAGCAAGTAAAAATATCGATATAATATCGATATTTTTCATACAAACGATATATTTTCGACATCCCTATTTGTAAACAAAATTGGAATATTTTTAAAAAAATGCTGGCTTCTGCCACTTCACCCATTTCCCTGCCCACTCTACACCAGCCGCTACACTCCAAGGTCTCCAATTACCTCAACAATCAACGGCGCACTGGGCAATTCTGTGATTTGCTGCTGGAACTTGAAACGGATGTGGATGAAGTGGCTCCGCCATGTTTGAGTGTCCACTTCTGTGTAGTGGCTGCTCAGAGCCAAATGATTGGTGGCAATACAAAGCAACAACAATTCTCTATACACAATCCACTCAAGGTTACCATCAAGGACTTCAACTGCACCCAGTGCCTGAACACAATTGTGGACTTCTTTTACGAGGATATAGTGTCGGTGTCGAAGGAACATGAGGCCCATTTTCAGAAATTGGCCAAAATATTGGCGGTGACAGAGCTAATGAATCTGTATCAAATAGAGCTAGAGGAAGCCAACGAATTGGGAACTAATGGAGAAGAGGAGGAGCCCATTAAAAAGTCAGAGGATGTGTTTGAACAGCAGCAGAGTTATTTTAAGGTGGGTTTTTAGCTGAGTATTAAATTACCTTCTATTTACTCAATCTCTCTATTCCAGTTGAAGAACCCGCGAGCCGTTAAATCTAGCAGCAAGATCAACTATTGCATTGGTTGCGACTTCAAGTGCTATCAGGTCCAGAAGATGATTGAACACATGAGCAGCTGCGAACCCTCACACTTGACCTGTTCCCTGTGCGAAGTGGGGTTTCTGGATTGGCGGGAATATGATAAACACTTGCGTCGACACTCGGGTGATCTGCGCAAGCCCTTCTTCTGCCTGCAATGTGGCATTCGCTTCACCACTCGAGCTGCCCTGCTGGTACATCAACCCAAACACTCCACTGAGACGCCCCATGTGTGTCCACACTGCAACAAGGGTTTCAAATGGAAACAAGGTCTTAGCAATCACATGCTGGTCCACAATCCGGAAAAACAAATGCTCTGCGATGTCTGTGGCTATAGCACTACCCACATGAAGGCTTTGAAATCTCATAAACTGTTGCATACCGGAGAGTATTTTGTGTGCACAGTGCCCGGCTGCAAGCATCGTGCCAATCGAAAAGAGAACATGAAACTGCATATCGAAACGCATAAACAGGGAAGAGATTTTATTTGTGAAATTTGCGGCTGTAAGTTTAGTCAGAGCAAGAATCTCAAGCGACATGCCCTCAAGCATACGGAGAACGGTCTGAATCGCTATAAATGTCAGTTGTGTGGTTTTAGCAGTCATCGTTCCGATAAGATGAAAGAGCATGTTCAGCGGGTACATACCGAAAAAGGCGGTACAATTGGAGCTACCCGAAATAGTGGACAGTTCGTTTGATGATTTTGTATTGCCTTTGATAGATGACACACTGCTCGGTGGTGGAACTGAAGCGAAGGCAAAGAAGGAGACTAAACCTAAACGTAAGCAGGCTGCAGATGTAGCTAGTCAGCCTACAGAGAAACGCCAAAAGACCTTATTGCCCAAGGGAACTGTTAAGGAAAGTTGAAAGTATTGAAAGAAAACTTGGAGGAATTTAGAATTCTAATTGTTGTTTATCTAGTCAATTTATCTTCTTCTATAAAAAACCAAGTGGGGTTAGTTACATCATTTATAACTCAAGAACAGCTGGACGGATTTTCATGATTTTTAATTTGTTGGATTTGTTATCTTTTAAAATATATTTAAATATATTGATAAGAAGATTTAATAGATGGCCATAGTAGACGGGTAAATAGGATGTAAAGCTTAATCGGTCCAAAAAAATCGCAAAAATTTTACAAATTTTCTTTGTGATTCTAGATTATTATGAAGATTTAATAGTTGACAATTGCCGACGGGTGAATAGGATGTGTAGGCCAATCGGTCAATCAAATTGCGAAATATGCAAAACCGACAGACAGGCGAAGTACAACAATCAGTTCAAACGAATGTACCCCTGTTAAAACTCCAACCGTGGGAAGTCTATGATACATTATCGAAGGCAATTGATGATGGAAATGGATTTGGGAAGACATACTTTATGTCATTTATTTTGGCCACCGTTCGTGCTAGATCCAACATTGCGGTAGCAGTTGCCTCTTCTGGCCAAATTGTTAGAAGGATGCCTTTCAGCTCATTCAGCCTTAAAATTTTCCGTTAAACTTTTAAAGAACCGACATGAAACATTGCAAAACACTCCGCCGTGACCATAGTTCTAGTATGTTTTAGGGACGAATGCACAATGGCGCACACACAAAATGCGCAATGATTCGAGATGATTTGGAGGCGCTTTGATTTAACTGTTTAGCGATTTCCGCCAAGCACTGCCAGTCATTCCAAAATCGACTGCTGTCAATGAAATAAAAGTTGCCTTAAATCATTCAATGCCAATGAAATAAACGATGCCTTATATCACTCAATCTGTGGGGCTATGTGAGGAAACTTCAGCTGGCAGCAAACCCGAGAGAGATAAAGATTGAACCATCTATCTGCTTAAAATTTCTTCAAGCAATTGCTGTCTAATGGCCGTGTTCCTGTCGACGACTCGAGCAGATTGATTTGATTTCCAACAAAGTTTTGCAATTTTGTCTAATCGAAAGGCGAGTCCATCAACAAAGTAATCCCGAATATTTTTGATAACCACAAAAACAACGAATACCAAAAGGTGCTTCACTGAAGAGAATCAACTCAAGTGTAACCCATGCAGCGAAATTCATAGCTTCATCAAAGCAAATGTATTTCTTGACCTATTGAAGTGTATAAATTTAGTGCATTGATTTTATTGCACTAATTAAATTTCATTAATTAAGTTTAGCTAAAAGGAATGACAACATTTATTGACTCTTAGGTGGTATGAAGTTCGTCGGGCATTCCGAATATAGAATAACAGACAATTATTTTTAGCTGATGCCTTAAATATGATAAATTTATCATTGATTTATAAAGAAACTTTCACTTTGTTTTGACTGTACTCAGAACGAACTCAGGACCTCGACATCTCGGGCAGGTGTGGGCACCAAAATCTAAGCGAAGGCAAACGCGGTTCTATAATTCGAATTTTAAAAAATAGGGGAAAGTTAACTTCGGCTCGGCCAAAGTCCTTGCAGCTTCCGTTGAAGACAAAAAGTTTTTCTAACTAAGACTACTTTTTATACCCTTGCAGAGGGTATTGTAAAATTGTCCGGATGTTTGTAACGCATAGAAGGAAGCATCTCCGACCACATAAAGTATATATATTCTTGATCAGCATGACGAGCTGAGTTGATTTAGCCTTGTCCGTCTGTCTGTTTCTATGCTATCTTCTCCGACAGTTTTAAAGCTATCCTCACCAAACTTTGCACGAAGTCTTGTGGTACAAATAGGCTGCACATTTGTCGGAGCTGGCCGGATCGGATGACTATAGCATATAGCTGCCATAGGAACGATCGGTCGAAAAACTAGTCTTAGTGAGAAAAACTTTTTTGTTTTTAATGGAAACGCCTCCAAAGTACGTATTTCTTAGTTTACTATCCTTTCCCATGATTTCACTAAGATTGGTCGAAATCGGATGACTATAGCATATAGCTCCCATAGGAACGATCGGTCGAAAAACTAGTTCTAGTGAGGAAAACTTTTTTGTTTTTAATGAAAACGTCCTTATCATTGGCATACACTTATTTTATATACTTTTACACAATTCTACAAAGTTTGGTCGAAATCGGATTACTTTAGCATATAGCTCCCATAGGAACGATCGGTCGCAAAACTCTTTCGAGTGCGGAAAACTCTTTTGTTTTTAATGAAAACGTCCTTTTTATTGTCATATTCTTATTTTATATACTTTAACACATTTCTACAAAGTTTTATCAATATCGGATGACTATAGCATAAAGCTCATTCATACTGAATGATCGGTCGAAGTTCTAAGTTCTAGTGAGAAAACCTTTTTGTTTTAAATGGGATCGCCTCCAAATTTCGTAATTAACAGTGTATTATGCTTTTCCATGATTTCACCAAGTTTGGTCGATATCAGACATCTATATAGTATAGATTTTTTTAACCCTACCGAAATCGTGGATTCGGAACAGGTTCAACAATGTTTTCTCACTTGGTTCGGCTTTAAGTTTCGGTTCACAGTGAGAAATATGTCAGAATTCTGTGTGTGAACCGGTTCGGCAGCCTTGCTTTTAAATACCTACTTCTATTTTCTTGGTCTCGGTGGACGTTTTGTAAATGCTTTTCACTGCTTATGGCTGTTTTGAAAAATCTAAGTATGTTCCAGCTTTTTCTGAAATTCTTGTTTACTGCAAAGGCATAAATTTAAGTTTCTCTGGAGGGCTTGTGCATTGCATACTGGTCACATGGACTGCTCCGCGTCTGCCTTTTTCCGCTATTTTTAAAGTGAAAAAGACAGTTTAGACACCAAAAAGGCATACATTTCGAAGGATTGGAAGACTCATAAAACCCGAACTGAGCGAGCTCTACAAGGTTCGGTCCGGGAACGGATTCAGCTTTAGTTGTATTGCGATGCTGTTTGTTACTCTGCCTTACGAAAGAGGCAGGTTGTTTGACCACATGTTTGCTCAGCATAACAAACTAAAGGCCATGTTGCCAATTCAGTATTTTTCCACTCCTCATGGAAAATTCTGAAATTCCATTTATAGATTGTAGATGAAATTTGTTACAATGTTGTAGGCCGTTCATTCTTATCTCCAGAATTCTTGTAATAATTCTAATGTCTTTCTATTGCGTTTTGCCTTGAGTAAAACATTGTAGTCTACCTGCGAACCATAACCAGAGCAATAGTTGCCTTTAATAGCAAATCTTATCACTCAAAAAGGTGAGAGAGAGGTACGTAACAAAAGTTGTTTATATACAGAAAGAAAACAATCAGACAAATTAAAAGCTTCTAATTCAGAAATAAACAAAAATCTATTGTATTGCGGGGCGAGGAGAGAACTAGGTCAGGGGATAACAAGGTGGTTCTGTGACGACCGGCACGTCGATGGCCCTCAAGGGTGTAGCTTATATAAGAACAAAAGTCACATGTTTGTGCATCTGATGGGGCAAAACGTGTGGATGATGCAAATAATATAAAAATTATTTAAATAAATGAACAAGTCAAAAAAATATGTTTGACGTTGTGAGCGGTTTTTTCTTTTGTTTTATTTAATTTTTGTTTGTGTTTTTTTTTTTACCGCGCATTTTGTAAACACAACGAAAATTAAATTGCGCCGCAAATAATAAGTGAAAAGCTTGGACCAAAGAAAAGCTCTGAGTGGGAGAAAAAGAGCAATAAACTGAGCATATAGTCGGAAAGAGCGGGAGAATTTAGATTTCTTGTCAGAGGCGCTCGAAAGGTGCGAATTAAACAAAAAGATAAGAAAAATCTCGAAACCAAATAAATAACCAAACCGAACCGCTTATTTCATTGACCCGAATCGCAAACCGAAATTAAAAATCAGATTAATGTAATTTATCAGACAAGCTCCCATTTTCGGAGAGCAAATTCAGTTGCCATTTCGTTAGATTCTGGTTTCTAAATATTAATCTTATGTATCAGTATACCAAATGAACCCTTTTGAAAATAGTTCATAATACGTCACTGCCCATAAAACCAACAAAACTTGTAAGCTAGAAAATTCCACAGTCCATCAGTCTCTCTCTCTCTCTCATTTTTCAACCACTTACTCTCCCAAACGGTTGGGGCAAAAGCTCTTCTGCGCATATAAAAGTCAGCCCCATGGCCTCAAAAAGTTTAATTCCATTCGCGTCTCTGCTGCGAGAAGTGGAAAAGTGATACTTAAAGTAATCCAAGAGAGGCAAATCAAGCCCAGCCAAAAAAAAAAAAACACCTTAAACAACCAATTCAGATCTCCATACAAAGAAAAAAAGGAAGGAATCCTATCATGTCCGAGATGAATTTTGATAAGTACGAGCACTACAACTTTGACCATGACAAGCACATCTACTCCGGACACGGCGGCAAACAACGCTCCAAGAAGGAGGCAGATGAGCACACCAATCACTTCGATCCCTCTGGACACTCGAGAAAGATTCTTACCAAGCTCATGAACACCAACAGCAACAACATAAAAAAGGCCTGCAAAAACTGATACAAAGCCAAGAAGTAATCCCATAAGCACCAAGAGAAAGAAGGCAAAAGAAAGAAAGGCAAACGAAGTGTGAAAGGAAATCAAATCGAATTTTAAAGGTTACAAAGAGAAGAAAAAACAAAATCAGCAGCAGCGGCAACAGCCAAGGCGAAGGAGGTGGGCGGTGTGCAGGCTGCACTGCTGGAAAGAGAAACCAACTGGAAATACGTAAACGAGAATCGGCGAGAGAGAAGTTACAAATAACAAGAAAACCACTAGGCAAACAAAATCTTTGTGAATGTTATAATAATTATTTTCTATTATATTATTTATAGCAACACAACACAAAAAAAAGAAAAGATATTACTGCAAGTAGCTACTACACACTTAACTCTAAACTAAATTCAGACTTATAATTTTAGTTTAATTAAGCTATATGAAGTTTGCTTTAGGTATTACATATAAAATAAAAAGAAAACCAAAACTGAACGGAAGGAAAATTTTTTATTTGATTCTTATTTTACAGCGCTCTCTTGCCTCCCAACTAATGTAGGTGTCGTGGTATATGGCCGCCCGCCCCTTCACTGTGTTTGTGTGTGTTTGCTGAGGGGGCATATTTATAGCCTTTTAGTTGAACTCATTTGCACTCAGCTCAACGACTCGTCGATCCTCAATGCAAACTGCAACAGCTTTTTCTTTGTTTGGCGCAATCTACAACAACAACAACATGCTTACACACTGTCATATCGCACGAGCGTACATACATACATACAGATCTATTTAGAAATTACTTTTTGTTTTCATTTCGTAACGGAAATATTCCCGTGACCTTCCCTTAAAATAAAAAAAAGTTCATAGTAAACACGAATTGACGGTCTTCCGCCTGAATTATACATGCTGAGAGAGTGCCAAACATAACATTAACATTAAGCTGCATATTTGAATGAGATGCGAGCAAGAAAGCAAAGTCAAGACAGTCCCAGTATTGATCCCGAAAATACATTTTTTATAAAATCCTGTTATGTCGTGATTCCGACCCTAATATAATAAATTAATTAACCAAATGTATATGAAATATTACATATATAAAAACTGTAAGTTGACACCTCTAAGAAACCAAGTCCCCTTTTATTAACACCTTAAAAAGCTAAGCCCGACTATAACATACTCTGTACCTGTGAAGTGCTGCCCATCACCGTTGCGACCGGTGCTGCCCATAATTGTTTGTTTTCCTTATAACTCGAATATCGTTCTCCGATCTTTTAAATTCCTTCAGCGGATCGATAAAGAATCCCGAATACTAAATATGTCCCGAAGGTTCGAACCTTCTATCTATAAAACTGTGGAAGATATGACGTTTTTTCGATATTGCGGGGGTGGGAGGGGGCGTGGCCAAAATTGAAAATAAACTTGATCTGCCTGCAAGTATAAGAAACATATGTTCTATACATGTCAAACATCTATCTCTTACCATTTCTGAGATCTGTTTGTTCATACGGACAAACAGACAGAAGGACGGACAGACGGACATGGCTATATCGACTCGGCTCTTGATGCTGATCAAGAATATATATACTTTATAGGGTCGGAGATGCTTCCTTCTGGCTGTTACATACTTTTGCACAAACTTATTATACTCTGAGTACCTTTGGTACAGAGTATAAAAATTGTACCCAATATAGAACATGATATAGCAAATATTTATGCGTCAATAACGCAAAAATCGTGATTTTTGAGTTACGACAGTGTTGAAGTAAGTGAGCGATATGTATAAGTTAGAGTCTATCTTTAAAAGCAGAAAGTTTTTTGAAAATTTTCGTACACTTTTGGTATTGATGAAAAATTGATTTCTTCAAAAATATTCCATTTCACACACATAGCTAGCAGGTCTGAAAGCTTCGATAGAAATTTTTGCTACCATGACAGCATCAAATCGATTCGTTAACTTGTTGTTTTTGAGATATAGGCTATGTGACAGAATTGAGCTGAACGAAATCGATGTAATTTATGAGTCATTAGCATCTAATATGTCGTATTATTGTCGTATGGAGCACTTTTAAGGCTGGATTTTTAATTTGTTTTCTATATTATTTAAATATAGAAAATTTTCTAAAGGTCCACTCTAAAAAAATATTCTCCCTGCTCTCGTTCTCTCTATTTTGCCGGCTTTTTAAATTGCGTCTTTGTTGATTTTTGGTAAACAATAAAAACAGAAACAGACAAAGTTGATCAGGTGGTTATCTTAAGTATATTTATATGAGACATCGCAGATTAATCATCATGCATAAATTTCGCCATATATTGCCTTGTATCATACAATTTATAGATGGTTTATCAGTTATTTTCTAGAAAACACTCGAGCTATTTTTTTCTGAAGGTCTCAAACAAAACAACAGATAAAAGAGCTTTTTTTTGGGGAGAGAGCAACAAATAAAAAAAATAAACAAATGTGTAAAAACAAACTTGTTTGTAGCCGGTGCGTTTTTTGTCAATAAACAAATGACGCATTAGAAATTGTACAATCTTTGGACATGAAATAGATTTTTTTTGGCAAAAACAAAATAAGTTTGATGACTTTTAATAAAAACTTATGTAATAACAAGCTTCCGTCAACAGCCCAGACTACGTGTCGAAGTGATTTTTGGTTTCGAGTTGAATAACCTTCACTACAATTGATTTCAAATTACAAATACATACAAATTTTATGCAACAACGATCTGATGGTAGACAATTCCCAAGAGCGACATCGGTCAAGCCAGACTCTTTGATATTCTGTAGCTGCCAAAGTTATAACTTAACTGATATCCTTAAAATGTAGCAAAACACGAACAGTGTGAAGTGCTGCCCATATTTTATAAATTTTTCAGCAGTTCCCGCAAGCTATGATCCTTTCCACAGCCAGGTGTGGCTAGACATTTTCTCAAAGATGGGGAAATAGTGATGTTTTCAAAGATAAGAGAGAAAGTTATGAAATCAAAGAAAATTTGACCATTTAAAATTCAAAATCTCCCTCATCAGGAATAACCATCCACCCCAGCGGCGAAAAAAACCAAGAACATCGGGCTCTTGATAAGCACAAATGTTGTCAAAAACATTTCAAGAATGGATTCTCTTATTTGTAGTGCAATGTTCTTCACTTCAGAAACCATTTTTTGGGTTGGAAAACCATTTATGTAAGTTTATATTGTTCCTTTTTCAAAAAATTGGATTGGTTTTGAAACATTCAATAAATCATTGAATATAAGAGGGGATTTTCGAATAGACACATCTCTTTGGATTAGGAATTATATTAACAAAGAGCTGATTTCAAATATGATTCCGCCCATAGAATCAGAGATTAAAGACTATGCAAAAATTTCTTAAAAAAAAATTTTTTTCAGATTTTGAATTCTTATTTTCATTGTCTGAGAGTCGAATATAAAACCTTTTGAACTGAAAAAAACCCACATGGAATGACGTCTGCACCATCGCACTACACCATCGCACACTTTTGGAACCACTCGCTTCAATTAATAGTGGCATTGAGTTGTGCTTATTATACACCAGAAAAGTGTAATGTAATTTGGCCCAGAAGTTTGGATATATTCTTGATCAGCATGACGAGCTGAGTTGATTTAGCCTTGTCCGTCTGCGTTATCTCCTCCGTCTGTTTTAAGGGTATCCTCAACAAACTTTGCACGAAGTCTTTTGGTACAAATACGCCGTACATTTGTCGGAACCGGCTTGGTCGGATGACTATAGCATATAGCTGTCATAGGAACGATCGCTCGAAAAACTAGTCTTAGTGAGAAAAACTTTTTTTTTTTTAATGGAAACGCCCCCAAAGTACGTATTTCGTAGATTACTATCCTTTCCCAAGATTTCACTAAGTTTGGTCGAAATCGGATGACTATAGCATATAGCTCCCATAGGAACGATCGGTCGAAAAACTAGTTCTAGTGAGAAAAACTTTTTTGTTTTTAATGAAAACGTCCTTATCATTGGCATACACTCATTTTATATACTTTTACACAATTCTACAAAGTTGGGTCGAAATCGGATGACTATAACATATAGCTCCCATAGGAACGATCGGTCGAAAAAGAAGTTCTAGTGAGAAAAACGTTTTTGTTTTAAATGGGATCGCCTCCAAATTTCGTAATTAACAGTGAATTATGCTTTTCCATGATTTCACCAAGTTTGATCGAAATCAGACATCTATATAGTACAGATCCCATAGAAAAATAAGGTCCAAAAAGTAGTCTTAGTTAGAAAAACTTTTTTGTTTTCAATGGAATCTGCAAGGGTATACAAATCTTCGGCCGAGCCGAAGTTAACTTACCCTATTTTTTTTTATTTTAAATATTCACGTAACTCCGAATTTAGTCTTGAGATAACTTAAATATGGAAATGGGCTGCCCTTTAACTATTCCAGTAACTGAACCTATTGGTGTTGCCTCTGGCAAATGGTAATTGATTTGGCTAAGCCGGTCACTCACACGGAATACTTTGGTGCTAAAGTCTGCCAGTATCTTGTCGAAAAGTCAATGGTCCCCATGAACTTTTCCACGAATGTGATAAGCACACTTTTCAGCAACTCAACTTACATTTGGGCATTCGTACCGCACACAAATTGACACCTTGCTATTTGCTGAAGTAGCCTATTTGAAAAGCTGCACAGCCCCAAAGGGCCAAAGGCCGAGCTAAATCCGACCTAAGTCATATGAAAAACCACCACCATAGTTGCGCTTGTAAATAATCTGTCGGGGATGTCGCACTTTTCTAAAATATTCATAATGTCCATCTGAGCCGTCTAGGGTCAACTTTTTCCACTTAAAGACATCTTAATTCTCCGTTCAATACTTGTACTTTCGCCAGCCTTTTTCTGATGTTCTTGGAATATCTTCGTCCAAATATTTGTACTTTTCGATAAACGCCATGAGCGCATTTTTCTGATGTGGCTTGAGGCCTGTGATTAAACCCACTTTAATTCCAGCTTCATGCATAGTTTTAGTTTGGGGCACTTTTATCTGAAATAAAAGATAAGTAGTAACCTCAAACACACTGGATTGATATATTTAAATTATTGCTTACACCCCTCTTCAATATTTTGGCACAGTAATTGCAATAATTGTGTACGCTGCTGACCTCAAAAGACAAAGAGCTCAATTTGCACAAATATCAATTTTCTATTAGAAGCATGACTGGCTCCCTTCTTTCATAACATAGGTACCATAGATTTGGAGGTGATAAGAAGTAAACACTTGGCAAAGCGACATGAAGATAAAGAGAATGAAAGTGTATACTCAAAACAAATGAACCACTATTGGTTCATAAGAAATTTGCAAAAAAAACATTTTTTACATATTTAAATTTTACTGAGGTATGTCGGAACCGCGCGGATCGGATGGTTTCTTTTTGTAGCTGCCATAGGAATGATCTGTTTCAAGTCTATTAAAACCTTGGTACAGACGAAGTTAGCTTTGCTTTCTTGTTTTTAAGTAGGTACTTTAAGAATATTTGTTTTCAACATTTTTGAGAAAGTTTCGCTCTTATTTCTATACTTAAATTATAAAAATATTTGCCAGCACTGATGAGTTTTCTTGGAGCTGCACAATATTTCTCCATTGAAGCTGTATAGAATTTGTTTGCAAGTTTTTTAACGTTAGTTATTCTACAGAATGGATCTCATATTTAAGCTAATTCTGAGGTAATAAAACAAATATCTGTCCCTGTAAATAGACTTTCGGTTTTTCTTAAAGTTTTCTGCATAGTTCTAGGCGTTCAGGTTCAGGTGACAAGTTCATTGTTGAAATGGATTTCTTTCTTTACAACTAATAAGAGAACCACGTTTGTGTACATATTTGTTATTTTGATCGTGCGCGTGCCACACGCCAGGCGGTGCCAGTTGCGGGGGTACCACAATACAAATCGTTATCGACTTCTGTAATATCTTTCCTCAAGACGCATATACGCATGTTAGTTGCCCACTTTCACCGCGAAAAAGTACAAGAATTTGAGGTAAACAACCAAAAATTCTTGAATTCTGAAATTATGCATAAATGAATGGAAGGCTAGATGCGACGTGGATGCGGACATGTTAATTGCGATTGACTAATGAACCGTTAAAGTAAAATCAAAACTAGAGCACTGCCCCAATAACCGTCGAGATGCACGCGGCCCATGGATTAGCACCTTTCAACGAGGCGGCAAAAAAATAAAGTGAAATGAAATGAAAGATGTTCTAGATACCATTTCCCCGTAGTGGACATTAGCACCTGAAGTTATACTGGAGCAAAAGCTGCAGATGCTGCGGTTAGTTGGCGAGTGAAGTTGAAACCGATCGGGCGTGTCTGCTCCTCCAAATAAAAGGAACAATTAAGGAATAATGTCGGCCTACCAGGAAATGTCAAAGAAGCCCACAAGCTCACCTAGTTGTACGGGCTTATGGATATTGGTATTGAGTTTGCTACTCTTTGCCTTGACCCTAGCCGCAGTGTGTCTGACCTCAGCCGGAAGTGAAGCTGATGTGTTAATAGTGAATCGTCTGTGGAAACATTTTGAGAAAGGTTCTGAAAATGAAACAAGTGAGCAAGAAGAACTGGCTACCGTAGAGCGTATAGCCAGAGATGCAACCAATGCCAGCTCTCACAGCAACAACTACTATGAAGAGCAAAGAGCGGTTGTGGTGAATGCCGAAAGCTCTGAACCCATTTTAGCCCAACGACTAGATAACTTTGGTCCACCCCAAGACAATGTGGACTCATCTGAACACGATCCTTACTATGATACAGGCGAAGATTATAGTTCGCAGCGTTATTATGAGGAAGATATTCCTGCGGAATCAGTGGAAGAACAGTCTAGGGTTGAAGGCAGAGCTAGCCAGACGCCTACTTATGACTCTTACTACGGATCTTGGCCTTATGGCGGTAAACCTGCACCTGTGGCTACGCATTCAACAACATCGGATGTTAACAATCGGAAGCTGCAGACCAGACCAAATCGGTAAGTTGAGTTTTTTGATCGGAAGTCACACTTTTGAACCAGAGGCAACAAAATCGACCACCAAATACAAATTTGTTTTTGCTTCAGCTTCTCCTCATAGAAGAGAAAGAGAGTAAAAAGAAAAATCTTGCCTTGCCTTGGCTTTGAGCAAAAGAGCTACAAATAGGCGCTCTTCGCATAGCCCTTGGGCACAAAATTTCTCATATATATGCAATTCGCTTTAAGTAAGTTTCTTTTTCTTAAAAAAGTTATTTTCGAAATTTATTAGATTTTCTTATCGATGCTTTCAAAGTATCTCAAGCGGTTTGAATCTCTGAATTTAACTAATGATAAAAACTCAAAATATTAATTATATTTTCAATGTAAATAATACAAAATCATCATCTCTTCCTTTAGCTTACCCTATCCCGCCTATGATGATGTCTATGACTATCCCATGGGTTTTCAGCCTCGTCCTCATGCTGAAACAGTCATGCCTAAGCAGGCGACACGACCCACGGAAGTAATTCGCCCTCCGGTTCAAACTGAACCCACTTTGCTGACAGTTTTGAAGAGTTTAAAACAAATGTGGGACTTGTATCAGGCTATAGTAGGTGCTTGGAATTCGGTGAGTGAACGTCATCAGCAAAGCAGGGAAGAGTTGAAAAAGGAACAGGCAGCCAAGCAGGCGGAGAGGCAAAGACTGCGGCAGCAACAACAACAACAACAACAGCAGCAGCAGAAGAAGACCAGAATCAACTCCAAAAAGCCGCCAAGCATGGAGAATAAAACAAAGACACAGAGCACCACCACAGCAACAGAAACCTCTACAATCAGCTCTACTGATTCTACCTCAGCTAATTCCAATGAGGAGTCTACATCCCTGGCACCAGC
Organism: Lordiphosa collinella; assembly: GCA_018904265.1. NCBI lineage: Eukaryota > Metazoa > Arthropoda > Insecta > Diptera > Drosophilidae > Lordiphosa > Lordiphosa collinella. The sequence goes on from JAEIFV010000466.1 coordinate 72,864, forward strand.
CAAAGTAGAGCCCCGTCGAGGCGCTAAAGGTGATGCAGTTAAAACGAATACTGTGCGTGGTCTTCGCCAGAGACGCCTTGCTGAGACTGAACCAGACAACGATGTGGGCGAGGGACGTTATATCAAGGGTGATCCCCTCAAGGGTTACTACGATTTCGTTATTACCGAAGGTTCCTATAAGTTCTGGGCCGCCTTTCAGGTAAGTTAATCAATTTTAAAGTGTACAAAGAGACAACACCCAAGCCCAGTCTCTCTTCCTTTAGGTGGGCACCGCCATCTTGATCATATACTCCACCTTTGCCGCCATTTACTATTCCAAGGTGAATCCCTTGACCAGTGATTATGATTATACGGATTATTTGGGCGGAGGTCGCTCGTTAACTGGAGGAGATGAAGATTTTGTGGATGATGGCGATGCGCCGACAACGCCAGCTACTCCCCTTACAACCCGCCTCATGGATTGGCTACCTCGGACAGCGCACTCATTGCAATTTATATTGAATGCCATCGATAAAATACCCCTTGATCATGATCGGAATAAAGAGTTGGGTTGGAGTTTAGATAAGGATGCAGATAAAGATAAAGAGGCAATGAAATAATTGATATACAAAAAATTATGATGATAAAGAAAAAATTATGTTAAAAACTAATTTTGAAAATTTTTTTGATGAGAAGCATCTTTAATTTTGGTACGGAAGATTTTAGTAGGAGTAATATTTAATTTCAGCGTCATGAATCACGCTGACATGTCATATTTTGTGGTTTTGTTGTAAAGCGATTTCTTAGTATCGAAAACTCTGTATCCCGTATGTGGTATCGAATTCTGAGTATCGAGTACTTAGTTTTTAATATCGAGTAGTAAGTAATGAGTATTGATTATCGAGTACTTAGTATCGAGTACTTAGCATAGAGTACTTAGAATCGAATACTGAGAATTGAGTAATTAGCATCGAGTACTTATGTAGAATCGAGTACTTAGTATCGAGTATTTATTATCGAGTACTTAGTATTGAGCTCTTAGTATCGAGTTCTGAATATTGGCTTCTGAGTACTAAGTATCGAGTTATGAGTATCGAGTAAGCACACAACTTAGACTGGATTTACACGGTGAAGAAAACTTCATGAAGTTTTTCCAAAAGCTTTCGCTTGTACAAAAGTGGTGTAGTGGTGTCAATTTCCCCTCTACACCTCATTCCAACAAACGAATGTTTTTTGAAAATCCTCATGAAGTTTGCTCCACCGTGTAAAATCCGTCTAAGTGAAACCAAAACCAAAAAAAAACTATGCACGCTTGCTCTCGCTCTAAGCAGAAAACTTCGATTCTCTTTGTTTTTGTTTTCAGTTGACTGTTCTCAGTTGAGCTTTTCTTGTTTTGCTCATTCAATAACAATTTATAGAGCTCGATACGACTGAGCGCTCACACATTAAGTCAGCAGTTGAGCAAAAAAACGAACGGCTCACCTCAAAGGTTATTTTTTTTTGTGTATGTGTGGCTTGTGTGAGTCGCAAGACCAAATAGAAGCCATCTACAGGCATATTAACAGTGATCAGTTCGGATCGGTGGCTGGACTTAACTGCGATCAGTACACCTCCACCTCTGCGAGCCGGTCGATCATGTCGATAGATAAAAAATTCATTTGACAAGATTTCACAATCAGAAAAGGAAGGATTTAACCAAGTCTCTGAAAATGCAATTATGTGAAATTCAAATGATGCACTATTCAAAAATAATGTAGAGAGCTTAGATAAAAGACCCCTAACATTTTGACAGAAGGACGGAACTAGTTTTTAGGAACCCTATTAGACGCTACATTTGAGGATGAACTGAAAGAGGGCAAGCTGACGGGCATTGACCTTATTGGATTTTTTTTGCCTAAATGTTGGGTGGGACTATTATCAACCCCTTCAAAAAATATTTATAACTAAAACAAATGGCTCAATAATAAACATCACACATAAAACAAAACATATTTCTTTTGGGATAAGATGCCCTAGAAATCATTGTTTTCAAAATATCCGGCTCGAAGAACCTTTTAAGAAGATTTGGCACTTTTGACCAGCGATTTCTGGGTCCAAGATTGAATATATTGTTAATAGTATATAAAACCAATTAATACAATGAGATTTAAAGACATTTAAACGTTTTTCAGTAGTTCAACATCAAATAAAATGGCGAAAAGTCAAAGCTTTATCCTTAAAATTTCAGCAATTCGGAAACAGGAACAAGCATATATTAACCGAAACGAGCCGAAACCGCAGTTCAGTTAGAAAAACCATGCTATGAACCGACCCATTGTTTCAAATTGTTCCCAGCGGTTTACAGCTCTGTTCCTATTTTGATTTTTCAAACTAGCGTCACTTACCATATCCCTTAATGATCCAAATGGAATACTTCGGTTACGTTAAGTATAAATTAACTTCTCGTTAAGACTTTTGTTTACAATAAGAAAAACATATTTTCATTAAATTACAATTTTTTTGTTTTAAGTTAATTCACTAGAATCACCAAGTCCCACCCTTAGGAGCGTATTTGTTGCTCTTCTGCCTCATTGCTTGTAGTAGTTGCCGCCGGAGCCGTTGGCTTCTCCTTATCGCTGGTGAGTAACTTTTGTAAACTTTCCGGCTTGACCAGACCATATGCATCCGCATATTGCATGAGATCACATATGATGGGCGATTCCACAACCAAAATGTATTGACAGGTCTTTGGTTCTAACAAATACATGGACACAGCAGTGCCAGAATTGGTCACTGGGGTGCAAGTCAATTTGACATCCACCTCACGTGGCAAATTGGTGCGATCGCAATGCGTGCCCTTGTCATAGTGATGCCAAATCGAAGAGGTGAAACCTGGACGGCGGGCACCCTTATCGGGATTTACATTGACCCACTGGCGATGGGATTCATCGGAGAAGAAGCCCAGGAAAAGTTCCACTTCGCTGTTTTTGTCTTTGTGAAACTGGCGCACATGCCGGCCATAGCAGAACTCGTATTTCCACCAGCCGTTACCCTAGAATGAATATTAAAGTGCAATCAATTTTTGGTATAAAATAAGCTTAAGGACTAGCTTACCCCGGTGAGGCAATTCTTGCCCGAGATGAACTCTCTAATAGGTGTCAAATCATGCATGGCAGTGGCCGCGGCTCCTGAGCTAGCTGCCGCCGCTGCTGCTCGGGTCAATAGTAGCTGCTGGTATTCACTGTCCACTTCGATATCACCATTGGCCATTAATTCTAATATAATTTTATCCACATCTTTGCTGTATTTCAACGTAACCATATCACCCTCAGCCTTGGGCCATAATTTAGCTGGAGCCTTGCTCTCCTTCTCCTTGGACAAGAGCAAATCATTTTCACTCTCTGCCCATTCACTGAGCTCCCATTTCAGCATGCTGAGCGGTTTGTTGGGCTCTGTCAGGGAATTGAAGCACTTGATGGAAATCTCTTTGGTCTCTTCGGCATGAAAGCCGGGTATAACACACAGGGCTGAGGTCAGAATGATGGCTTCATAATTACACGAGGAAGTCTCCTTGAAGGAGTAGATGTCATCCTTGCCATGCGGATAGCAGACATAACGCACCATGGTGGTGCGTGGAGCTTCAATAATATCACACATGGTGCCATCGGTCAACTCCATCTCGAAATATGGATAGCGTGTGTTGTCTATTTTGAGAGTTTTGTACTTGGGCTTGCCACTCGCCTGCCGCTCCAACTCCCAGGCCTTGTTCAAGAGTTCGGTCTTATCCTCATTCCATTTGCCCAGATAATATTCCTGGAATTTAACATTCTTGCCCTCTCGTTCCTCGTGATACTGACGCACATGATGACCATGACAAATCTCATACGACCAGTAGGCCTCTATCCGGTATGAACAGGTGGGAGCTGAGAATATGGGCTGCAGCAGACTAATGGGAGCTGGCCAAATAAAAGATCAACAGTAACTTAAGTGCATTAGAACATCTCAGGCCACAACTCACACAACTCTGGCTTGTCGCTTTTCTCCTCCTCCTTGGGCTTCTCCAGGGTGGGTATCAAACACTCGTAGCTTTCCTTATCGTCGGTAATGAAACTTTTCAGCTGATGGTCCTGCTCCTGTATACACAAATCGTTAATACATGATCTTTATCATCTCCTACTCCCACTTACCGATATCCCCACCAATTTGGGCAAATCAAATTCAATTTTGTATAAAACGGAATCATCAAAATCTTTGGCTTCATGGGCTGCCACAGCAACCGCTAGGCAAAGCACTAGGGTTATACTCTTCTCGAAATGCATTCTCTTTGCTGTCTTTTAGGTTGTGCACATGCCTCAAATAAATACCCAATTGGCTAATATTGGCTTAAGTTTCTCGATGATTTCGGCTACGTGTTGTTTTCCTTTGGTGTACAACAAAAAACATATGATGCGCCAGTGTGACCGCTTGCGGCTAGCAGACAAATACCATTAAAGTACATGCGCACTGTGGTCAAAAAAAACTATTTCAAACGATAGTAATTATTTTCAAATCGTAAACTTAGAAAAATCACAATTTGTAGAAATAGTTCGAATATTACAAAAAATTTTATTTTTTCTCGTTGGAGCACTGTTGTCTTTTTTGTTGTCAAATTATCAATAAAAATTGTTCTTAGCAACACTAAAATTTATAGAATTGAACCATTATAAAAGTAAATCTTGTTTAAATGCACACCTAAAAGTGATCTAAAGTGATCTGTGGAAGTTACGAAAATTCACTTACACCAATAGTTACTATTCACCAAGTTACACTTTCCAAAACCAATTAAGAAAAAGTACAATCATGCGTTTCTTAATGTTACAATGTTACTCAAATGGTGGGAAGAAAATTTTCTCAAATACCCAAAAGTATATGTGTTATCGAAAGTAGTTCTAGCAGTTCCTTGTACACAAGTAAGTGGCGAACGACTAATTTCTGGTGTTAAAATTATAATGAATCCATTACGAAATAAATTGGACGCAAAAACTTTAATCGCAACTATGATACTAGGATCAAATCATTTGTAAATTTCTTTAAAACTAAAATATGCACTTAAACGGCTTAAAACCGTTAACCGATATGATTATTTTGTAACCGAATCGTAACCGGACCGAAATAAAAAAAAATAAACGCAACCAAAACCGTAACCGAAACAATTTGAATTTAATGACCGTAACCGAAACCGCTATTTCTTTCGGTTTTATTCCCTGGTAGTACATAACTAAAGATAAAACGGATATCTTAAAACTACAAATAACCTTAATACCGAACTTACAACTAAGAATTAAGAAATGTTTTTTGCCTCAAATGTATATAAGATCAGAGTCTTTTCCAAAATTAATCATAAGTAGTTCTATTCAAAATTGCAATTTAAAATATTTTCACTTAAAAAGCTTCAATATTGGATTAGAAACAATTTTTGGACCAAATAATAAAATTTTCATTGGACTAAAAGCTCAGCAAACCATTGAACAGATAAAAACAACGGTGCATGAGTTTATATGGAGTTATTCCTACAAAAATTCATAAGATTCTACTTTTTCCCGATTTTAATTTTTTCAAGTGTACAAAATGAAATATTTAAACTTTTTAACCCTTTTTCTTTCCCTAGAGGTCTCACATCCTGAACCTGTTGCCTCACAATGGATTATGCTGGGACTAACAGCTCCGGTAAAAATAAATGATAATGAAGAAGGTGTGTCTTGGAATGAAGCCCAAGCATTCCAAGAATTAGGCACTTAATTCTTTATTTGCAGAGCGCAACTTTTTCCTTACAAAGATTATAATTATACTTAAATAACCGACTGTGATGGTGACTTTCTCACTGATCAAAACTGCAACATTGGTGGGTGGGTGGTGGGGTCTTAGTCGACTCACGCACATCTCTAGTATAGCAAACAGCATGTAGATAACATGTAGATAAATGAGACCATTTTAGGATAGTTTTGGAATTTTTGAGATTAGTAATACCCCGCTCGAGTATTTTCGGGATTTTAAATATGACAACATGTGTAGTTGCTCAGCAGGCCTAGTTATAAATAATAGGCGATAACGTATAAATAGTTCCGTAGTTTTTCACAGAAACTAACACGAATTATTGTTTATACTTGCTAAATTTACTGCAGTGTTAAGTTCAGTTCCAAGAGGAGACAGTGTAAGTGGTGGGTGTGTGTGTGTGGGAGGGTAAGGTGTGAAAAATCAATGGTGGTTGGGGCAGGGAGGGTTAGGGGCGCACGCCGGGATACCGGCACGAGCATTTAGCGCGTTGAAGTTGATAAGCGGTTTAATATTACACAATATGCCACCAGTTTATTTACAGATTCTTCACACACACACATTCACACAAAAGAAGTTCGCACAACATGGCAATGGCACTAAATCTAGGATCCGTGAAGCTTAACAAATGGCAAGTGGCCCTACTACTGGGCACTCCTCTGGCCATCGGTCTGGGCATGTATGTGTACAATCGGGCAAGTGATTCGGCGGGCGGAAAAACCGGCTCCAAGTCCAATAAGAAAATTGCTGATGTGGGCGGCGGTGATGATTCAAAACGCTCCAAGGGTCGCCTGGACAAGCAGGCCTTGTCCATAGATGGCACCGCCCCCGACAAGGAACTCGAGCGCAAAAAGAAATCCGCCGAACTGGGTGAGAAGCTCTCGCCCCTCAAGGAGGCCAACAACTACAAGACCGAGGGCAATAATTGCTATCGGCACGGCAAATACGACGAGGCCATCAATTTTTATGACAAGGCCATCGACAAGTGTCCCAAGGAGCATCGCACGGATATGGCCATCTTCTATCAGAATCGAGCCGCCTCCTATGAGATGTTGAAGAAGTGGAATAAGGTCAAAGAGGATTGTACGCTCTCATTGGAGCAAAATCCGCGCTATGCCAAGGCCTACTACAGACGTGCCCGAGCCCATGAGGCCACCAAGGATATGATGGAGTGTCTGGATGATGTCACCGCCACTTGTATATTGGAAATGTTCCAGAATAACAATACCATCATGTTCGCTGATCGTGTGCTAAAAGAAACCGGTCGAGTGGATGCGGAGAGGGGCATGAAAGAGCGTGTGCCGGTGGTGCCGTCTGCTAGCTTTGTGAACACCTATATGCGTTCCTTTATAGCTGATCCGCTGCAGACGATGGATTTGCCACCCTCAGAAGTGGCTGATACACCGCTACGTGGCTTCTTAAGGGCACGTCGTGCCTTCCTAAAGGAGCAATTTGATGATATTATCCCAGCCTGCACGGAAGAGATTGAATCTTCGGAAGCGGAATCACAATATAAGGTGGAGGCTTTGCTTATGCGTGGCACATTCCATTTGTTGTGTGGTTCCTATGAGGAGAGCAAACAGGACTTGGATGCCATACTGGAAAATGGTAAGAATAACAGAATGTTACTGCGAATATATACTTTTGAAATGACCTACCGTACGCTGTAGATCAGGTCGAGTATGGCATTCCCCCATACTTGGTTTCTTCCTAACACCCCCCAAATTCTGAAGTTATGTCCCAAAACCGCTTTTTACTCGTTTAAATTGAAAAACTCGCGCAGACTCTGTCCGATTGTTTATAACCTTGGCAGTTCCGTCCTTGACGTTTCCAATTTCTGCACTTTATCCGTTTGAAGGAAAGCATCTGAGCGTTCGCATGCTGGTAAATCCATTTTTCCTCTGATGTATTTGATTTCGTAGCCTTTTTGAGCGCGATTTGTGACCCATTTCTAGCTTCTTCACACTCAATATCCAACCACGGCTTCTTCCATTTTTGCACTATAGGCCTTTGCACACATTTTCCAGTTGATGTGATACTTTCAACTAGATCTTCTAGGTCCAATTGCTCGTGAATTGTTCCCGCTTTGTCAGCTCCTGATCTAGTTTATCGGCATAGTCCTGCGCTTGCCCTTGAATCCATCTCAGCTTGGGTAATAGTTGACTACTTTTTCTACCAAGTCCTTGTCCACTAACAACTCAGCTTTTACAATTAGGGACATATGATCGGAGAAGTTATCTGCTTTGATTTGGAAGTCCTGCAAAAAGTGCCACTTTCCTTAGATCAGACAGTAGTCGATTGTAGAAGTTATTGGTTGTGAAGCGAAAGTCTTCACACAGCTCTACCAATTTCTTTCCTTTTTTGTCTATTACAGAAACTCTAGCTTTATCCGGGACATTTGCAAATTTCTCATTTGCTGTCGGTTCTACGATATCAGCCTGATTTCCTGTTCGTGCATTTAGGTCTCCTACTATCATAATAATGCTCAAGGAGGACTCGATCAAGATGTTGTAAAGTCTTTCATAGTCTGCTGACCAGCTGTTTCGTTTGAAAGTGAGACCTCCAAAACTGTGGTTTGTTCCACTATTATTAGTTTGCAAAATTGTTTTAAATTCTTCTTAATTCCATATAATATTCCGCCGCTTGCTCTCCCTCTTTCCGTCGTTCTTACTGCCAATTGCCATTGTATGTTATAGTCTCAGAAATGTGGCTCATAAAGTTCCATACTCTTCTCGACGAATGTTTCAAACAGGATAAATACGTCGTGCATGTTAAACGATTAACATGTTGAAAAATGGTTCTCGGACTAGCTTTCTGCTTAGTCCGGCTACGTTATATTACCTTTAAGTTAGCTTTAAAACTATTGTTCGTGGTTCCGTTTTCCTTGCCTTTATTACTACTTAGATTATGCATTTGTGGACTAAATTTATTAAATTTTGCAGCGCTCCTGAAAAACGGTCTGGAGCAGTGTTGCCGATATATGAGATCAAAAAGTTGATAGAAGTAGATAAAAATGGATAAAAGTGGCTACAAAAGTATTCAAGTGTTGAAACTGAAGAAAAGTTCGATTTTTGAGACTAAAACACAACAATTAGCCTTGTTGTTGATTCTATATACGTTTCAAAAGTAATTCCGCATTAATTCCGAAACGTTTCAGTTTTTGTGTTCTGAATTTTGAACTAGTGATTCCACTGCTGCTTATCTATTGATAGTTGTGAATCTTCAGCTAATGAATAAAAGCAAATTAGACTTGATTTTTATTTCTACAATAATAAATACAACACAATACCAGAGGCTATAACAATTGATAGCTTAAAATTGGAGAAGCTCGAAATAATGCTCAGCTTAGAGCTAATTTTGTGAGACTGCAACGTATACTGTAGACCTTGCAGACTGTACTCAAATGCACTAGCACTTGGCAAATTAAACTTTGAGTTTATTGTCCACTTGAGTCCCAGCACCATTGCGTCTTCTTAGTAGTTCTATACCAAATTATCACTTTTCTAATGATCTGGCAATCCTTTAACAAACTATACACAACTATCGATTGATGAATGCCTATCGAACTGGTCGGAGTTTCGTGATGTGGAATTCAGAACGTTTTACTTTTAATTTTTGCTAGCCACAAAGAAATAGGAGGAGTTCCGCAATTTAATTATTTGGAAATAGACTAACATTACAGACGACTGTTCCAAGACACCAAAATACCTAAAGAAGAATGATCCTTTATTTTCATTCATCGTGGGTAGGTCATATTTTTAAATGACAAATTTGCAATATACTTTTGATTTCACCAGCCACAAGGCAAAACGTTTGTAACCGCAAAATTCGTTCGTTTTACTTTTACCAGAACACGAATCAATTCACTTTCGAAATATTTTTGTGGAAATGGAATTGAGAAGAGAGCTGAGTTACTTAAAAAATTCCTTTTCAAGATGCTAACAACGATCTTCAAAAGGGACAGAAAACTGCTATGAACAACACAATCTTCCTTTTTTTGGAGTTCGATCCGAACCCGAGTCTAACTAAAACAGCTAAAGGGCCTTAGAAAATGCTGATATCGGTACTGAGAATTAGGTACCGGATTTGAGTGACTTCGTCAATATCAGCGCTATAACGCCTTGTTCCGAATTCCGAGTTAAGAGCACAATTTTGTTTGAAAAGTTACCAGAATGTTTGTGGTTACTAGATCATGTCGTCTTTTTTTGAAGAATTGAATCCATTTGCCATTGAGCAATCGGTTTTAACTACTCGAGCAATTCTGATTTTCCTCAAACCTGATCTAGTAACCGTCAGAGAATCTTTTTTAGAGGTATATGACAAGTAAATATAAAGGCAGCTTAAGCATTCCCACTTTCAAAATTGCTATATCCAGCAACTAAATAGCTAAAATGGTAACACTGAACCAGATGTGAAATAAACTCGCTATTGTTTCATGGACTTAATTTTAAAATACCAAAACGAAAGTTGAAATTGCCAGATCTGTCTCAGTTAGTGTTAGGAAGAAACCAAGTATGAAGGAATGCCGTGGGACATTTCAAAAGTATATTTTCGCTGTAACACTGTGTAATTGGATATAAATCAGAATCCGAGTTATTATTCAATGTTATGTGTTTCTTTCAGCCGATGCGGATGTCAACCTGCGTACCTATGCCTACATGAAGCGTGCTGCTCTCCATATACAAATAGACGAGCGTGAAAAGGGTCTGGCCGATTTTGAGAAGGCCCAACAGCTGCAACCCGACAATCCCGATGTGTATCATCAGCGTGCCCAGATCTTGTTAGTCCTGGAACAGATAGAACCTGCTCTGGCGGAATTCGATAAAGCCGTGCGCATAGCCCCCGATCATGCCATCGCTCTGGTCCATAAATGCTACACCGAGTATCGTCTCTCGCTGCAGGCCGGCGATCAAAAGCGTCTGGAGAGTGTCATGCAGGAATTTGAGCGGGCCATTGAGAAATTCCCCAATTGTGTAGAATGCTACAGTCTAATGGCTCAAGTGCTGGCCGATCAGCAGCAATTCCCTCAGGCCCAGCAATATTATGAGAAGGCCAGGAAGCTGGCGCCCACAAATCCCGCTTTGATTGTCCATCACGCCATCATGATCCTGCAATGGCGTGGTGACATCGAAGGAGCTGTGCAATTACTGCAGGAAGCCATTGAGGTGGACCCCAAATGTGAGTTGGCTTATGAGACACTGGGCACGGTGGAAGTGCAACGGACTCACCTGAATCGTGCCGTCGAACTGTTTGAGAAGGCTTTGCTTTATGCCAAAAGTCAGGCTGAGTTGGTGCATGTCTACTCACTGCGCAATGCTGCAGTTGCGCAAATTAATGTGACCAAAAAGTTGGGCATTGACATGAATTCGGTTGCAGCAATGGCCCAAGCAGGCTTCATGCAACAGGCAGCCATGTAGAGTTGGACTATGGAGAAAGCATTTATAAAATCCCCACCCCAGCATCATCATCATCAGACCTGTTAACTATACAAACAAATAGAAGAAGAAGGAAAAGCTTGTTTAAGTTTAAACCCTTTAGTTTTAGCCTAGAAATTGACGCCGTAAAAGATTCGAATGCCCAGAGCGTTAAAAAATGTTTCGTATGTATTATGATATGTAATTTTAGAATCTGTTGCCTAAGGAATTAACTAAAGAAACGTGAAAATCCAACTATTAAGTCTTTATTTGTTTGGTGTGAGTGGTGGGCAGTGGGATTGATCAATTAGGTGCTTATTTATGAAGCTCTCGAGGGAGCTATGTATGTCCAATCCAATTTTATTTATGTGAACATGATCGTGAGCAAACCGACCCAAACCAAAAATATTTTAAGTACATAGAGGTCCAAACGATACCGTTCTGAAAAAGTCCGGAGCCCGGATTTTTGGCGAAAACTTAAATAAACTGTACAACGTGAGAAAAAACCCCCGGGCCCGGAATCCCCTTTCGGTGACTAAGAGTCTGAGTCTAAGACTAAGAGCAGCTTTTTTTAAGCCTTGAGCACTTGTGCCAAATCAGTTTCATCTGATTCAAATTGCGCCGCAGTTGAAACAGTTCCAAAAATGATAAAATTATTTTGGGTGCTGGGTCTTTTCTTACTTCCATTGGAGAGAGGCTTCACTCGAGCAGATACTATGGTGTATACTGAAATTGATCTCTGCGGGCTGTGTTCTCATTTTAGAACTGTGACTATCCAATGGACGATAACGAACAATGCATTTCGAACTGCTTTCAAGCCGTCGAATCCTTCCTTCGATGTGTCGAAGTGTGTCAAAAAATGCAAAAACGATTTTCCGAACTAGAAAACCAAATTAACGAACAAGAGTTTGCCATTAGAGAATTGAAGAAAAAAAATCCATGATAAGCGAGTGCAAAGATCAAATTATTCAGCAAACAATCAAAATTGAGACTATAGTAACGAAAATTTTACTTAAATCAGCAGCTATTATAATAGATTCTAAGAATAGGAAATTAGAATCGAAAACAGAATTAATCCAAGCTAAAGAACTATGAGATTTACACAGCTGAAAATTTCCCTGGACTCTGAGAAAAAGAAAACGATTCGAAAACAGAATTGACTAAAGCTAAATATCAAGAAATTTTGTATCTAAAATCGAAGTCAGAGAGTGATTCTGAAACCATTAAACACCACACGATTTCCCTGGAATCTAAGACTAAGGAACTCAACTCCAAAACAAAATTAATCCAAGCTAATGATAAAGAAATCTTAAATTTAAAATCACAGAGCAATATTCTGGCATCTAAGATAAATGATCTTAATTCGATTAACAATACAGAGAAAACAGTACAGAAACTGGAATCCCAGAGTTGTTTACCTTTTGTAAATTCCCACGGTATTCTTACCAATCACCTACCTGTTATATTACCATTTCCTGGGTTTTGTGACTCTTAACTGGTTGGTTCCGGGTGAACGACTAAGAGGCGCATTGATGGCACTATGGGTTTCAATAGAAATCGGTCAGAGTATAGGGAAGGCTTCGGCGATCCCAGTGATGAATTCTTTATCGAACTGGAGGGATTACATTTGATAACAAGACTTTAATGGTAGCACTCGATATGCTCGATATGGTAAATTTCTTGTGGGCAGCGAAAATGAAGATTATGCACTGAAATCGATTGATGAATATTCGGGAACTGCTGGGGACTCGTTTATTCGTCATAAGAACTGCAAATTCATAACATATGATCGAGATTTACCAGAAAATTGTGTTAAAAAGTACGAGGGACCTTGGTGGAATAGTGAGGTATGTGGTTATAGGTAAGTATCCCTTTTATAAAGCAAGAGCCAAACGCCTATTTTCTATCAGTTTGCATTCCTGACCAATTCTGATACCAAGAAACAGGTCAGACTTGGTTCGACACACTCGAAATGATCAAAATAAGCCTTTTGCCAGCAATGGCCAAGCCTTTTCGACACTCTACTCTTGTTTACTCGTACGGCCAACAGAATTTACTCGTACGTACATGCAATTGTTGTTGTCTTTTGAAAACTTCAAAGAACAACATGCCACAAGAAGGAAAGAGAAAGCGTATGCAAAATAAAAATGCAAAAAATAGGTCATCGTGCTATCTCTTTTACGCTCACAAATTGTTGTTTTTTGTGTGCTTGTGACGATTGTGTACAAGCGTTGATCGTAACAGATCGCTGCAGATCTTTGACTTCGGAAACATGTACTCTCGGTGATTCGCGGCCGAAGCTAGGAGTAATCGCGAGTATTTTTACCGAACGAACTTTACTCATGACGACTCGCATCAGAACTTCGATTTTGTAACAAGGGGCTTTGCGTCGACTCTCGGCCGAAGCGCTGAGTCAACTTGAGTATGACTAAGGGCAATACACGAGTCTGACAAGTCTTGAGCGCTGAGCGATTGTACTCGTGGCGGCTCGTTGCAGTTCTCTGGTCCATACACACAATACAGAAAAAATGTCATGATTTCTCCGGTAATAAATTCGCTGGAAAAAAATTTATTTTTGATCACGTTATTTTTCGATTTCTAAACTCGAGGAAGTTATTTAAACAAAGTTTTCCCATTGGCCGAGGTAAATATTTTCTTAAACTTGCTTTTCAATCATCAATATTAATCAATATCAATCAATGGACGCATTCAGCAGATAAGAAGAAAGATGAAAAAAAAAATAGGAATAAACTCTCAATGTTTTTAAATTTTATATAAGACACTAAAAAATTCAGGGTGCAAGCCGGTTCTGAACCGAACCAACCAAACCGGAACCGAACCGCTAATTCCAGCTGAAAACCACCGCCGCGTCTCTTTCAAAGCTAACCGCCGAAAACCAAAAACCGCCAAAAATCATGACGTAAACCTAGGCCGGCTTGATATGATCCCTACACCTCTGAATGTCCACCCACCTCTATTGCCTGTAATAAGTCAACATTCTTTCTTTGCAAGTTGCTAATCGATTTGTTTGCGTATCTCAGTTCCTATACGGGACGATATTAACATAAATCTGTCGAGTTTATTCACCTTAATCCAACTTTAGACAGGAGTACAGCTTTTAAGGTGATATCATTACGGACGAAGACATTCAATGTTCTCTAGAATTCAATTTTAAAAAGTTACATATTCACTTTAGAAATCATTATATTTCAAATATTAAAAAGTTCGGGAAAAGACACTATAGAAATACAGTCAGCCCTAGTAACTTTCAATGTTTTAGTACTGGATAATAAACAACCCTTAAGACCAGACTACTTATTGTGTTCAAACCAAGTATGTTCCACCTAGGTTTATAGTTTTTTAAACTTCTGCAGCTTCAAAAGTCCAAAAAAATTACTTTCTAAACAGATTTAAGGGCATTTCTGATTGTTAGAATTCAGAATGGGCTTAAAGGGTTAAGATTCGGTGGAATTAGGGCAATCCTAGAACAAAAAGAAGACTTCAAAAGTCCGAAAAAATTTACTTTTCCAGCCGATTTCAGGGTAAGCTGCGACGATTTACTCAAGGAAGGGCTTTAAGAGTTGGGATAGGGTAAAATTAAAGTCGTTCCAAGATAACAATGGAGTTTTTGAAACGTTTTTGGACTGCTTTACCTTTGAAACTTCGGAAAAAATACTTTTAAAAGTCCAAGAAAATATCGGGTTTGTTATCTTGGATGGCTTTAGGTTGAGATCGCAGTTTCATCCAAATCATAGATCCCGATTAAAGATAGATTATTTGAGGAAACTGGACTTCATTAAATTATAATAAATTAGACTGAACCACTGAACCGACCGAAACCCTGTTCAATTGCTTCAAAAACCATTAATAAACCGACCGTGGTTCAAAAACTTTGTAACCCTGACCGACCAGCCGTACTTTCGATCGGTGTGCATCCCTGAAAAAATTTGTGGTGGCTGAGTTCACATGGAATGACCCTTATCTATAGTTGGCCTCCTTGAACATCATCTTTAGTTCTGTAAATTATTCTTGTTTTTAAGTCTGCTTAAAAATAATAAGCAGTTAAACGACTTTATTGCCCGCTAAATAAAATATTTATTTACTCTCGTGTATTTTTGATACACACGTTATACATACATACCTCTGCAAATACTTTTTATCGACTGGCTTTTCGTTTTTCTTTTTTAAAAATTATAAGCCCAGTGTTTAGTCTTGTGAATTTCAATCAAATAATCAGCATTGGTCGACGAAATCAAAGAGCTGCTTGATTTTTGACCAAACAATATTATATTTAATCAATTTTAATTAAGAAAGTCCATTAAAATGTTCATAATTTAACCTCCATTAAATAATTTAATATTTATCAATGACTTGAAAATCTATCTACTCTGAATATGCATTAGGCTGCATAAATATGTAAACGATATATCTGCTGACACCAACATAATTCAAGGCCTTGGAAATGCCATTACTTGCACGCATACTAACACACATTCAGTGAGGGTCCAAGGACTCACCAGGGCCCTAGTTGAAATTTTTGGCTGCTGACTTACTGCCGTTTTTGCCTCTTAACTCCCTTCTGTCTGTCTCTCTCTCTCTCTTTCCCTCTGTCTGTCTGTCTATGTCCTGTGTCCTGCCTTTCTGCATCTTCGACACTTTTGGGCTTCTGCTGTGTGTGGAAATGCGTTTTCTGCCTTGCCTCTTTGCCAAAGCTTTTTGTGTGCCCTAAAGCGTTGCTTTCTAACTTTCGGAAGAGGAAATTCTATTATTTTACTCCCTGTCATGTTTCTGATAGATAACAAATTCGCTTAAGCAAATATATATGTACGGCGGGGGAATAAAATGTACGTAAGTAAGTACATATGTCTATTGTGGCACTACACGAAAAATACTTTTAATTGTAATTTATTAAGAAAACCATTTGATTGCCCACAGTTTTGCCTAATTAAAGAAGTAAAATACCTGTTTACTTATAATAGTGGCGAAATTATTGTTACATTTAATAAGTGCACTTTCGAAATTGGTTGACTCACTTACACCTGAGGCTTTAATTACTATCGAGTGCAGTTAACACTTAAATGTGCTGGTCGCATTGACATCGATATTACCAAACAGACATAAATAATGCATTTTGATTTTATTGTTTTTCTTTTGCCAACTCACATTTAACGAATGTGAGCATGACATTTGACATGGTGAATGATTAATTATACAAAGAATTTAATGAACAAATTTTGTAAACAGTTATGTAAAAAATCATAGTCAAATTTAAAACTAATACAGAATATTGATGAAATTATCGATATATTTGATCGTTATACAAACAGCTGGCTCCAACATTTTTTTTTTTTTATTTTGCATAAAAACCGAATAACCTCAAATTTTTCAACTCCATGAAAATGGAATTTAAAGAGGCATAGACACGAATAAACAATGCAAGAGAGTACGGATCTGGATGATGACACATTGTTTCAATGAATTAGGTTGACAAAATCTACATGCAAAATAATTTATACAAGGATCAGAGTTTAAGTTAAAGCCTTGACTTCAGTTGCGATGCAATTTGTTATGACTAGGATTGTTAGTAGGCAACTTTCAGTGCAGCTGACTTCTGTGTAGTCAGCGTTCAATTGATAAGCCGTGCAGGTAAACAAGTGTCCCCAGCTATTGCTTTTGATTCAGCGCAATCAATTTTAATAAATTTTTCGCAAAAATATTATCTGCAGCATTTAAAAACATTTAAAGTCCCTAGCAAAAATACCTAATTAGTTGACCGTGTCTGGTCACCCTAATGCGGCGTTAGGCATTTATCGATGTTAGATGAAACTGCTGTTGAGAAATCCAAATGACTTGACCGCTTGTCAACTGGAGGAACAAATTTGACCGGCGGTTGGCCAACCGGAACCTTTGAGAAATCGGGCCTAAGTCGTATTATAAATTGACGCTGCCAGTGCCGGCCAATGCTGAGAGCGAGAGAAAGAATTGTTCTCATTTCTCAGCGGCGCACAGCTAAATGAGGCGACACCACATCAAGCATTACAAAAGCTCAAAAGTACAGAACACTTTCGCTATACTTTGTATACAGAGTTGTCATATGAAGTTTGCCATGTCGTCAAAGCATCGAGCGTCGTAGTTTAATTATAAGTATTCCTATAAATCCAATAAATTTCTAAACCATTAATGAAGTTAAATCAGAATTAATATTTTAGTTCATTTATTACAACTCTTTAAACTATCCTTTTCGTTTGCTTAAGGAGCAGCACATTTCCAACCTACATAACTATTACTCAACAGTACATTGGGTCGTAAAGCATCTGCATTACAACATACAATTTAAAAATTGTGTGTCGTTTGGTGGACGGCCCATACACACCGTCGATTACAATTCTTAGATTAGTATATGCAGTTGTAATGGAGCTCCGAAAAGCTTTCGGCTATCGCCCACTTTTTCGATTACTGGTAATGAGGTTTCGAAAGCAGGCAGTCCACAAAGCGGCCATGCTTATACAAGGTGGGTCAAAAGAAGTCATCCGATGTTGTTTTGCTTTCATTTTTTTTCTAAATAAAAAACGTATATTCTGTTTTTTGATTATATTTATTTGAACCTTTAGAATTTTATTGGGCATTTCGAGAAGATGATATCGGCCAAATGGGCGCCGTTACAATTGATTGCCATACGAGCTCGTTTTATGGCATTTTTCATCACTTCGGCAAGAGCTTCGGGCTGCAGATTCTCGCACTCGTGTCGAATGTTGTCCTTGAGGGCTTCCAAGGTCTCGGGCTTGGTTACGTAAACACGGGATTTCAAAAAACCCCACAAAAAAAGTCTGGAACGGTTAAATCGGGCGATCTTGCAGGCCAGTGCAAATCGCCAAAACGAGAGATGAGGCGACCCGGGAACGCCGCCTTCAGAATGTCGGTGGTGGCTCGCGCAGTGTGTGCCGTTGCTCCGTCCTGTTGGAACCTCCAGTTCAATTCGTCCAATTGCGGCAGAAAAAACCCGGTTAACATGACTCAATAACGCGCACCGTCCACTGTTGTCGTTTGACCAGCGGCGTTCTCGAAAAAATGGCCCGATGACTCCTCCAGCGTGAACAGCGCACCATGCAGTCACTTTGAGCGGGTGTAATGGCTTCTCGTGCATCATTCGTGTATTTTCGGTGCCCCAAAAGCGTTATTTTTGCTTGTTCACGTACCCGCTGAGGTGGAAATGAGCCTCATCGCTCATTATGATTTTGGTCGAAAAATCGTCCATTTCTCTTGGTCGACAGGCAGCAGCTGATGCACGGACTTGACTTTGTACGGGAACATGCGCAGGTCTTTAACCAAAATTCGCCTTAGGGACGACTGGCTGATGGCTAATTGCGAGGCACGGCGTCTAGTCGATGTTTCCGGCGACAGCCGACATCCTCGACAACAGCGTCGTACTCGCCGACTTGGCAACGCCCGTGGTCCCATCCTCGACAACGGCCATTTGCGGCGATATTCTCGGCGCGAACCACGACGTCGCTACGCGACCGATTATTCCGCGTTTTGGGGAGTATATCGATCCAGGCTTGTTCACTTGTTTTCTACATCTGTCAGTCCACAAATGTCAAAACAGATCTGACTTTGGCGGCTATTTGTAAAAAAGCCTCTTCCAATAGGGAGACTTCTTTTGGCCCACCTTGTATAATAGTAATCTGGGTTGTAATCGATTCTACTGGGCCCCCAGACTACGAAGTGTTAAGGAGGTGCTCGATTCTGTAATGTGAATTTGCGCCGCTGTGTTGTTGCTCCCGCTCTCCGATTTTTGTCTCCCCGCACTTCCCTCGCCATCTAGTTCAAAGTCGAGAACGATTGTTTCTTGGATCCGAGAACATTTCTTCTTAAAAATACCAAGAAGAAAAATACTTAAACCAAGAAGAATTCGTTCTCGCCGATTCGTTATTCATTTCTCTGGGTGTTTATATAAATTTATAAGTTCCGAAGAAGATTTCGTCAATTTGAAGTACGCTACTACTCTTGACATCGACTACGTGTATATATACCATAAGTAGCCATACAGACAGCATGCTAGAATCAGAATCACACGCTTCGGTAATCCTTAAGCTTTGTTCAGGTAATTTGTCGTCCACCTCTTAAACAAATCGCAAACATTTGCCCCAGTAACAGCTGTCTTTTCCCTTTGAATTTTTTTTTACCATACCAAACCATAAGAATGTAAATATTGTATGTGAATTGCTGACTCCGGTTGCGTATGTACATCGTACATCCAGAATACGAATTTGCTTAACCCAGACACGGTAAATATGCAATAAAATGCTCGTTTTTTTTTGGATGCATTCTCTTGCACATTGACATACCGTATTCACATTTTAATTAACATTTTGCCACAAACTCAAACAGAGGAAAACGAAAATGAACTGCAGAGAGATAAATCTTTTTGTTTGCTCAGATGGTGTATCATGTCTAGTAATTATCCCTTTCCCTGTAAACTTTAATTCAATTTTATGATATTTTATTCAAATAAAACAATTTGATAAAGTTTTGACATTTGTAAATGTTTTGTAATTATGGCAAAGCACTCAATTATAATTTCATTTTCCCCCAAAAAATAGTGTCAATAAAATTTATGGCATTTTTTGTGGGTTGCTGCGTCTGGAACAACAATAATTTCATTAATGGTCAAAATAAATTATAAAGTGCATATTTTATGCATATAAAATGCGCATAGCCCATTAATTAATGCGATAATGGCTGCGGGAAATGTTGTATAATTAAGCTTTTGATAAATACAATGCGAAATATGAAATAAGTTTTTGTTTAAATAGAAGATGCTTTGAACTTGGGCAAACACAAACTGGGCTTTAGTTTAACTGAAACAGCAGTGTAAATTCTTTTGATCTTATTTAAACAATATAAACAAAATGCTCGTTCCTTTTGTACTCGGCTTTAGTTTAAGTGTTCAACTGTTTGCAGCAAGTGCAACAAAGTGTTCAATAAATTATGCTCTCGCGCCCTTGTTTGTGCAACAACAAACCCAAGAAGCTGAAGAAAAAGCACTCGCATGGTTGCAAGTTGCAGGCTAGAGCAATCGATTTGTCTTGGCCCGGTCCAGCACACGTCCAACATGTCGTATGTGTAACAAGTGTAGCACATAAATTTCCACCAAGCCACAAAATATATTTTATAAATAAAAAGCAAAAGTGTTTTTGTTGCTTGCTGCCAGATACTAGATTTGATTTAGTTGCACCCAGGGCGGAGTTTTGCGATACCATTTATAAAGTTGCCTAACAAATTTCAAGCAATTTGTTCTCGAGCGGTGCAAAGTTTTATCACAGAAATTGAAAGTAAACTCTGTAGGAATGAAACGTAGGTCAGCTGGAAGGGCAAACTACTATTTTTGGGTCAGACTCAGACAATATAAAATAAATTGTCAAGTTGTTTGCACTTAGGACGAAATATGTACAAAATTTAAGCTGTTTCTCCAAACTTTTAGCCTTTTGGCAAAATATTTTTGCACAACTTTTGAGTCAGCAAATTTCCCAATGAGCCAACAAAATTTTAATTGTAGTGTGATATATGAGAGAGAGAGAGAGACAGTGTGCTAAGTGCTTTTGGCTCTAGGCAAAACCACGCAAATTCAACTAAAATTTCAAATTGATTTTGTTAATTTGTTTGGCACAAACTTTTTCTCGCCATTGGAAAGTGTCTAGCAAAGTGTTAAATTATTTATAATTAGAAGGTCGAAAAAAAACAGAAGAGATGGACAATGAAAAGTATAATTTAAATCCGGAGGGAAGGATGAGAGACTATAAAAATAAAAGTAGTTTTTTTCTAAACATGAAAGAAACCAATTGATTTTTTAAATGGAGTTTTCTGAAATCGCTTAGATTTTACTGGCTCTACACAATAAAAAACGACTCCAAAATTCGTATTTCTTTTCGAATCTGTTTGACAGAAGATCTGAACACAATCTGTCTGACTGCCATGATT
The DNA here is from genome assembly GCA_018904265.1 of Lordiphosa collinella. Classification (NCBI taxonomy): domain Eukaryota; kingdom Metazoa; phylum Arthropoda; class Insecta; order Diptera; family Drosophilidae; genus Lordiphosa; species Lordiphosa collinella. The sequence continues at coordinate 94,025 of JAEIFV010000466.1, forward strand.
CCACTAAGTTTGGTCGAAATTGCACATCTATATAGTACTAGCTGAATACCCGGCGTCTTAAGATTCGTAATAAAGTGATTATATTCAAGCTAGTGCTGGCTGCAAATATAGATATTTTGGTTCGTTCGATCTTTTCCTCTATACACAGAGGAAAAAAATATGTAAAAACTATACGAAAATTTAGTTTTTCTACACGTTTCACAGGGATTTCAACCCACTACGTTTGTGTAGCTTTTCTGCAAGCCACGTTTATCTTTCCCATTTCTAAATGAGGCGTGTAGCTTTTCTACATGCACGTTTAGGATTTTCATTTCTAAAGGCGGCATGTAGCTTTTCTACACGCCACGTTTAGCACAGATTAAAAATTAAAAAAATCCTACTTTCAACTTTACTATTTACACAAGGGAATGTGTGGAGGACGGTAGTGTGGGGAGGAATGGGAGGAAGGGGCACAAAGAGGGTAGGGTCTTCCTCCCGAAAAACTTACAATTTTATTTTTTACTTACCTTGTCTGGGACTCGAACTCACAACTTACTTACTTTGTGTAGGGAAATTAGACACAATTGCCGGCAGCTTAGCCCATACGACTATATAAGCACGCGCGCGGCAATGCCGCAAATCACACACAGTTACAAAGGGAAGCGACGATGAGCAACACGTTTCGTGTAGACTTTCTAAATGTGGCATTTAGCATTTGAAATCCTTAACGTTTGTTTAGAAAACCTACACGGCACGTGTGGAAAACAGTTTTCTAAAAGTTCAACTTTTCTGTACTGATTTTGAGCTACATTTTCGTTTAGAATTTTTACACGGGCGTATAGGTTTTCTATATCTAAACGTTAATGTAGAAAACCTACATTTCCGTGTGGAATTCAGAAAGCTTAATGAAAAACGTTGAAAAACTTTGAAAAAAAACGCTGATTTTCTTTTGTCATGTAGCCTTTGCATTTGTCCACGCCGCACTTAACTTTTCTGCATGACTCGCTTACTTTTTATACTCTGTACCAGAGCACAGTGGTTGCGTCTATAGGCCAAAAATAAAAAAATAAATCAGAAAATATTTGGACAAAATGTAAACAAATTGTCTCTTAAATGTCCAATCTTCTTAATGGCGGGACTTTCGAAAAATAGCATTGAAAGGGCAAATATTTCACAACAAAAGGACTCAAAGTGATCGGTCGATCCCGAATTTAAGTTATTTTAAATGGATTTTGAAGTTAAAGGTATTTATTTTAAGTTCTAATATTAATAAAAGCCAACTTGTGTTCTAGTTATTTTGAAATTAATGCTTTAGTTTAATCTGTTTTTTGTACATTTTGTGTGCGTCTTTACTATGTTTACTTAAAGTTTTAGTAGTGTTCCCCCAAGATACCCCGATTCATTTCTTTTTCAGTGTATTTGTGTGTGTTTTAAGATAATAAAAAAATTAAAGTTAGCTGCAGAAATTTGCAGGATCGTGCATAATGAACAATATACTAACGACGTCTCTTTTTTCTTCAAGGTCAAATTTGCCTTGCGAAGCAGCTACTTTGCCTTGTAGTTGTGCTGTGTCTTTGTGTTCGTCTTTCGTGTTTTGTGTACTTATTAAGTTGAAATTATATTTTCGATTGCGCTTTCTTATTGTCGATTTCATTTTGGTAGGCGACTCAAATCAGTGTGTATTTACACGCTTAAATATCTTCGTTTTTTTTTGAATATTTTGGGCATGTCTCGTACAGACTAGACCTGTAAAGTTGGCGAATTAATATAATGAAAATGTGAAGAAAATCCAAAATGCAGAAAGATTTTCGCATAAAAATGGGACTTTTAGTGGAAAAACCCAGAAGTGGAGGACCTGGCACCGCAAATGATAACAATACGGCCAGAGCATTCTTCAACAACCCGAACTTGGCAGCTGAAATAACAGGTCTTGATGAAAATATTATAATCCGGTGTTTAACATTGCTGCAGTGTTTGGCATCAGGTTACAAAATCAATGTGGACAAAAATGGACAATATGCACTTCGCACTGCCAAAGAGCTAATCAACGTGTATCCTTGGTTCTATCTTCCACCCTCAGAATACAAAGATTTAATTCATGCTTAGAAAGATTATAAGTTATGAACTTGTGCCAATTGGAGAGTTGTCTGAAGAAACTGCTGGGTCGAGAAATAAGACATTAAAATGTTTAGAAGGCAGCACACGGAAGTTCTCATGGATTGCAACAAATACGGACTTAATAAATAGATTGCTTCTGAGCTCAGATCCATTTATTACTGGACAAGGAAAGCTCCCATGTGCAAAAACACAGAGTATATTAAGTTTGTGCAAAAGTATGTAACAGCCAGAAGGAAGGATTTCCGACCCTATAAAGTATAACCGAATGAACAAACAGATCTCAGAGATGGTAAGAGATACAGGTTCGACGCGTATGGGACAAAAACTTTGTATACTTGCAGGCAGATCAAGTTTATTTTCAATTTTTGCCACGCCCCCTCCCGCCCCCGCAATTTAGAAAAATCAAAGTTTTATAGATAGAAGGTTCGAATCTTCTGGACATATTTTGAAATCAAGATTATTTATCAATCCGCAAAGGAAAGGTTAAGATCGGATGAACGTTTGTCGAGTTATCAGGAAACAACTATGGGCAGCACCGGTCGCAAAGGTGATGTGCAGCACTTCACAGGTACAGAGAATGTTATAGACCGGCTTGACCGACATTCTTTCTTGTTTTTTCTGTGTAGATCAAAGTTCCATATTGAAAATTTCCATTGCCATTCACTTGAAAGTCAGTTACATCGTGTGCACCGGTCATGCATAAAGCAGCACAAGCTTAAACTACTATTATAGTTCTGAGGACCAAAGATGCCCTAGCGACCCATTTGTTTTGGGAAAGCACCCAGACCTTGACACAAACTCAGCATTCAACTCTTTATTTCTCTACAGACTTAGAGCATAAATTTTAGCTTTAGTTTAACTTTAATTTTCAATTCCATTTCTAATCTGAAATATAAATTGTTAGATCACTATTTGAACGTATGTGGCAAATTGTATCGAATAAATTCCATGTTGTCGCAGTGGGATTAATTTGTGCTCGCTGTTCGGGCCAACAATGTGCAGATAAAATTATTTAAACGCTTTAGTTGGTCAATAAAATGGAAAAGAAAAGCAAAGCAAGGAAGAAGCGAGAGAGCGCCATGAAATGAAAATTAAATTGCACCACAATTGCATTCCACCTCCAAGTTTTCGTTTTTGTGTTTTATAAAACAATTTTTTTTTGGGGGAGTTTCCTTTCAAACATGACAATTTGTATTTTTATTATATTTATTTTGTTTCTGTGTTTTGTACCTGTTACACTGTTAGTTTATAATTTTTCTACAACTTTTTTTTAAGTGCATTTTTTGTTGCACTCACTTGACACTTTAAGATTTTACAACCAACCCCGGTTTTGGACATCATGGAGAAGCTGGGGCAAAATAAATCCAATGTGATAGGTAAGACTGTGGCTACAGAGAAGAATACCAAAATTCCCGCGGTACCCATATGGAAAGGGAATACGCGCGCCTCTTCAAAGGCGAGTTCGAAAGTCCATTTGGTTAAAGGAAAGTCCGTTCAGTTGTCTTCCCCATCCAGTAATGAGCCTTTAGCCATTGATTCCAGTTCATCACGCATCAAGTTTCAAAAGCAAAATTTGGAGCCAAGTTTTGGTTTACCCGAAAAACTCAGCAAATCTAGTCAAAACTTGAGTAAAAAAACGTCACCATCTAGACAAAGCAGATTATCCTCCTCGAGTAGTCTTCGGTTGTCGCATGAAGTTGAAAAATATAAACTACTGCAAGCCAAGAAGAAGAAAGTTGTTCAATCAACAACAGCTGTGCCTGAGACATGGTGGGATGCTTCGGAGGACGAATTCTCAGATACGGAAATGGAGGTCGATCGGATTAGTAGTTTTAGCAGCAGTTCCAAGATAAGTGAAGTGGTAATTGATCAGATGGATGATTCTTTTAAATTGCGTAAAGGATTTTTAGAAATTTTGAAAGATTTACCCAGTCTGGATCAGCTGAGTGAGATCACAACTCCAGAGGATTCACCGTCAGCATTGTCTAAGCTTTCTGAAGATAAGTCCCATAAAGCACTTAGTTCTGAAATGGATGAAGTTGATTTTGTGCCTGAAGAAGGTGAAAGCGAGCCGATATCTGAGACTTCACCTCAAGGACAACTTGTCTCGAGTCCCAGTCTGTTGACAATTTGTAGTGGCGAAATTGAAGATTTTGATGATAATCTTTCATCAGTAAACTGGCCGATACAATCAGATGCTTATAAGTTCGAGAAAATCTTTTTCGAATCAATAGAACCTTCAGTTGAAGCTTTGACTCGCCCTTCAAATAAAACGAGAAATAACGTTAATAGTTTTTTAGACGAGATTATTGACAAAGTAGTTCGAGAAAGTGAAAAAACCACTGGCCCTCACCGAAACTTGGATAAGGAAAAACTAATTTATCGTTTGCATAACGATGTGAGAAATTATCTTACCGAAATGGATATGAATCGATTTTTAAACAAACGCGTCACAGAATTCCATGGCAGACGTATGAAATTCTCTCTAATAACACCCATAAGTAAAGCTGGTCGGACATATGATATTGTAAAACGTTATCAAAACGCACTTATTGAGTTGGACCATTGGCTGAACCGAGAAAAACAGGCTGAGGATATACGCAGGAATGAAGTAGAATATTTAACCAAAGAGCAAAAATTGAAGGAAAATGAAGCCAAGAGTTTGGTCATGAGATTACAACAGCTGATGGAGCAAACTCTATTGAATCGTAACGAGGTTACGGACAACTTAAAGGAGTTTATTAAGAATCTGATGAGACAAATGGACAGAATGTGCAATGAAATATCCGCCAGGCGTTATGAATTGATATTGAAACAGCATACCCTTGGCAAAGTGAAAGCGGTAAGAATTTAGATTAAAAAAATAGGGGAAAGTTAACTTCGGCTCGGCCGAAGTTTTGTATACCCTTACAACTTCAATTGAAAACAAAAAAGTTTTTCTAAGACTACTTTTTGGACATTACTTTTCTAGGGGATCTATACTATAAAGATATCTGATTTCGATTCAACTTGGTGAAATCATGGAAAAGCATAATACACTGTTAATTGCGAAATTTGGAGGCGATCCCATTTAAAACAAAAAGTTTTTCTCACTAGAACTTCTTTTTCGACCGATTATTCATACTGCAGCTATATTTTATAGTCATCCGATTTTGATAAAACTTTGTTGAAATGTGTCCAAAGTATATAAAATAAGTGTATGCCAATAAAAAGGACGTTTTCATTAAAAGCAAAAAAGTTTTCTTCACTCGAACTAGTTTTTCGACCGATCGTTCCTATGGGAGCTATATGCTATAGTCATCCGATTTCGACCAAACTTTAAGATAAAATTGTGTACCAAAAAGTTTCATAAAAAAAAAGTTGTATTGACCACGTTCCTATGATAAGTATTGATCCGATTTCACTTTGTAAAAGACAAAAAAGTGTATTTCATGATAAGACGTTTTCATTAAAACAATAAGTTTTTTTTTTTCGACCGATCGTTCCTATGGCAGCTATATGCTATAGTCATCCGATTTCGACCAAACTTAGTGAAATCATGGAAAGGGATAGTAAACTAAGAAATACGTACTTTGGAGACATTTCCATTAAAAACAAAAAAGTTTTTCTCTTTAAGACTACTTTTTCAACCGATCATTCCTATGGCAGCTATATGCTATAGTCATCCGATCCGGCCGGTTCCGACAAATGTGCAGCGTATTTGTACCAAAAGACTTCGTGCAAGCTTTGGTGAGGATAGCTTTAAAACTGACGGAGGAGATAGCATAGAAACAGACGGACAGACGGAGAGACGGACAGGGCTAAATCAACTCAGCTCGTCGTGCTGATCAAGAATATATATACTTTATGTGGTCGGAGATGCTTCCTTCTATGTGTTACAAACATCCGGACAATTTTATAATACCCTTTGCAAGGGTATAATAACAAAAATTAAATATCACTTAGGCAACTCTTTTTGTTCAGTTGATCCCTTGGTTCCTAAAAATTCATTGGCTATGGTTTTTGTATTTGGTTTCAAACCTCTCGTATTTTGCAAGGAGATTTTGGCAAACCAACTAAAGCCAACACACAAACCAACCAGACCGACTTAACGAATCTACGCGATTTAGCACTGTTTTTGTAGTTGGACCATAATCTTAAACACACACCTTTTAGCTAGACTTTCGAAAAGGAAGTCGAAATCTCTAGAAGTTCTGGGATTTTTCAAGCGATTTGCAAACCAACCGAAAACAAAATCTTTAGAGATTTCCAGGACAGCCCCGTATGTAAAACAAATATATCTGTGTTAAGGTGGCCCCCATGTATGTAGGATAGATTTTTCTGATCAAATTCTAAATCAATACCAGATTCAATTCATTTTGTGATTTCAATCAGATAACATTTAATTCAAAAGATTTAAATAAAATTTTACATGTAAATCAAAATGATTGCATTTTCTTGATTTAATTCAATGATTGAAATCTTGTAGACTTAAATCAAATGAATGCAATCAAAATACAATTCTTTTTGATTGCTCCAAAAGATTTATAAATCACGATAGAGAAATCATCAATGATTTCAAGAAGATTTAAAATCTTAATGATTTAAAGAAAATTGAATGCAATCTTTGCTTTTTTCAATCAGGTTGTGATTGATTCGCGATTCAATCTTGAAATGATTGATTCATTTACAGCTCATTGCTTTTCCCTACCCTGAGTAGGCAAACGTGACGCGTGCTTTACAAACCAACAAATGCGAAGAGCAATACTCAAGTAATACTTAAGTATTGGTAGAATGTGTACTCAAAAACACCGGGTTATTTGCGTATTCCTCTTTACTGTCAGAGTAAAATTGGTATGTAACCTGCAAAGTCTGCGTGCGACCGCCCACTCAAAGACGAAAGTATCGTGCGGTGTCGCTCAAAGCAGGAACAAGTGCATTTGACACCCGCTCAAAACTGAGACCAGTCACTGAAATACTTGTACGATATGAGCGAGTATATAAACTGACTTCATATTTTGAGTAGAAAATCATACCCAAGTCGCATTTACAACAGGTAAACTCGAGTCAAGAAAACAGGCACTCTTGCAGATCTCTGCAGGACATCCACATAAGAATTTGTTCGGTTCGACGATCACAATCGTGTGTGGATGGCCTGCTTTAATATGAAATAAAGCATTTGTACGTTTCTTAACCACCTGACTAAACCGGTTCAAAAGTGGTTCAAAGTAATATCTCAGAAAATATTCCATCAACCTATGATCTTGAAATTTGGTATGTAGGCTGGTAATATGGAGTGAGATATTTTAGTGGTTCTACATCGGTACCAAGCTGGTTGAAAAGTGGCTTAGAGCCATAACTTTGAAACTATTTTAGCAATAAACTGAAAATTTGTTGTGTAAATAAGACATATGATACTCTCATAAGTAAGCGATAAAAATAAAACAAAATTGCCTGAGGCGATAACTCTAGATATGTTAAGAAACACAGGAAAAAGCTTAGTAGCAACAGATTTACGTAGTCTTAACAAAACTTATTTTAAAATTGATTTCCATACCCTATTTAGAAACTTAACAATATGGAGATCATAAGTGATGAATTGACCTTGTCTGATATTATATCCCTCCAAGCTGATCTATTGAATATAAACAGAAAAATAAATGGTAAGCCCCGTGTAGATATTAAATAAATTAAATATTAAATAATGTTCTCCTTAATATCTTTGCAGCGCGCAACAATGAACTGAAACGTTTGCATGCATTTCTCAACACGCACATACATTCCATATCTCATCTAAGATGCCGTAAGAAATTGTTAAGAAAACTTTTGGTGAAAGCTCAAAATATTTTGAAAATCAAAATGAAACAACATTCCAGCTTGCGCGATCAAACCTTTAAAGCGAATCAGGTTCATAATAAGCTTTACCGACAAATTCAGACGGTTAAACAAGAAGGCGGCATTATGCATTATCCATTGCTCAGAACGGACTATTGCAATTTGTTGGAGAGGGTGCGGAAGAAGCGTTCTGTTGTCAATCAATTGAAGGCGGAATATGATAAATTAGTGGATAAAGTTCAACAGGCTGAGGCAAACAATTTAACTGGAACCTTGAAACCAAAATTGTCAAGCCGATTTTATACCAGATAATAGAACACAAAATCAGGCCGCATAAGAGATGAGGTCAAGTCCATGATAATTTGATCTCTTTAAAAATATTTTGAAATAAAAAATTGAATTTAATAATGGCCCAGAAAAAGTGGGCTGACACTTTAAAAACAATTTTCCTCATGTCACACACAAAATTTCCCATTCTAATTCAATTTGATTTTTAGGTTAAGTTGTATCTCTTCTTTCTTCCATTTGAGACTTTTACCCTGCACATCTCACAATTAACTTTGCTCCTTGCTAATTAGCCTTTGAAGTGGCTTCTAAGTGAATTCAATCATTAGACTAAAGACAAATTTGCAAAATCCCTCCCTTAGTCCTGCCTGCTGCTTTGGCAGCAAATCCAACTGCTGCTTGTTCAAATTGTATGTCCTGGCATATGTGATTAGTAATGCAATTTGATCGATTTTATACTCTTGGCTGTGGAAATCCTTTTAGTTGTCCGGAAACAGGAAACACCACGAGGGCGACCTCTCGATGTAATTAATTTAGTAATTTGCAAAATTCTAAAGGAATAAAATGTGAATGAGAGCAGGAAATTGGCAGAAAATAATTGGTAGTATTAGTTAGCAGCAAAGAGAGAATAATAAAGACAGCGATATGCCCTAAGGATGAAGTTCAATTGCAAGTTTAACAAACGACATCAAATCACTTTAGTACATTTATTTTTCTAATAAAAAATTAATTAATCCGAAGGTTGTTTTTTTATTTCAAAAGAGGAATGAAACGCTTCAGAGTGACCACCCAACTAAAAAGTTCTTAGTAAGTTTGTACTAAAATATGCCAAACTATTTAATGAAAGTAAGGACCTGGTCACACTTTAAGTAGCCAGATTTTAAAATATAAAACGCAACCCTCGCACCCATACCGGAAATTAGTTTTTTCTCACAAATTGTAAATTAAATACTTGGCAAGCCAAGCCTTACCATGTCATCAGCATTGTTGCGCTGCAAATTTTCTATGAAAATGAAAATGTGCATACAGAATTTGGGTGGCCTACAGCCTTAGGCAAATTCTCCTGCAACATAACTTTGGAATGTGAAATCTTGGTCTAAAATACGCCAAAACTGATTTGACATCAAAATGCCTTGCCTGCAGCTTTCTTTAAATCAATTATAAAACCATTAAACACACAAAACGTCTCCTCTGCGCAGTCCAATTCATACATACGTATATTTTATATATTTATGTGTATGCCAAAAGTAAAAAGGAACAACCGCAAAGCTTAACGTAATAGAATTTTTGTTGGCAACCGCAATGCTCTAGAGAGTAAACATTGCCAGACCAAATACGAAACTGGCAAAAATATTTTACATTTTACTGTGTGTTGTGCTTTACAATTTCTAGATGAGTAATAGTTTTTATTTATTTAAGGCATATATATATATGCATTCATATGCATGCACGTGCTGGGGAAAATGAAAAATCATAAAATGTTGCCTACTTATGAGAGTCTATTTCGAAAATTTTCAGTTGACAAAATCAAAGCAGAAGCAGTCACTTTAAGCCTACTGAAAAGTTTTTCATTTCGGTGCACAGCAAAGCTTATAACAATTTTGGTAGAGAGCAAAGCAATAAACAGCCGTTTCCGATTAAATCCACAAAAGGGAAACTACCATGACAACAACTTGGTTGAAACTTTGATAGAAACTAAAAGAACCAAATACTAAAACAACTTTGGGATGGGTGTTTTTAATTGGGTCTGTGGCAACACTGCGTTTTCAGAAATGGTCCATCACGTCGAGATTTTTAGTAATTGGAGCTTAAAGTTGCGAAAAGTGGCTAATTTGACCCTTTATAGGAGCGTTTTTCGGGGAATCTATTCTATTGTTTGGACACTCTTTGATACCATCAGTGGAATAATTACCCTCCTTAGCTTTAAAATGAACTATCCCAAACAATTTCATTGGAGATATACACTCTTTAAGCACTTGTGTAAGAATCCAAAAATATTCATTTTTATTGCTGTATGCAATGGGTGGTAGAGACTCTAGTATGTTTTGATTCTAAAAACAGTAAAGAAGGCTGGTCATTTGTAATAAAAACCAGCAACAAAAATTTTAAATAAATCCTCCTGTTAATGCATAAAGAGAGACGATTACAATAAATTTCATAAACGAAGGCCAAAAGGACAGATTTGTTGAAATAAGCACAGACTTCACATTCGCTAAAGGTCTATGAACCCAAACTTTCAAATATAAGTGATCTGACCATATTTTATTTTAGATAATTGTGATTTAGAATGTTCATGTCAAGACCTCGAGCCGGCTAAACATCAATATTCTAATAAATGGAAAGGTTGCTAACCCACATAGATAATTAAGATTTTTTACTAGTGTTCCTAAGAGATGGTACTCTCTTTAATCGAACCTCTTTACATAGACCATACTTGTGGCCAAAAAACTGGAGCACAGTGGGCGAATCGGCAGTGCTAGCGGAGCGAAATTCAAATTTTGAAGTTTGAACAAGCTTTAATTTGTTGATACTTATCGGTTACCGATACTTTAAGTAGCTTATTAAAGTTAATCTTAAGACATTCCGATAAATATCTGAACAGCTGTGAGCTGCCAATCACAACTTATGTTTTGGCAAGTGCTTCAAAATAATTTCCTGAATTTGGGAAGATTGTGTTGATTTCGCTGTGAAATATAAAGTACTCATTGGATTACCTAATAGCTTGGTTATATATTTATATAAAGGTATGTATTAAACAACAAATCAATGTAAGTGACCCATCCATGTATGTATTACTTGTAAAACGTAGTGAAAGTTACGCGTATTAACAGCCTGCCCTTAGAAGTCAACACCTGTATTTCGTGGAGCAAAACTAAAAATGTTCATAGATGTCCAAGTCGCCGGTTAGTTAGTTTTTCTGTCAGTGTGAGTCCTTGTTGTTAAAAAACTTCCAAGATCACCTGCTAATATGTGCTACCCTTTCATTCATTGGACCTTCTAGGTGCAATGTCAGTATTAAAACGCAAGCTATTTGTAGTATGGCACGACGAAGACATCCCCACAAAGAAGTTATAGACGATGGAAAACTATGTTTACGAAACAGTTTTAAAGGACATAACCTGCAGTGAGCAGGACCGTATCGAAATTGGTAAAAAATTGCGAATTGTGCGACCGCTGTGCAAGAGGTCGTGGGTCTGAGCATCTAATGAAAAATTTTTTTTTTGAATAAACTTTACCCGGTCACCCCTCTCTTCTGTTGGCGCCAGCTTTGTAGTAATTAGCCATGGAAAGCTTCTCAAACTGCCGTTCGGATTCGGCGTTAAACTGTAGGTCCCTTTCTCTTGTGCGAAAATTAGAAGCGCACAAGCCAAGAGATTGAGAGGCTCGGCTTTGGCCCTTTGGGGCTATGTCAAGCCATTTACATTTACAAGATGATGTATTGCGATCAGCAAAGAAAAATTGCTTACCTATCGATATCTCTATTACAGAGTATTTCGCTGAAGTATCACTACAGCACTTAGTGGACCATACTGTTGACAGGATCATACAAGCGCACCCACTGAGTTTTCAATCAAGTTGACAGCAATTTATAGGCAAAAATTTGAAAGTATGAAAATATGAAAAATATAAAATATTAAAGTATCTTGAAATAAATTTATAATGAAAACCCAAAAAATTCATTCCATGTGACTGGAATTTGAAATTTGAAGTCAATGTGTATATTTACTTAAAAGTCTTATGTTTAAAATTTCCATAAGCTTTTCATTTCGGGTTTTTTTAATTTTTTTCCCTTTTCGCCCGTTTTTTTCCCCCATTTTTGGCGGTTTTTTTGTTAAATTTAAAATTTCCAAAACCGGGAAACCCCCCCCCCCAGCCCCTCTCCCAATACCCCCCTTTATAACAAACAACAAATTTCCCGAACCCATAAATTCAAAAAATACCTTATTTTTACATATTTTTTTTTTTTTTTTTTTTTTTTTCCCGTTATTACCTTTTCTCCGCTCCCCCCTTTTTTTTTTACCCCCCCCCCCCCCTCTCTTTTTTTGACCCTTAACGTTGGGGGGGAAATTCGAATTAAAATAAATATTAAAAAGTTTTAGGCAAATGGGACTCTGAATTAAAAACAAATAAAAAAAAACCCCCGGCCCTGTCCCGGATTTGTTAATGTATGGATGAAAAATCATTAAAAAATATAAAGAGGGGGAAGAGGAGTAAGACGCACGAAAAAAGAAAAAAAAACATGAAAAAGGACTAATACACTACCTGTAGGAATATTTTCAATAGTTCCAATATATTCTCTCTTTAAGTTAAAACGATTTTACTCCCTCGCCTTCATAACTTTAGCTCATCCATTTACTTTCTTCTTAGTTTCTTAATGCTAATTACAAAAGTTTATTCCTTCAACTAAAATAAAAATAACATTTTAAGACACTCACAAAAAGAAATTCCATAAGTAAGCACAAGTCTCTGTTGATTGATGCTAAGCAGATGCAATTTTCTAATTTATTAAATGAGTTGCGGCTGGAAGTGCAGCTGCAACAGCTGCTCCTTAAGCGCATTATGCTTTTGCTGGGTGAAAAAATAAATTGAGTTAAGCATAAAAAAGTTTTCAAGTGTAGTGGAGAGCAGGAAGATTAAAGTCAGACAAAAGCATATGTAATTCAAATATTGAAACACAAAAAATCATGAATGTTGCACTTTTTCTGAAGAAAAGTTGCGACTCTTTAGTGCAGTTATCGTTTGTCGTGGTACAATTGACCCTTCCAAATCCCATTCTGCCAAGAGCCAAGCCCTTGCAGTTGTGTACAAAACAAAAACTACATAAAATTCAAATTGGTCTGTTGGGGCACAGTTGTTGAACTTGAGCACAGAAACCGCGAGCAAGTTTTGCTTACTTTTATCTTTATCTAGATTATAAACTTAATAAATATTTGTTTAAGTCTCTCGTCCCAGCGAAATGCATTAGTTTCTTTCACAAAACTCTTATTTTCTTCTTTCGCAACTATCAACACTTGAGTGTAGGTCACAAGTTCACCTCCTCCTCGTTCCCTTACAGGCCATTACACAAGGAAAGCTGTTTGCCATCTCGCATTGCGGTTTGTTATTTGTTTGTGCAATTGCATTAGGGAATTTTCTATCTATATATAATATTTATTACATTTTTGTTTACCTGGTGTGAAGTTTAATAAATTTTAAATCTGCCCGCTGTGCGTGGTTTTTCAAATTTACTGCCTCAGCTCAAGTGTGGCCAAATAAGAATAAAACAAAATACAAAGAAAATGCTATCACATGCTGGGAAATCCGTTTGCTTATCCTTTGACTCTGACAACAAGGCAATGTCCTGCTGTTTACTTTATAGCCACACGTCCATGTATTCATTAGCATATTCTACGCTATGTTTGCCGCTTCGTCACTTAATGATGCAGAAGTGCAAAACAACTGTGTCCATAATCCCCCAGCTAGATGACTTCCAACTCATTGGTTGTGCTCATGTGGAGTGGATTTGATTTTTGGCATGTATGTTTCGAGTTGACTTGCGTGACGAATGCGCAATTTTGGTTATTTCCCAAACGTGCAGAGAAATTCAAGTTCCAAAAATAAACAAAATTTTAGCGACAACTTTTGGGATGGATAAAACTTGGCGTTAATAATTTCGTGCCAGGTTCAGTGTAGTTAGATAAGTTTATGGGAATTTTTATAATTCATGAAATTTTAAATTCAAAGGATTAATTTGAAGCTGGCTCAGCTCTAATCACGATGAGAGTATTCATCGAATCTTAAAATGAAAATGTTCTAAACACTTTAAGCTCTAAACTCTAACTTGCATATGCTTTCGTTTAAGCAACTTAATTATGGTCTTAGCATCATTTTTCACTATCCAATCAAATATTGAATAAACTATAAATGATTGTCAATTGCGCTCATTCAATAAGAAGAAAAGAAATAAAAGATTTATCATCAGTAAAAAAGTGGCCATAAAAATAGCGTCCATCAATTGAGCTCACAGTTGAGTGCGAAATAACAAGTCAACTGTAAACTAAGCTTTAATAACACCTCAAGAAATTATTTACTTACCGGAGCAATATCCCTCTTGAAATGCAGTTAAAAGTTAGCCAACAGTCAACAATATGGCCAAAATGCTTAACTTAAGTCAACGGCAGATACAAGCGAAATTTAAACGCGACAATCCTTTAAACACAACAATTTGTTCTCCTTTCATAAAATCGAGACAATAGCCTGGAATCGAAAACAATTGCACAACTAATCAATGATGGGGTCATCAATAGAAACCCCAAACGCAAAGAGAGCGTAACTCGAGTAAAATACAGTGTAAAACAGAACGCAAAAAAAAGAAACATTAGGAAAACAATTAAACTAATTGACAGCAATTTATACGCAACAAAAGAGAGACAGAGGGAAATAGTGTGTGGACACACAAAAAGTTTTCTCTAAGAGAAAATCGAAGATGGAAAGTTTTTTCTTTTGCCGCCAGTTGCATTGAAAAGTAAACCGCTAAAATTGAAGAGGCGGGGAAAACCCACAATCGACAATCCATTAACTTGGCCACTAATGAAACCGCACTGAGAAAGTACCACAGAAAAACAACGGCCAACTAATTGATACGGCAAGAAGGATAACATTTTTTACACAAATACACAAAATTGAAAAATTCTTTATGCTTTACCCATGCACTTTATTTAAAACTGAAGTCTTCACACACTTATGTATATGTACATATGTGAATATGTTGGTGGAATACAATGAAGATTTTATTGAAATTGATGATGCTAGACCATGACGCCTAGAAGTATACTATAAATCATTGTCAACTTCTGTGAGCAAAAACTAAAATAACATTTGAAATAAATAAAGAACAATGCAATAAGAAACTATTTAAAGTTATTATTACAAATTAAAGAAAATTGTAAATGTGAACTAAAAAGGATTGGCATTTAAAGCCTTGAGCCTTTCTTCCCTGCAAACATTTTTATATAATTTCTTATCTCTCACGTCAAAAAGAGAGTTTGACGATATTTTGAGGGCAGATTTTGGTGATTTACATAAACAAATTAGATTAGATATCGCATTTTTATCATATAAGGGATAAAATAACGAAATGTGATATCGCTTTTTTCATGGAATCCACAAAATAAAAATAGGGGAAGTTAACTTCGGCTCGGCCGAAGTTTTGTATACCCTTGCAGCTTCCATTGAAAACAAAAAAGTTTTTCAAACTAAGACTACTTTTTGGACCTTACTTTTCTATGGGATCTATACTATATAGATGTCTGATTTCGACCAAAATTGGTGAAATCATGGAAAAGCATAATACACTGTTAATTACGAAATTTGGAGGCGATCCCATTTAAAACAAAAAAGTTTTTCTCACTAGAACTTCTTTTTCGACCTATCATTCATACTGCAGCTATATGCTATAGTCATCCGATTTTGATACGCTGCACATTTGTCGGAACCGGCCGGATCGGATGACTATAGCATATAGCTGTCATAGGAACGATCGGTCGAAAAACTAGTCTTAGTGAGAAAAACTTTTTTGTTTTTAATGGAAACGCCTCCAAAGTACGTATTTCTTAGTTTACTATACTTTCCCATGATTTCACTAAGTTTGGTCGAAATCGGATGACTATAGCATATAGCTGCCATAGGAACGATCGGTCGAAAAACTAGTTCTAGTGAGAAAAACTTTTTTGTTTTTAATGAAAACGTCCTTATCATTGGCATACTCTTATTTTATATACTTTTACACAATTCTACAAAGTTTGGTCGAAATCGGATGACTATAGCATATAGCTCCCATAGGAACGATCGGTCAAAAAACAAGTTCTAGTGAGAAATCTTTTTTGTTTCTAGTGAAAACGTCCTTTTTATTGGCATATTCTTATTTTATATACTTTTACACATTTCTACAAAGTTTTGTTAATATCGGATGACTATAGTATATAGCTGCAGTATGAATGATCGGACGAAAAAGAAGTTCTAGTGTGAAAAACTTTTTTGTTTTAAATGGGATCGCCTCCAAATTTCGTAATTAACAGTGTATTATGCTTTTCCATGATTTCACCAAGTTTGGTCGAAATCAGACATCTTTATAGTATAGATCCCATAGAAAAGTAATGTCCAAAAAGTAGTCTTAGTTAGAAAAACTTTTTTGTTTTCAATGGAAGCTGCAAGGGTGTACAAAACTTCGGCCGAGCCGAAGTTAACTTTCCCCTATTTTTTTTGTTAGTTCTGGTCACACTAGGCATACGTTCCATGTTGACGCAATATGTGGTGGCGTATGCTGAAATACTTACGTCGTAAGTCCGTCGGGGCCTTAAAGGCGGACAATATTGCCTCAGTTACTCAACGCAAAATAAGGCCCACTGCCTATTAACATAGAGTCCACGCAAGTGCTGTTAAGCGCAAGAATACTTTTTAAAGTCCGTCGTGCAAAATGTTAAAAGCAAGGAAGTCGTTACGCCTGCCTCTTCTTCACTTAATTTTTGTATGAAACTTCTCGTTACGTCGTGAGTCAGTATACCACCGGGCTTCTTGCTTGTTGAGTGGTATGCTTAATGGCTTCCTGGTATTTATCGCACTGTCTCACGCGAGGTCGACAGTCGTCTGCGATAAGATGAGTTCTTAAGTTAAATTTTTAGAGAAAAAAAATCAGAAAAAAACTACTTAAGCTAAACCAAAAAAAAAAACACACACAAATGTAATTCAAAGTTTAATCTGGGTATACATATTCAAAAAGTGACACCCACTCATCAAGGTTCAAAAAAAGCCGTATTACTCTACCTTTTTTTAATGAGATTTAGAACGAATTCTTTCTTAAATTATGCAAAAAATTCCATATTTAAAGTAAGTTTCTTCTGCATAACTTTTTACAGCTACTCTGTGTCTTAAAATTGAGAAATTTTCAATTATTCCTCTGCCGTTGATGACAGTCTCTTGACTATCTTCTCCCCCAACCAGGGCAAAGCGAATTTCGCTTACATACGCGCTACATTGCAGATTGATTGTACAGATTTTGTTGCTATTGTTTTTGTACCTCGAGGGAGACTGCATAAATTGCAGCATCCCTGCAACGGCGGTGCTGTTGTCAAAACTTGTGCAGTCATGCGAAGGATTGCTGAAAAGCAGAAGGAGAAACGCGCACGCTTAACTTGGGAAAGCAGCTGAGTGCCAAGAAACTTTAACTTGAGCTTGCTCTTTGGACAGGGCAAAGTGTGGTGAAAGTTCTCTCCAATGGCTTGGGTATAAATATATTTGGCAACATTTTGCTGAAGAAGAATGTCGAAGCGATGAAAAATGCCAAGTGGACGGAATTGGTTGGTTAAACTTTGTATTGTGGCAAAACCAATACAATTCGTGAAGAGTAAGAATATTATTTATGATGTAAGAAAATTTATAAAAATCCACGCTTTATATAAAAACAGTTGTCAAAAATCACTTTATAGGTTAATTGTCAATTAACTTTTCATTTAATAATAGTAGTAGAGCATATTCAGGCCAGGAACATTTCAATTTTCCCCCTTTCATTTCAGTTTCCTTCCAAATCTTTGTCAATAAAACTCTTTCTGTCTTGTTTAAGTAGCCTAGAGCCTAATCCAATTTCACATTGTAAATAGTAGACTAGGTAAAAGGGTCGACACACACTTACCCGATGTCTTGTTAAATATTTAAATTGAATTTTGTCCAGCCTTTCATAAAATTTGAAATGAAAGTGAAGAGATTTAACATACTTACAATTTATGCTCACCTTTTTGAATGATTGCTTTAATCTACAGGAAATGGGATCTGAGCTTAGTCGAGGCATATTAGGGTATTTATGGTTAACAGGCAGTAAATAATTTCCATTAGCTTATTCAATTCAACCAATTGTATATGATTGTGATTGATTTTCACGCCTGCCATGCGATGGCACAAAAAAAAACGAAAGGCAAGTATCAAATTGGGCAAAATGGATTTATTTCAAATTGGTTATTCTCGGTGTTTCTATCAAAGAGTGTCAGCTTAGTTTAATTTTCTATTGAGAAGGGATCAAATAAAAATGTTTGAAAAATGAATTTTTTATATGGCCCAACTTTTCATCCTATTCTCGCTCATTCGTATGTTTGTGTCACCCAAGCTCTACTTTTCTTTTCAGCTGGTAATTAATTATAGCAAGTTGCATTAGTTTTCTTAGTTGATGCAACTTTTCTGTCAGTTGCATCATCTGGCATTAGTTTCGACGAAAAAAAAGCAGCCACTTCGCGTTCATTAACAAAATGCGTTGACAAATGAAAATAAAAATAAAAAGTTGTGACAGTTGTGCCTTAATATAACTCCGAGGGCAATTTTTTCACTCAACTTTTTTGATACCAGCCTCCAGTTAAAAGTCATTAAATGCCTGAATGCGCTCCGAGAGAAATTCAAATAGAAAGCAATTTGAATGAATGCTTTGGTAAGTGGAACTGGGCCAAAAGTGAATGCGTGAACAGTTGACTGGCTAAACAAGGGCACCTAAAACACTCAAAACGGCGTAGGCAACGAGAGGGAAGTGTCCTTGGACTGGGTAAATATTAGACTGTTGCTGCTAAAGGGTTAACTCAACAGCAAAAAAAAAATTGATTTTCAGCAGAATTGGAATGTAAATAAAAATTTTATAAAAGCCCAGAGGGACAAATTTAACTTGTAAGAAGAAATAGTTTAAACAGTTGGTTTTTTAAGTTTTCAGACAAACCAAACTGTTTTTATGGCCGACTAATCATACATTTCAGAACGCATTAGAAAATTGGGGACCGTTTCAGTAAATGAATTGTTATAAATTAAAAAAAAAAAGTTATGTAACGACTAGACTCCGGATTTTATGCAAAAACAAATTTTGAACCGGTTGACCAAAATTAATTCTGATTGGGATGGGATCCAAGTTGTTTTTGCATATTCGACATATTTTGCATATTCAGAATTTCACCGACATATTTTCCGACCTATTATCAAAGCAGGATTCAAAATATTAGTTTTTTTATATTTAATTTTCACTTATTGATTGTTTGGAAAATCCCCAAAATAGTCCTACAAGGGAAGCAGTTAAAATCTAGGGTGCGCGAACCAAAAAAGGATGCTTTTGTGGTAAAAAACGAATGCATTTCTGGCATTGTATTCAATATAAAATTACAACCTCAATGATAATTGGGAAAACACATTCTACACATACTAAAGCTAAGTACGCAGACAATCTACATAAAGACCTTGCTAAAAGGACAATTTTTTCCGCTGAGGTCTCAGCGACTGCGACTGCTCAACGCCAAAATACCACCCTACAATAACAAAATACCATCAAATGTCAAACGACAAAACTCAATCCGCTATATAGCCAGTCAAGGTTGCGGCGCCACGAGTTTTTAGCTCGGTATGACCTAAAGCATTTAGTTTGTCTTCTTAGCTACCTTTTTTAAATGAAGTTGACACCCAGCTTAATCGATTTAGCTTGTCTGAGTTCTATGCTTTATGCAAGACGATTATATCGAAATATTTTCCATTCAGATCTTTAAACAAAGAAACTTTTACATTACTTCAACATAAATATACTGGACAACTTAGAGCGATGCTACAATCAATCGCTCGAAGACCAATGAGGTATGTTTAACAAGTAAAGGAGCTGCATTCGAGTGCCCCGACTACAAAATACCCTGTTCCCTTGATTTCGTGTGTTTTTCGTAATACACACCTCCGAACACTCCAACATCACACAAACGCATGCTCCCGTACCGACCCCCCTCTCCCCACGATTGTGATATAACTTCGGGTATTCCGCTTATGACTCAGAATAGATAATTGGGCCTTACAAATATAAAGCTTGGGGTCTTCTAAATTGTGGCCGACAGTTTTTGCGCTTAAGGGGGAAGGGAGATTTTCCAAATCTGAAAAATGTTTAAATCGGTAACACCTATACATGTGTCTAGCTCTTATAGTCCTAGAACACGCGATACGGAAACGACAAGCTAAATCGACTCGGTGTTAGTGATCAAGAATAAATATACTTTATAGGGTCGCAAATGCTTCCTTCTACCTGTTACATACTTTTGCACAACTTCATGATCCCCCTTTTCCCATTTTCAATGGGAACAGGGTATAAAAAGTATCCCAAACACAACTTCTTCTCTCAATCTTTTGCCTTGCGTGCTTCTAATTTTCGTTCAAGAGAAAAGGGACCAACAGTGGGTCTAGAATCAATTTCGAGCCAGCGCTCATATACAAGGAACTGAGCGACTTGTGAAATTGTGTAACAATATATTCAGACGAGCTATTAAAAAAAATCGTGATGACATAATGGCCGTAACTCCACAAAGTCGAGCCAGAATACCAAGAATGGAAAGCAAAAGTCTTGATGTCTAATTCTTAAGTTTATTCTTCGAAAAGTTGAAGGCTATGTTTTTTTTTCGTTTCTTTTTTTTTGTGATGAATAGAGCATTAATAGAATAATGTTAAAAAAATTTAAGTTGTTCTTTTTCAAAAGTTTGAAGTGAAAAGGTACAACAGCTATTGAACCCATTTTTAATGGTTTCAGAATATTTATTATCAAAAATTCGCAATGAAAGAAAATATATCTTTTAAAATGATTTTTTAGAACGATACAAGTCGGCTTTTCATCAATTCCAACAGTCTTGGTCCTTATTTCTGTGATGATAGTGATAATTTTTATATTTCGAGGCTATTTACCAGCTAAGCACCTTTTTTTTCTATATATTTGGGCCTAATTTGAATGAAAAAGACAGTTTCTGTTCAAATAAGTTGTTTTGAGAACGATGCAAACCAGTTTTTCATCACTTTCAATAGACACATGGATTCTTGGAAAAATTTTCTTAGAATTTATCGCAGATTGCGTTTTTCCCGGCTGGTAAAAAATTTGACCCACCCTAATGTATAATCATAAGCTCTTACATGTTACATATCTTCTTGATTTTTTCTGAGTGTACTACCACCAATCGACGTCATTTGAAAACAATCGAAGTGTATCTTAATGTGTTGGAAGAAATGATTCGAATTAGGAGATTCACGGTAAAGCAGCGTGCGCAATTGCTCTGGTGGTATAGGTAAGTCTGTGAATTATACCTTTCCTTTTTCAAATCTAAATGCATTGCAATGCTGTCAGCGACAGCGACAGATATCTGACCGAATTGCACTTTCAATATCCATCGGAAGAATTTGCTGTTGCCGACGGTGTCTTTCAATAATCGCACGTTGTAATCTGGCTTCATTAAGAGCTAAGCACGGACTTTTCTTCTCCTCGGTCGTTCTTTTAAAGTGTAAGCTCGTGTTCTCTTCAATATTCTGATTAGAGTCGTTTCCTTTTCAATAGCACGTTTCTCTTCCGTTTAACGTGCTGCGACAAATTTGGTGTCGCGTTGAATTTGGAGAATGTCAACCAATGCAAAAATTACCTCTTCTTGGTATCGTTAAATGTTCACCGAAAGAATTTGTTGTAGATTGTAATCTTGCTTAGTCACTTTGCCGAGCACGAACTTCTATTCTTCTCAATTGTTCTTGCTCATTGTTAGCTTCTTTTTCTTTTCTGACCGTCGCTTACGATTTTCAATCGTTCTGTTTCGAGCTGATTCCCTTTCGTAGCATGTGCATTCGAAGTGCTGCGATATTTGTAGCGTTGCATACTGAGAAAGCCGACCAATGTTACCATAACCTCTTCTTGTCTATGAAACTTCAAATAAACCGAAAATAACCCATTTTGTGAAAATCGCACTTAAAGTTCTCGAGGTCAAAAAGTTGCGTTTGTTCACAACTGTAAAGAACTTATGCATTGATATACCAAAAAGAGAGTGGATACCTTTACAGCTGTTTCATGGATGTTGAATCCAATCATCAGAAGGCGTTTCGCTAAATCACTCCTGATCATTGGCCCATTTCCATGCAATCAGATCTTTAAACAGTTGGGAACTGCAAAGCGCAATGAAAGAAAAAATTGGACTCTAATACAGAAAGCCAAACTTAATGGGTGTCAATGCAAAGTTTGGGCTAAAGTTTCTAAGTGAGAAAGCTTGAAGCTTTCTGGCTCGACCTGCTAAACTCAATACTAATTAAACAATAGAAAGGTCGCCAAATACATTACTAAAAACCTATATGAGAGAAGGCACGCTCTCTTTTTTTGTAAAAGAAAATAACAAAAGTTTAATGTAACAACACATGCTGTTTGAATGTTTGGCATTCACATTAAACGGGCAGTTCTAAGCTCGCTAGTAAGCTTCAAGCTTTCTCACTTAGAAACTTTAGCCCAAGCTGTGCAATGACAGTGTTAAAGTAAGTGAGCGATATGCTCCGCCTACTGCGCCACGTGTTGAACTTTAAATGAATTGAACTGAAAAACGAAATGTGTGTCTACAGCGCAGTGTTGAGCATTTTCGGACTTATTTTTTTTTAAAATCTTTTCCTAGCAATTACAAACAAACCCGCAGAAGGAAGTATCCAATTTGAAAAGTTACGATATTATTTCTTATCAATTTGGAAAACTTTCCAGCTAGTCGTTACGGAGTAAATAAAAATCTCATAAAATGTTTTCAATGTTTTCAAATCTTACAACAAAAATATAATTCCATGATCCATTCGGCATTATAAAATACCGACAATTTTGACCTTTCAGATTGTATAGTTTACAAAAGTCAGTAGACAGTTACAAATTCAACAAACTCAATAATAGAAAATTTGAATGTTTTCATTAAACCCTGTTTTTGTTTTCAAGTTAACTTTATCCTTCAAGTTTCTGCCCATGTGCATATGAAAGGAATAACTTTACGTTTTTTATGCAGTGCTGAACTGCTTGCCAAACTACCTCATTTCACTATCACCGCCCGGCATATAAATAGCTCACACGCAACGTAAGCCAAGAACATTAGCGTCTGCATCCAACAAAAAATTATCATTGCTCTTTGGATAAATTTCAATTGGCACGGCCATTTTCAGTAGCCCATTTTGGCTGATATCAAACTTTAAAATTTAATGAAAATTTCAATTTAAAAGCCAAGTCCAGTCTTATACCAGTCACTGTCCGTTGGGTATTGGCTTCTGTTTAATGATGAAAGCCACTCAAAGTTCGACATGCAATTAATGCAACTAAACTAGCAAGCAGACAACATCCGCATGTCCTGTTTCAGGCTTGTGTGCGTGTTTGGGTCCCGAGATAAATCTCCTTCCCATTACCAGTTTTAAAAACTTTCTAGCAACAGTTCTACACCATTCATTAGCATGCAAATTTGAAAATTTATCAGCTGGTGGTCCCTGCTTCTGGATCCTTGGCTCTGCGTCCTGGCTTTTTAGGCACCACAGCTGTGAAAGCTACGCTAACTGCATCAACTCGCATGAGAAAGTTTGTCACACAAATTATGTACACAGAGATAGAGAAATCGAGTCGAAAAGGCAGATGGGCAAAAATTTCTAGTCATATGTTAAAGGGCGCCAGGGGCAGAGACATATGCTGGGTAATAACTATTTATGGTCATGACCTCAAAAATATGCACTTCAGTGCATTGGTGCTGCGTGCTGACAAAGCGGGGTGATAAATGGAGGCAATAGTTCAATTAACTTGGGGCAAGTTTGAGTAATGGAGCAGGAGCTAAGTAAAAAATGTGAAAATTTAGGAGAAATTAATTTAATTAAGCAGAAAATGGACATTTGTATAGCTACCGGAGCTGTAAACTACAATTACCATTACCATTTTTCAGATAATTCGAAAACATTTCCTGATTACGATTGTTTAGTAATCGTAATTGTAGCTTGGAATTACGATTATAAAATTATAAAAATGGATTTGTACTTCAGAATTTGGTGTTCACTGAAATTCTTTGTCAGTTCGAATGCTCTCACATTCAATGTTTGGAAAAGATACCCAAATGTATATAAATAAGCCACATTCTCACATAGATGGCTTTAATTCTTCAGAAGACAGAAACTCTCCTGTGGTTATGCGGGCGTATGTAGTGGGGTGAATTTGTTGATCGGTTTAACATGGCGAACACAGCGCAATCCTGGCTTACTGCATCTCAACTTGACTCACACCTCCCCGTGGTAAAGCTGCTGGCTAACGTGAGCGGTGATCCCACCCTAGGACAAATAGAGGGCGGTACTTTGGGCTTGGCACTCGATTATCGTCAAATAAACATTTGCCAATGAAAAGTGCGTCAACAACGCCTCGGATACGGACCCCCACAACGACGACCTACACAAACGTTTTAAGGACAACGATTCGAGGATAGGCACTTGGGATGTTCGCACTCTTAATAGGAAGGGTGCTGGGAAATACTCACCGGACGTTACCGCACTTCAGGAAATGCGATGGATTGGACAGAGAAAAACGCTGGTGACTCTGATCATGTCAAGCGCATAAAACAACAGCGGCTGCTTTGGATTGCACATGCTACCCGTATGGATAATGAAGTCCAGCAATGCGGGCTTACAAATGGAGAGCGAAAGAGTTATGGAAGACACCATGGGACGACCGAAGCTGAGATGGAGAAAGAAATAGCGAAGTTTGGTGGCAGCTCACTCAAGACAGAGGCGAGTGGTGGACATTGATCGCAGTGGCTTAGGCCTCACAACGGTTGTGATGTTTCTATCAGGCCAAAAAAGAAAAAGGGTTTAATAATTTGCAAAAGGAAACATTCCGACAACAGGGGCTGACATGTTGTACTTGATCGATATTTTTCTAGCCGATCTATTCTGTGTCGAAAGATTGAGCAAATATCTTCCCTACAGTTCTTAAATATTGCTTGGGAACCATCTAAGACTTATTTTAGTGTCAAAAAATAGGGGAAAGTTAACTTCGTCTCGGCCGAAGTTTTGTATACCCTTGCAGCTTCCATTGAAAACAAAAAAGTTTTTCAAGCTAAGACTACTTTTTGGACCTTACTTTTCTATGCGATCTACACAATAAAGATACCTGATTTCGATTAAACTTGGTGAAATCATGGAAAAGCATTATACACTGTTAATTGCGAAATTTGGAGGCGATCCCATTTAAAACAAAAAGTTTTTCTCACTAGAACTTTTTTTCGACCCATCATTCATACTGCAGCTATATGCTATAGTGATCCGATTTTGATAAAACTTTGTAGAAATATGTCCAAAGTAAATTAAATAAGTGTATGCCAATAAAAAGGACGTTTTCATTAAAAACAAAGAAGTTTTCCTCACTAGAACTAGTTTTTCCACCGATCTTTCCTATGGGAGCTATATGCTATAGTCATCCGATTTCGACCAAAATTTGAAGAATTGTATAAAAGTATATAAAAAAGGTGTATGCCAATGATAAGGACGTTTTCACTAAAAACAAAAAAGTTTTCCTCACTAGAATTTGTTTTTCGACCGATCGTTCCTATGGCAGCTATATGCTATAGTCATCCGATTTCGACAAAATTTTGTGAAATCATGGGAAGGGACAGTAAACTAAGAAATACGTACTTTGGAGGCGTTTCCATTAAAAACAAAAAAGTTTTTCTCTTTAAGACTAGTTTTTCAACCGATCATTCCTATGGCAGCTATATGCTATAGTCATCCGATCCGGCCGTTTCCGATAAATGTGCAGCGTAATTGTACCAAAAGACTTCGTGCAAAGTTTGGTGAGGATAGCTTTTAGACTGTTGGAGGAGATAGCATAGAAACAGACAGACGGACAGATGGACAAGGCTTAATGAACTCAGCTCATCATGCTGATCAAGAATATATATATACTTTATGTGGTCGGAGATGCTTCCTTCAATGCGTTACAAACATCCGGACAATTCTATAATACCCTCTGCAAGGGTATACAAATTGTTAACAAAAGCAAGCCTTGACAAGCAAGCCTTGACTTTCAAAAAGTAAATTTTAAATTGTAGTAGGCTTTTGGTTTACCAGGCCTTGGCGTTAGCTGTGCTAGTAGCTCATTCGTTCAATTGCTTTTGCAGAGCTAACAAGTCGCTTGCGACCTAATTTTAATTTCTTTTTTTTTACTTTTTTGATTTGTTAATTTCTTCAACTTGTTCATTCCCAGCAATGCTCTTTCAGATTGGGAAAATTAAGACCAGCATAGAAGCATGGCATAAAATTACTCTTTCTCCAAGACAACTGTTTACAGCTTAAGCTATCAAGTCGTCTTCCCTTATAATTTTTCTTTTCCAATTTTCTTGAAATTGTTTATAATTTTTGCCGTGCTAAACTACTGGGAGTGTCATAGCGCTTGTATTCCAAACCTCTTTGACGTTCCTCACGTTCACGAGCGGCCTGCGCTTGGTCCAAATAGAGCTGCTTATCCTCTTGGGTCATATTTTGCCAAATGACGCTGGCCGTTTGACGCATGATCATAGTGTTCAATATGTTTTTGGGATGAGCAAAGTAGGCAATATTTTGGATTACTGTGTCTAGTGATTCTCGAAGTATTAAAAGTATAAATCGCGTGGACTGGTTATGGATATGGCGGCATTTAAAATTTTGTTCAGATTTTAAGTTGTCACCCGTTAAGCCGGGTATCCAGCAACGCGTTATCAATAAATTCCTGCCAAAGTTCATATGAAAAAATTGTGCCAGGAACTTAAACAAAATCCACACTTTGTTTAGACAGCGGTGTGTCGATAGCGGCGTTTCTAAAGCGAATAGAATCTTGTGGAAGCATTTAAAACAAATACATGCCGATTTCGAGGACATTTCCATTAAAAACAAAAAGTTTTTCTCACAAAGGCTACTTTTCAGACACTACTTCTCTATGACAGCTTTACTATATAGAAGTCGGATTACGACCAAATTTGTTGGAATCATGGAAAAGCATAAACTAAGAAATACGAAGTTAAGAGGCGTTACAATTGAAAACAAGACTTTCTTACTATAACTAGTTTTTCGAGCGATCGTTCCTACGACAGCTATATGCTATAGTCGTCCAATTCGGCCGGTTCCGACAAATGTGCAGCGTATTTGTACCAAAATGCTTCGCGCAAAGTTTGCTAAGGATAGCTTCAAAACTGAAGGAGGAGATGGCATAAAAAACCAATGGACGGGGCTAAATAAACTCAGCTCGTCATGCTGATTAAGAATATATATACTTTATGTGGTCGGAGATGCTTCCTTCTATGCGTTACAAATATCCGGACAATTTTATAAAACCCTCTGCAAGGGTATAAAAACAAGGTTATAATTAGTATAGATCAGCGATGTTCAAGAACAGCGAGGCCAAAAAGTGAGTGTGTGTTTGTGTGCGATATTAAAGCGAGACAGCCCAGCTTTGAACTGCCCTGCTCGACGTCTGGGCATCGAATGCAAGCAAAGAGAGCGCTGCTTACGCTCATACGCCCGACTTCGGCTTGTGCTCAGCTCATGTGCGTGTAAATAGCCGATTGCGCTTGGCCTAGGGGCTATGGAGGAACATCGCTGGTATTGATGTCATTCTGGTCTGAGCCTCAAAAAAATTTTTCGATTTTTTTTTTAAAAACGGTGGGCTTTAAAAAAAAAATCGATTTTGAGCACTTTTTTTGGTATTTTAAATAAAATATTAAAAAAAAATTTTAGCATTACGATTAAGGTTGAAACCAAAATGGTGACAATTCTGCGTCGATTGCATTTAGTTTTATCAAAATCGGTTCAGTGTAACTGGAGATATCATGGCCGCAAGTTCAAAAAACCTGGTTTCGAGATAAGTGCGATTAAAGTTTGCATTTGCAAGGCAAATTGGGTCACCTTGGTTCATTAAAAGGGGTATATCTTCTAAGGTATTTTGAATTTCAAAAAATCCTCTTAGGACGATATTCTCAAATATCCAGTAGTAGTAGTAGTAGTAGTACCCCGTTAAAGCTTTCACGATTTTAAAATCCTTTTTCTCAGTACTGGAAATATCAAACTGATTTGGATTTTTAGAACAGTGTTCCCCAGCCATCCCCCTGGGGGCATGTGTGCAGACACAATCGAAAATTCACAACGAATGCTTGCCGAAGTAATGCATCAGTGAGTGTTAGAGAGAGACAGAGACTCTCTTCTTGGGGAACCCTGTTTTAGATTGTTGGTACTAGATTTTTTAGGGTTAAGTTCAGAATTATTTGGATTTTTCTTAGTGTATTAATTTCAAGGCGCATAACATAAGTGGCAGTCCAACTTTCGCAAGGTTAATTTTGATTTATTTCGTTTCATATTTTAATACACTTTTCAAGAATAATCAGCTTATGAATGGTGCTTATTTTAAAAGAAGCTTAATATTTCTTTTAACCAAATCTGTGTGCATATCCGTTAGCATACGTTGAACCGAGCTTATATGCTTCACTTGCCACACAATGCGAGTTTAATTTTTGTTTGCCAAAATGCTTACTTCACATAAGGAGAAACAAAAAAAAAAAGGAAATGGAAATTGTATTTTCGTTAAGCCAAATGCACTGTCCAAAACAGTTGTCCTAACGTGACAACAAAATATTTTTTCCACTTCACTTTAGTTCAATTTAATTAAAACTTTTGTGTGTTTGCAAGTGGCGTTTAAATTACAGGTAAAAATTATTGGTAGATTAGAATTTTTTAAATTTTTTTGTTTGTTTTCTTTAAACTGCTATTGTCTATCCAAAGGGTTTGGAATAAACAAGCCCCAATACCCTTCTGGTTAGTTATGTGCATATATTTCCGTTCTCCAAACCCTCAATCCACACACACACGCAAAGTCAATGCTTTGACCAGGAAATCCAATAAACTGTCGCTGTCAGTTGGGCTGGTGGACACCACACAGCCAGAGTTTAGCATTTCCACAATTTTCCTACTCGGTTTTTAGCCCACTTTGCTGCCAGTCAAACTGTAAACTGCAATATACAAAACGCATCCTGTAGCCAGAGGGGTTGTACTTTTTTTTCTCCATTTTATTTTAGAATATTTTACACCAAAATCATTTAGCAGACAATGACGACACTTGGCCATTGTCTCACAGCTGTTAACTGCTCCCGGCACATTCAAGCTGTTGTCGCGTATAAAGTTCCCAGCTTAAATGTGCCCAATCCAGTTGGTTGGATGCGTTGTTGTTGGTATTTAGGAATAAGTTACAAAATTTTATTCAGAGTGTAATTAGTGTGGATTTGTTTTTGTAAAAATAAATTCCATTTTGCTCTGCACTATTTTTCACTAGCAGATAGTTGGGCCAGAGAATGACTTTATGGACCCCCTATTTTTTGTACGTCTGATAAGCAAAATAAGAGCCGACAAAAAACATCAATGCTAGGCATCTTCTCTGTTGTGTGTTCTGTATTATGCACTGGCTTTAAAGTTGGATTGTAATCTTAAAGCTATAATTATTTGTCCTGAAGAGCAATAAAGATCCGACAAAAAACACCGAAGTTAGGCATCTTCTTCTTTGTGTGTTCTGCGTTCTCCTATTTCCTGTTACGGTATGCCCTGGTTTTAGAGCTTAGCTTAGTCTAGAAAAAGGTAAATCTTGAAACTTTAACTAAACAAAGGGCAAATGTATCTGTGAAGGCTTCAACTACTTTGCCTTTTTTCATTCATTTCGTGGTCTGTTTTCCTTTACCTTTAACAAGAGAGTCCTGGGCACAGTTAAAGCAACCCTTAACACAAGTAGAACTTTCCATATATGCTTACTTAGGAGCGACGGTGGTGTAATGGTAAGCATAGTTGCCTTCCAAGCAGTTGATCCGGGTTCGATTCCCGGCCGACGCACATTTAATAATTCTTTTGATGTGAAACATCTTTAACAAACAAACAAACCCAATACAAAGACAAAAACAAACACAAAAACAACGACAAAAGCAAAGTAAACAAAGACAAAAACAAACACAAAAACAAACACAAGAACAAACACAAAAACAAAGACAATAACAAAGACAAAACAAAAAACAAACACACAAAAAGACAAAAACAAAGAAAAACCACAAAAAAAAAAACAAAGACAAAAACAAACACAACAAAACTCACAAAATACTGAGTATCTAACATTTATCATCGAGTACTTAGACCCAAATATTTAGAATCGAGTACTAAGTACCAAATACTTAGTCTCTAATCCTAAGTATCGAATACTTAGAATCGATTACGGAGTATCGAGTACTTGGAATCGAATAATAAGTATCGAGTACTTAGTATCGAGTAATAAGTATCGAATACTTAGAATCGGGTACTGAGTATCGAGTGCTTGGTATTGAGTAATACGTATCGAGTAATTAGAATCGAGTACTGAGTATCAAATACTGAGTATCGTGTACTTAATATCCAGTACCAAGTATCGAATACTTAGAATAGAGTACTGAGTATCGAGAACTTAATACTGAGTATCAAATACTGAGTATCGAGTACTTAATATCGAGAACTTAGTATCAAATACTTAGAATCGACTACTATTACCCAATGACCGACAAAATGACCAACTTTGTGAGGTGCAGACTTATCGTAAAGACGAGCCCATTTTTTTCAGGCTTCTCGTGAACAACCGATTCACTAAACGGTTTCGTCTGAACTCAACAAAAAGTTTCACATCGTTTTTTGCAAGGCTTAATGCTTTTGTAGAGACTAAACAACTGCTCAGGAATTAATCTGGCTTCCGTAAGGGATATTCTACCGTCACCGCATTTTTGTTCTGATTCAGTTGCAAACTCTTTCTGGAAAAAACTTTTTTTTTTTAGACTCAAAGCTGCCCTTGACACCATTCACCGAAGATGTCTGTTAAAAATTGATCCCATGGGTTATCAACTAAATGATCAATTTTGAAGCTTATACTATTGAGACTCATTGTGGCAATACTCTATCGGATGGTTTCAAACAAATCTCGAGTAAAACAAGGTTGTTTACTGAGTCCATTGCTTTTCGCTTTTTTGTGGATGATATATCGACAGAGCTCGGGGAGTACAATTTGGAGACGAACCTAAAAATTCTAATGTACCTGACGACATGGTGTTATTTGCCGGAGCCCACAAGATCGAAAATGATTGATGCCCATGCTTTGCCAAAAGTGAGCCTTAGGACAATACTAAGTCAAAGTAATGGTAGTTCGACAGAGACCGCCTAGCTAAATTGGAGAGTGAGCTTAAATGGCACTCGCTTGAAAAAGTACGAAATATAGAATGTTTGGGGAACTCAAAGAATTTGTTTGGAGCGAGGTCTGGGGATATGCCAAATACGAACGTCTGTACTTTGTTAAAAAGGTTTTTATCTCCCACAAAACACCCTCTTATGCCATTCTGAACGGACTTCCATATCTATCTCTGAACACATTTTCGATACATAAAAAATAAAAATGAAGAGAATAGCTGCCCTGTCTTGTTGTGAAATCACTTTTGGAGAGCGCATTTTTCAAATCTAGCTTCTCGGGATTTTGAATCAACCTGATCTTCGTGCCCGATACTTGAGCATCACCCATGACCTTCTACAAGCAATCGATAAAAAGCTCGAGATAGCTTTGAAGTCTCTACTAACAAGTCGAACTCGCTACATTTATACCCACTGATTCCAAAACTAGTCTCGATTTGGCTCCATCAGCTTTTGTTTTAAAGATATGGCGAAAAAACCATTTCGTCGAAGTTTTGTCACTCTAGCATTTATGGAGGCCACACTAGGTATATAAATCTCGATTTATGAGCTATATGCGACAAAGCACATATTATCGCATAAAAAATGAAAAGCGCAATAAAAGTATAGCGGAGTGTGTCTTAATGTGTCCTAAGTGTGCCTCTAAAGTCAAACAATACTTGATTTATGACATTTTTACAAAATTAATCATCACTTCAAAGCTAGCGCGGTTATTGAATCAATATTTTAGACACTTGAGCATGTAGCCAAACATTTGAGCTAATTTTGTGGTTTTTATCGCACTTTAAATAGCTTATTTGGCAAAGTAACAGCCTGTTTTAGACGAAAATACATATTTTTTTATGGGAGGACAACTAGATTCGTACTTTTATTTTTAATAGAAACAATCCAAAGGCTACTTGATTCATCATAGAATTTGTGAAAAAGACAGGCTGTAAACAAATAACATTCAGGGAGTATAAAGTAAAGCACAACCGCAAAAATGTGAAAGGCGAAGCATATCGTATCAAGACCCCGTAAGTGTTAGACACATTACACTTTTTTTTTTAATTTTACTGTAAAAGGCCACTGCATGCCCATCGCTGGTATATATTTGTCTTCATTCACAAAACGCTACAGTCCAGATAAAAAACCTGAATCCCCATAAATGACAAAGCTTGGCAAATTATCTAGATCATGAATGTTTCAAACAAATAAAAAATTTGACTAAATCCATAAAAATGCCATAAATATCCCGACTTCCCTTTCCCGTGTCAAAAAAACAAAAGCAGCTTACGCAGCTCCCTTCCCTCCCGAGTTAAAGTTATCATAGGCGACATCAATCTTCGGCAAGGAACAAAAAAAAACCAAAACAAAACAAGAAAATGCTAAGGCAAACAATTGACAAATCGGCGTTTCCGTTTCCTGTTGCCGGCACACGTGAGCATAAATTTGACAGGCCATGTGTGCGTGTCTTATGGAGTGGGACTTTCAAATAGAAACATTAAGGTGAATAAAAAGGTATTGTGCCATGAAGGTTGATGAATTGAAGCATTTGAATTATGTATTATGTATATTGGAGGAACATGCTGGGGGGGTAATAAACGTTCAATTTGGGGTGAACAAATCGAGCGATCTGATCAAGATGTGGTAAGAATGTTTAATGAGCAAAGCCGAATCAATTGAACTGGGTGAAAGCTGCTGAAAGGTGGAAGGTGATTGAAATAAGTCCAACCGGAATGGATTTATGTGATTTATCAAGCATTACAATTATGTGTAAATAGTTAATGTATTATTATGAATTACTGGAAAATCCTTTCATACTGCAATCCATCCCATTAAAGTGACATTGATACTGGCATCGGATAAAATAAAATTCTCATCACGTTTGACGGAAATTTACACCAATCGCAGGTACTTCACACTTGCCATACACGTGATGTATGTGCATTTAACATACAATTACCAAGCCAATAATACGTGGCATACTTATGTGAGTCATGGATTGGAAATAATTTATATGATTGTGCGTGTTTAGTAGTACAGTATGGCTTTTATTGAAGCTGTTTAGGTTTTCATTGCTAGCAGTTTAAGATTGTAATGAAATTGGGTTCCGCGATGGGGGTAGAACTACCTAGGCTGAGCAAAAGAAATGACCTCTGAAACTGTTTTACCCGTTTTCTTTTTATTTATAAAAATAATTTCTCAATTGCCACATCTCTGCTCTCTTTGACGACCTCAGCTAATCGACACAAAATATAAACAAAACTTTTAAAGCGTATAATTGGGGGTGTCCCAGAATTCTAAAGTACCCGCTAAAGTGGAATTTTGCTACTTAATTTTGTTATCTGGTTAGAATTTGCAGGCGCTGACCTGCATGAAAATTTTAAAGCAACACCAAAAGGCAAGCTTTGTTGCAGTCCACTTCGTGTGTGTGTATGGCATTCTACTGTTTTAGAGGAAGGGCTTTGCCCTCTGCAACTAAACAGCAGCCAAGAGTTTAAATGCATTCAAACGCAAGTAAGAAAGTCGGTCACACCCGCCCATAATATACTCAGTACCTGCGAAAGTGTATGCTCAATAGCAGCAGAGAGCAGCGCTGCTTTCTTTTGCTCATAACTTGACTATCGTTTATTCAATCTTTCCCAGCGTTTTGGTGGATCGATAAATAAATCAAATTATAACTAATTATACTAAATTCATCTATTTACAATCAGGGGTGACACAGAAATCTCTAGAGATTTTGCCGTCGGTTGGTTTGCAAATCTCTCATAAAATCCGTCGGTGCTACACAATTTGAGAGATTTTGTTTTCTTTTTGGAAAGTCGAGGTAAAAGGTGATTGTATAAGATTACGGTCCAACTACAAAAACTGTGCTAAATCGCGCAGGTTCGTGAAGTCAATTTTGGTTGGTTTTTGTATTGGTTGGTTTGCCAAAATCTCCTAAAAAAAAACCAAAGAGGTTTCTGTGGCACCTAAGAATTGGTTTTCGGTTGGAAGAGGTTTCTGTGTCACCCCCGAATATGAGGATATGAGGTTTTTTCCAATTGTGGGATAGGCTGGGGTATGGCAAGAATTGAAAATAAAATTGATTTGCCTGCAAGTAGAGGGAGTTTATGTCCCATTCATGTCGATCCTCTAACCCTTGCCAGCTCTGTTCTTCAGAGGGACATGACTAAATAGACTCAGTTGTTTGATACTGTTCAAGAATATATTTATTAAATATTATAGGCTTTTCTTTTCTTTTAATAGGGTCAGAAAGATGCTTCCTTTTGGCTGTGACAAACATATGCACCAACCCAATATACTCTGTGTACCTTAGGTAACTACATGAATTTTAAATTGGATAGTTTCCTGTAACTGAAACCTTCGTGTCTTTCGTTATTGTACACTTGTGACTGTTTTTTTTTGCGACATTTTTTGATGGTTTAATTATCGAGATTTGGGTCAAGGTCGTTAAATTTATGTTGATTTGTATTTTTCAGACTTGTTACTGGTGGATTTCAGTTCAGTCAGAAGTCCAAGAAATGATTAAAGTTAAAATTAAAACCTTTCAACTATCTTACTATATAGCATTTCATGCTAAATTCGAAATGGCAAATTTATTTTATTTTAATAATATTTATTCCTAATTTACGCATAATTTTTTTGATACTCTTACTTTCCCTAGCAGTGACAACTCCGCTGACTGTACAATGCTCCAATAGTTACTTGTAATGAACTGTTTTATATTCTACTGCAAAAAAAGAGCTTCAAGTAATGTTCGAATATGGGAAATTCCCTTGGAACATGTTTGATTCAAGGAATTTTACAATGTCCAGCAACATGTTTGAGGTAGAACAAGTTGCTTGAAACCAGCAACCACCTGTTGCAGAATAAGGAATGTTAAAATTAAACAGCAAATAAATAATTGTTAATTTGCCGCCAAAAAATGATTTTTCTGATAGATTTAAAGTCTCAAAATTAGAACAATTAAAAGCGAGAGCGTAACTTCGATATACCCATTATTTAGGAGAACAAATGTTTAATACGGTGACACAGCCATTTCACTAAACAAACCAATTTAACACTAGGTCAATTCAACACATTCGAAAAGAGTCAGAAAATTACTCCGTACTAGAGATCTGCATGAGTGCACTCAAATTGTGAGCAACAATGAGTACTTAAGAATTTGACTCCATTTTTTAGTACTCAAACTTACCTGAATGAATTTTTTTTTTTTGCATTCGGTTACATTGAATTTGAAATTTTGAATACTCAAAACGACTAAATGTGACAAACGAATTGAATGAGTGAGTGAAAAGCAAAAAACTTAGTGTACTCAGATCACTCAGATGTTGTAAAGGCAAGTTTTAAAAAGCTAAAAAAATGTTTTTTAGTGGGAAAGGGAGCAAATAATAAACAAATTTCTTACAAAAAATAAGAAAGATAGTCGGTTAAGCCCGACTATAACAAATTCTGTACCTGTGAAGTGCTGCCCATCACCGTTGCGACCGGTGCTGCCCATAATTGTTTGTTTTTCTTATAACTCCAATATCGTTCATCCGATCTTTTAAATTTTTTCAACAGATCGATAAAGAATCCCGAATACTTAACACGTCCAGGAGGTTCGAACCGTCTATCTATAAAACTGTGGGAGAT
Source organism: Lordiphosa collinella (assembly GCA_018904265.1). Lineage (NCBI taxonomy): Eukaryota > Metazoa > Arthropoda > Insecta > Diptera > Drosophilidae > Lordiphosa > Lordiphosa collinella. The sequence continues at coordinate 129,866 of JAEIFV010000466.1, forward strand.
ATTACGTTTTTTCGGAGGCGGGAGGGGGCGTGGTGTTCAGCCCCCATAGAAATTTTGGCCAAAAGTCCCACTTTTTTGTTTGGGAAACCGGATAAAACGATTGTCGGAAATAATTAAGAATACTTATAGCTATTTTATGCCAAAATTTGGAACATTTTTACAAATTGGGTTTTGAATGGTAGCAATTCAAAGTTGAATTTTCTTAAAATTGTTCCAAAAAAAAGAAAATTAATATTCAAAACTAGGAAAGAAACATCTTCTAGAGTTTGATTGTATATTTTCGACTACGGAAAAGACTTCAATAAAAAATTATAAAAATGTTTCCAATTCTATTCGTTTTCATAAAAAATGGAAAAAGTCTTAAATTTTGTGGGTTTTTTTACATTTGGCAACTTTGACTTATGAGTGCCCGCGAGTGCCACTGGGTATTCACTCGCAACATGACTAATTATTTTCTTTGAATATTGTACTATAGCTGGAGGTATGCGCTTTTGCGCGGTTTTGCTTTGGATTTAATAAAATCGCTTTTAAAAATGTATCCCCATTTGCCATCCAGCCAGTTTCAATTTTCTAGTCAGCCGAAAGTATGCTTCCTCTTTTTTAAAACTTCGGAATTTGGACCATGAAGCCAAACTGTGAGAGCTAAGCTATTTTTATTCCCATGGATTATAATGTGGAGCATACTTTTAGAAGCACGGAATTAATTGTTAAAATACATACTAAAACTATTTTTTAATTAATTAATTTTTTACTTTTAATTTTTTGATTTAAGAATCCAATATAAAGAACAGGTTAAATAAATGAAAATAATGGTGAAAGTAATCCGATTGACTGAAAATCCATAACTGGGTGAGCAGTCAAAGTTAGTACCATTTTGGGTCAATAACTCATAAACGACTAATCAGATCATGACAATTTTTTAAAAGTTTACTTGTATGTACCTCTCTGCAAAATTTGGCTTAAATATAATTACGAGTTTTTTTTTTATTAATTAAAAAAACCAAAATGTTGAAAAATTTTCCAACTTTGATTTTTTGGATTATCAATATGTTATAAAATTTTTAATTTTTTTTAAAACTATGTGCGTTAAGTTCAACCTTTTAAGAACATTTCGTAAAAAATTTCTTCCTAGCTAGTCTGATGTAGAAATTACAGAGTTTTGGCCAAAAAATGAGATTTCTGGCCCACAGTGCAGCGCATAAAATATTTCGAAGCTGGGTGTGCCCTTCTGGTGGGATGTTGCTCGGGACAGAGGCGAGTGGCGGGCATTAGTTGCAGTGGCCGAGACCGTAAAACGGTTGTGATGCTATTATCAGGCCAAAGAAGAAGAAGAATTTAAATATGGATTCGGAAATGCTTCCTTCTGCATGTTACATACATTTCCACGACCGAAGTATATCCTATTATTCCTACAAGTAACGGCTGAATTATAACATAACGACCCTCTATAAAGTTGGTCAAAATATTGGGGAAAAAGATGGAAAAGCAGTGTTTCCCTTTGGTAGCCCCAGGGGAAATCATGCATCACTGATTGTTAGAGAGAGACGGTCACATTTTTCATACTCTCTTTTTGGGAAACACTGGTACAAAGTTGACGTTCGGTTTCGAAATTTCGGAACTGCTGTGTCCACCTTTGCTCTCACACTTGCGCCTACTGACTTAGTTCTTTCAGATAGTTTTATTTTTTAAAATTCGATCCATAAATTGTTATGCCTGGAGATAAAATACATTGATCCAAAGACAAATCAGTTCCGATCATCCTCATAAGAAAGGAAAGGCTATAGAAGTGGGGAATTCTCTTCTTTTACCTTGAACCTAATGTAATTGTGCAACAAACCATCCCCTGCTCGATATCATAATATCAATTAAAATGAGAAAAAAAAGAAAATGCAATTCGACCTTCCCACGCCTCATGGTTAATAATCCCATGGTGAATTGCCAATTCGTAATTACGGTCCCATTAATTTGAAGCATCATTAAAAGTCAATTACCGACCAGAAACCTTAGCTTGAGCGAATTTGCAGTGCGAAAGGTTAAATGAAACATACAAAAAGTACGAGATCATAAAATGGAATTGCAAGTGCAATTAGCAGGGGAACTGTGATAATTACAGGTGAAAAGTCAGACAATGCAAAATGTTTAACGACTTTGAATTTTTTTCGCAATATTAAAACATAATCAATAACGCAAATATCATCAACTGGAGTCAACTCCATAAATTACAGCTCCCTTGCCACCCCATTGTAAACATTAATAAATCAGTGGCGGGAAAATTTTGCAGTCGATAGCATTTTTTATGATGCCATCAACGCGGCTACTCGTACAACTATGCCAGATGTCAACTGCTCCTGGTCCCAAACTAAGGGAACAACCGTAAAGGAAAGTTGTAAATGGAAATGACGCGGAAGCGCTAGGGACAATGACGGACGTCAACGATGACGAGAGTTTGATGTTGACATCTCGGTCTCCTAGGCAGGCGCCTTGGCGTGACGGAAATGACATCTCTCCATGGAGGTGACACTGACTGGCAAGTGGAGCGAGCGTTAGTAGCGGAAACGGAAATTTAAAGGCAAATGGCTAAAAACGGACAAAACAAGAACTAGGCAAAATGCTAATCAAGATGGGAAACCAAAGCAAAGTGGGAAACCTGAAGCATGACCAGGAAATGTTTGTTAAGTGGCTAGAGAGGAGGGATAAAAAGAGTCTGCTGAGTGAATTGTTCAAAGAGCACAAGTCAAGCAATTGTCTTAATAAAATAATATGGCCACAATATAGATTTAATTTATTTGTATAAAGAAAACAATGGTCGTCTTTCAATTTAGGCAAGATTTGCCAAAGTGTGATGCCGGGGAAATTTAAAACGAGAGCGTAAGTTAAAGTCGGTCCTGCCCGACTTCGATATACCCGTTACTCAGGGCAATTAGTGTTTAATAGTCTTTCCCTATGTTAATTAACAGAGCATTAACATTAATGTGACCATTTCAACATTATGGGAACAACAAGCGGAAGTAGCGCCAAAAAGTATGCAACGTTTTTATAACCTTTATAACTGCCAATAGACAATAGGAGTCTACATACAAAATTTGGTGGCTCTAGCTCTTCTAGTCTCCGAGATACAGACGACGGTCAACGGCATGGCTATATCGACTAAGCTGTTGATGCTGATCAAGAATATACACACTTTATGGGCTCGGAGATGCATCCTTCTCGCTGTTACTTACTTTTGCACAAACTTAATATACTCTATGTTCTTCTGGTAACGAAAAATTTTAGAAATCGCTTTAAAATTTTCAAGTCTTTTTATAGGGATTAATTATTTTGAATAGTAGTCCTTAAACTTATTTCTTAAAAAAGAAAATTTTTACTATTTCTTATATTATAGTTGTTTTAGAAAAAATTTATTAATTTTAAGAGTAAACACGTGCGTGCGAATCTTGTCTATGTCTATTTTTTTTTATAAAAATTATAATTTTGTTCGAACGAGAGGAGAAAAATTCTGAACCTATATATAATAAAACGTTAAACATAATACTTACTGAATGTCTTAAAATTTTTCTGTTTTAAGAAAATACCTTCTATTATTAGAAAATTTGTCTCTATATATTTTGATATTTCTATGATTCGAAATTCTATTCTATACCTTTTTAAAAATTTAATTTTAAAATTATTTTTCTAAATTTTATAGTTATTTCAAGATTTTAATTTTATTAATTTGGATTTATGAGTGTACAGAGTATAAAAAAATCAATAAATTTATTTATTAATCAATTTAATCTCTACAAATCGCTTTCGTCCTAAAAACAACACAATTCGTATGGGAATTGGGTCGTTTGGGATCGGAAGTGATTTGAACAACATATTAAAATATTCAAAATGTAATTTTCTGTGAAGTAAATTCATTTTCGTAGTCTATGAAAAATACTTCCAATGTTTTCTGAATCATTTGATAAGCTGTGGAGTCAAATATTTTTTAAAACAGAGGCTATAATGTGGATATTCCATAAATTCCATAGATTCTATCCCCAGCCAGTTCCCCAAAACCGATCAAATAACAGAAGAAGTCGCTAGACCGTAAGTCCAATTTTTCCAAGTCTATAACACTGTGTGCAAAAAACAAAAAAACCTGGTGGGACCCTGTTTAATGTTCGTAGATTTTTATACTGAATTTTTATCATAATTTTGAATAAGGTAAATCTTTTTTGACAGCACTTATACGCCAACTTTTCATATATCTTTTTATTTCTTCCTTTTAATTTAGGTCTTTAAGATACCTTGACTTCTTTTTTCTTTCTTGAGTATTTGCTCGTAATTTTGTTTTTTTTTTCTTTTTCTTTTCGTTTTTTGATGTTTGTTTTTGTTTTTTGTATAGAAATTCTTCGTTAGTTGCTTTTTCTATCTATTGATTATTAGTTTTTCGAAAGATTTTCATATGTGGTGTTTAGTACTGTCGACCTTTTATTTTTGTTTTTGATATTTTTTATAGTTTGATAGCGTACTATAACACCTTGTCTGTCTTTTTGTCGTCGTCTGTCGTCGTCTGTCTATTAATAAAGATCTCGATGGTATGAGATAGGTTTGACATTCGGAACTAAGCTTGTGCTTACGGCAGAGCATCTTTCATTATTGCGCCCCTCCCGCCCCTTTGAAGTCATATCTTCGGTTTTATAGATAAAGGTTCGTACTTTGGACTATTTATAATCGATTCTTTATGGTCCCCAAAGATTGGTAAAGATCGGAGAAATAGTCAATATAAGCGAAGAACTTTCGCTGCGGTAGCAGCATTGCTTTCCCTACTGTCTATTTACACTGGTACTTTTGTGTAAAGAGTTATTCAGGGTGGTCCCACTTTCCTACTTGTTTTAAGTGTTTGGAATTTGAAATAACTCAAAATAATTTCTCATTTTAAAAACTCAGTCAAATGTCAATTCGTTTGAAAGCGACCTTAAATAGTTTAAAAATTGTAAAAACTTTAACATTTACGAAATGGATCGCGATTCGCTTGAAGAAAGTTGAGAAAAATAAAACATATTTCCAAAGTGGTGAGTCCTCTACTCAAACTGTGCGAAATTTGGAAAAAAAAAACATTTAACAAAAACAATGTTCCGAAAACTCAGTTTGTGGATCAATTCGTAAAGTGAGTTCGTGAAAATGGAATGTTGGTGGATAAACCAACCCGTTTACGTACTCGTCCGGTGCGCTCTACCGAAAACATTGCTGCGGTTGCTGAAAATGTGCGTTAACAACCATCGACGTTAACTCGCGCTACCGCGCAATATTAAGTGATTGGTTCTTCGAGGAAATTGAAGCGGAAGACGTTACGTGCCACACAGCGCACTCCACAATCGATCTTCTGCGCCCTATCTTTGAAAATCGAATAATCAGCAAATATGGAGATGTGAATTGGCCGCCAAAATGCTGTGATCTGACACCGTTAGACTATTATCTTTGGGAAGCGGTCAAGAACAAATGTTATGCTAACAATCCTTAATTAATTGATGAGTTGAAGAACGAGATTCGTGTTCTATTGCTGACATACGTGCCGAAACAATTGAAAATGTTCTCAAAAGTTGGGTGGATCGAATGGGCTACTGTTAAGACAGCATGGTGGTCATTTGACCGATATAGTGTTTCATAAATAAATGACTTCAACCAAACCTTTCCAATAAATGTTCAACCTTTGAAAAATATCGAGCCTTTTTCTTATAGCAAAATTAAATTCCAATTTTTAAAAAGACCACCCTGTATTTGTTAAAACGAAATTGTAGATTCGAAACAGGTTCAGGTTCAGCTTAAAAGTCGGAATTCCGGGTTCGAACCGGTTAGGTTCAAAACGCGGTTTCGCCCTGCTGATAACGCTAATGACAATAAACTCTAGTAATACCAAAAAATTGTTAAATATTTCTTTTTTAAAAAGTCTTCTTCTTCTTTTTTGGCCATCACAACCGTTTTACGTTCTCGGCCGCTGCCACTAATGCCAGCCACTCGCCTCTGTCCCGAGCGACATTCCACCAGAAGGACACTCCCAGCTTCGCAATGTCTCCCTTCACCTGGGTGCGCCATCTCCGCTTTGGTCGACTAGGCGGGGAATGCCTCCCAACTCTATCGCATGCCGATTGTAACACGCTTTGCTGGAGCGTTATCATCCATACGGGTAACATGTCCTATCCAGCGCAGCCGCTGTTGTTTTATGCGCTTGACTAGGTCAGTGTCCCCATAGAGCTCATACAGCTCGCGATTCATTCGTATGCGAAATTCGCCGCCAACGTTTAGAGGTCCATAAATCCTCCGAAGAACTTTTCTCTCGAACACGCCAATTGCCGCCTCATCCTCTTTTGTCATTGTCCATGCTTTTGCGCCGTATAGCAGGACTAGGATGATAAGCGACTTGTATGCGCAATTTTCGTTTTCCGAGAGTGGGTTGCTCTTGAACTCCTTATTGAGCCCGTAATAACATCGGTTTGCAAGAGTAATTCTTCTTCGGATTTCCAGACTGGTGTTGTTGTCGCTGGTTATCGTCGTTCCGGTGACAAATTCCTTAACAACCTTAAAGTTGTAGTCTCCCATTGCAACAGATTGTCTAAGCGTAGACTCACTTTTTAAAAAGTCGGTCTCGGTTTTTTTGGGATATTTTTCTCAATTGTCGACGTGGATTAGTTCTTTGTATGGCGATAAAGCATCATCAGAAACCACTGTATATTGCTGGTATTGTGAATTAAATCGTGATCGTAGTACGCTCAGCGACGAATTCCGAAAAGGTCGTTCAAAATCGGAAAGCTTCGATTGTCTGCGTGAACATATTTTCAGTAAAAAAGGTTTGTTCGCCAATCACTTAAAAAATTTCTAGTGTGGATTGGTGCAAAGAAATGCTGAAAAAATACGATCGCGGTCACAGGTGACGCATTATTTGTTCGCGCACGAAACACTGCAAAGCAAATGTTCGCCCGTTTCTTCGGCCGAACGGGTCATGTGGCCCGCTTGAGTGGTTCACGACCATTGTATGTCCAAACATAAACTGTGTAAAATACAAATCTAAGCCATTTGAACTATGTACGTCGCTAGTTGCTTTGAACCTTGAATATATATGAAAATCTGTGCACTGCCATGGGAGCGCAAAGTCTTCCAAATGGCAAACACAATATTTTTAGTTTAATTATCATTTCATTTCATGAAAGCGTATAAAATATTAAAATAAACACTAATAAAAGTGTCCCTGGCATGTAAATACATTGTGGAAATTTCAAAATTGCAGCTGACCAGAAAAGTATAACACAAAATTTTAAGTACCCACACAGACACATACACACACACACACACCCACGAAAACCCACAAATATGCAAACACAGACTTGTATTTTATTGGACCACCGAATTTGCATTGCATTTGGCTGGCTGCTTGTTATTTTATTTTCTATTATGGCCAACATTGCGGTGGACTTGGTTAGTTGACAAGGGAGCTGGGATTCATTTAATAAATACATTTTTAATTGTGTCGAGTTGACAGAGTTTCGTCACTGTTTTGAACTGTATTTTTTCAATATTATGTTAAGCAAATTTTTCGCTTTAAAAATAGCATATTTTTTTCTACAAATTCAGATAGCCACATGCTAGTCAAAGTTTTGTGAGAAATTGCCACACCACTTCCCACTATAAATAATTCATAGAAAAATCTATGAAATGGCAACCCGAAATGCCATATTCTTGAATTTGTTAAACATTTTTTACAGCCCCTTCCGTTGCTTGGTAAGAATTTCGGGTAGAGAACAATAACAACTGACTTACCAATGGCCCAAGTGCATTTGCCAAGCAGTTTTCACATTTGGATCCGGTGCAGGCGAGGGCAATGCAATCAAAAATGAGAATTTCAATGCATAGAATAAATATATTGACTGACATTGGTTGAAAACTTGGAAAATACCAGTTGTGTATAAAAGATGCGTTGTGGGGGTAAGTACTACCCAAAATGGACAAGAGCTAATCTAGTCAAGCAATTCTGGTAAATGTCTATTTGGAGGGATTCAGCACGAAAACCTACACAAATCGGTTACTAATTACCAGTTTATGATTGCCAGAAGCAGGAAATAAAAGGTAAGACTCTTAGAAGATCGGATATTTTTTAAAATTTTTTATTTACTTACCCATTTGGTCATCAGTTTATTGTGTCTCCAGACCAAGCAAAGCTGGAGCGATAAAAGTCATCGACATTTTTATTAACGCCTGCAATAAGCACTAGTGATGCTTTAAACATTAATCTATAAATAAATTCACATATTTTATTTTATTTTATTTTTAAACCATTTTGCAGCCCTTAACTTGGCCAAGAAGTTTCTGGAAGTCGCAGTCATATGAAACTGCATACAAAATTATCCAAAACATTTGCCAACAAAACTTGTTGGATGATCTAGAAGTTTACAAAAAGTTTGAAATAACTTTGCCAAACTTTAAATGCAAAAACCCCATACGAAATGTAATAGAAAAAAAGAACCACTTTATCCACTTGAAACTTAATTTTTCTTACTAAAAGTTTTCATCGCCTTTTTATGTTTAATAGGGCAGTTTGATGAGTCAGTGAATTTGTCAGTTGATATATTTACTTGAAACCTAAACCGCCAGCCTCTCCGCAGAAACCCCCTCCGTTGCAACGACGGCACTTGGGTTCATTCTGATGACGCTATTGCGGATGCTTTTGCTCGTGACCTGGAGAATAGATTCACGCCCTTTGATTTTGCTACCCGCCACGAAGAGCAGATCACCATATCGCAATTTGGTCTCGCATTTGGTCCATCATGTACTATCCGTCCCATTAATGAGGAAGAGATCAAAGAACAGATAAAGCCATTAAGGCCTTGCAAAGCCCCTGGATTGGATGCTGTTGACGGAAAGGTAGTCAAATCTCTCCCAAATGAGGCAATTTCCTTATTATGTCGGCTGTTTAACGCTGTTTTGGAAGTTGGTCATGGTACCGAAAAAGGACAAGGACCCACATAATGTAGACTCTTACTCGTCCTATTAGCCTCCTGCCTACCTTCTCTAAGATTTTTGAGCGACTTCTTCTAGCAAGGCTTTTGACAATTGACTATTTTGAGAGTGCGCTTCCAGATCACCAGTTTGGATTTCGAAGCCATCACAGTGCAGTAGAACAAGTTCACAGAGTAGTTAATCATATCCTCGATGCCTTTGAGAAAAAGAAATAGATGTACTCCAAGCCTTCGATAGAGTCTGGCATGAGGGTTTGATGTATAAATTGAAGCCGATACTTCCGGAGTGTCTGTGGAGATTTATTGATTCTTTTTTGAAGGACAGAGCATTCTCTGTTGAAGTGCGTGAAGCGCGATCCTTGTTACATCCTATTCGAGCTGGTGTCCCGCAAGGAAGTGTTCTTGGCCCTGTTTTGTACACAGTGTATACTGCTGATCTTCCATATCTTGATATCCAAGGTTCACTTACTGCCACCTATGTCGATGACACTGTCTTTTTGGCTTCAAGCAACAGTCGCAGATCTGCCTCTAGAAAAGCTCAAGAATTTCTCGACGAATTTGAATGTTGGGCCTCACGATGGAATATAGGTGTTAATGTGGAGAAGACGTAGCATGCTACTTTTACACTTCGTAGGGGCAATACTTCTCGACTCACTTTGGACGGAGCTCGAATTGCCCTTAAGAACACCATAACGTATCTAGGTGTTACACTGGACAGGGGGCTCACTTGAAGACTCCACGTTAACCGGGTGTTTGGCTCTGCCCGTTTAAAACTCCGGAAGATGGACTGGTTACTTCGGCCAGAGAGTGGCCTTTCCCTTAAAGCTAAAGTCAGGCTTTTTAAGACCATAGTCCTCCCTACTCTTAACTGGGGTACAACCTGCACCACCACCATTAAGAGAGTTAAAGTTTGTGTAAGTAAGGCTCTTCGACGAACTTTAAACGCGCACCGTTATGTATGTAATACCACCATATTTCGGGACTTAGGCATTCCCACTTTATTGGAAACCATTGAGAAATATTCAAATCGATACAGGGTGCGGTTAGTTTCTCACAATAATCGACTTGCAACAATTCTAACAAGGCCCATTCGTCGGCCTAGGCTGAACAGAATCCACCCAGCGGATTTGTGGATATTTGGACGAGCACCTAGCGGTCGCCTTATTTAATTTGATTTATTATTGAATTCTTTCAGCATGAAAGCGTTCAAATGAATGCGAAGCATGCTTCAATAAAAACTATTTCAAAAAATCCCTGCATACATGATTAATTTTTAATCTTCTCCGTGTTCGTATGTTCGTTACAAAAAGACCTTGAGACATGACCAAGCCGTTCCTAAAGTGAGCGCAAAATGTTTATAAGACAAAACTCAAGTTGCCAAGAAACTAAAATCGCTTACCTAGCAATCGGCCTACTAATGAACCCCATGCGAGAACCACCAGCGCGGGGCACTAGGAAATAAACATGCTGCTGCTGCTTTCAATAAGATCTCAATTACATTTATTATCCTCTCAGTTCATTCAATCACTGAAAATAAAATTAATCATCAATATAAAACACAATATCCCAATTTGCCTCCATAAGTATCATCAATAAATTGTACTGGCTAATCCAAAAAAAAAACTTTCTCTCTAATTGGAAATAAAAACTCTCATTTCGCATTCATTAAATCGCTTTGACCAGGTTTTTGCTTGTCTCCCAACTCGAATTTTTTGCTGCTGCTGCCCGCATTGAATTTCTATATAAAAAATTTACTGTCCATATTTATTTATTTCACTTTTTATGTCGATTTTTACGACAGTTTGATGTTGTGAGTGTGTGTGTGTGTGTTGCTTTGGGCTTTTGGGCAACAATATTCAATATTCAATTGCAGAGCAAGAAAATGCGCAAAACTGTCAATCATTGTGACAGTTGTTATTTCATATTTGGTTGAATGGCTAAATAGTTGAACTAAACTTTTTAATAAAACGTACCTCAAAGAACAAAAACAAAATACAAATACGAATCATCTGAATGTGTGTGTGAAAATATATACAAAATCCAGAGAAATAATTCATTTGGTTTACCCTTTTTTATTTGTTCACATAAGATAAATGGGTTCTGCGCTATAATAAAATATTTATGCGAAAGTCCAGAATAAAAACGTTTTACGTATGTGACACTATGCTAGCTTTTGTCTCTCGCAGCAATTGACTGATGGACATTTGATGGAAGAGTTTTGCCTCACGTTTGCGCCTCGATGGACGTGCCAAAATTGAAAATTGCTGTCCAAAATCCCTTTGCTGGTCTAGAAATGGCGTCGCATTTTTGGGCAAACATTTATTGTGGTAAATAGTGAACAGTTTTTTTAAGCGCAATGTGTAGCATGCTGAATCGATTTTGTGAATGTAAATTGTTTGCTTTCTATTCACTCAGGAATAGATTTGAGGTGAGAAATGTCTGGCGAGTAATTTATTTCAGTTGTCTGAGGTCCCGAAAATAACAAAAAATACAGTCTGTGACTTTTTATGGGAAGTATGTAGATAAAATAAAGTAAAATAGTTCAACGTGTTTGTTTGCCGTCTCAGGTCAAGGATTGATTATAATTCAATAACACAGCCCAACAGTGATTTTGCTGCAGGTCTATTTTGATCAGATTATGTTAATATACATAGATTATAATGAACAAAACTGCATCATTGGTTTTTCAACAGAAATCAACAAAGTTTCTGTACATATGGACGGCATGGTTATTCAGACGGACTGTTTCGAAGGCCTCCCGGCACATTTCATTTGTGAGCTGCAACGCTGACACACCATCAAGCCATTTGCAATTATCTATTTATTTCAAACTAAGCAGAGAATAATAGCTTGAGAACTTCAAAAATGCAAGATCCCATAGTTCTATCTCTAGCAGATTTTAGATTTTGAAGGTTTGAAGAAATTAGTTCGAAGGAAAATAATCTTAAAGTGACTAAAGCTTTAAAATTTTTCTAAACTTAATGGAGATGTGTACTGCGTATGGAGTACTGAGTTTCGAGTACTAAGTATCCAATACTGAGTATCGAGTACCGAGTATCAAGCACTGACTATTGAGTACTGAGTATCGAGAACTGAGTATTGGGTTATGCATATGAAATATTGAGTATCGAGTACTAAGTAATGAGTACTGTGTACCGAGTACTGAGAATCGAGAACTGAGTCACGAATACTGAGTATCCAATAAGGAAAATCGACAACTGAGTATCGATTACTGAGTATTGAGCACTGAGTATCGACACTGAGTACCGTATGCTGAGAATCTAGAACTGAGTATCGCGAACGAATACTGGGTATCGAGTTTTGTGTATGAAGTACTGTGTATCGAGTACTGAGTATCGAATACTGAGTATAGCGAATGAAGTCACGAATACTGACTATCCAATACTGAGTATCGAGAACCGAGTATCGAATTCAGAGTATTGTGTACACCCTTACTGAAAAAGCTGGAGCACAGCTTATACAGCATGCCCCTGCAAACATTTTGTCGTGTTACTTATCTCTTATCGATAGTTTGAGGGGAGAATTTGGGATTAATTTGGCGATTTAAACAAACAAATTACATTAGATATCGCATTTTCATCATCTTTTCATCATTCATCGTGGCCGGGTGGCTCAGCGGCTAGTGTGCGCGACCGCTGTGCAAGAGGTCGTGGGTTCGATCCCGCCTCGGAACATCTAATGAAAAGTTTTTTCCCCCAGCTTTGTAGTAATTAGCCATGCAAAAGCATCTCAAACTGCCATTCGGATTCGGTGTTAAACTGTAGGTCCCTTTCTCTCAGGGATGCAAACCGATAGGAAATAAGGACTGGTTCAGTTCAGTGGTTCACATAGTTTTTGAACCACCGGTTCGGTTTATTACATGGTTTTTGAAGCCAACTGACGGTTTCGGTTCGGCTCAGTGGTTCAGTCTTTATTATAAATTTAATGAAAGCCAGTTTCTTTTTTATCCCCGATCTTCCCTAAAATCTGCGCGGAAAGGAATGTTCTTGGATGCCGAAAATCTCTAAAATCCCAACCCTTAAAGCCCATCCTTAAGTTTAACAAACAAATATTTTCATAATTATATTTATCGCCCTTATTCCCGCCGAACATAAACACTTAAGGATTATGCTTTAATCTGTTAGAAAATGTATTTCTTTTCAGACTTTCGATGGTGAGGCAGTACAAAGTTGTCAAAAACGCATTTCTGTTCAAGGATCGTTTTTTATTTGGCCGAGTCTCAAGCCCTAAGCCATGTCTTAAGTATAAAGTCCTAGTTTGCTCTAAAGACTGCTCGAAAACATATTTTTCCGAAGTTTCAAAGGAAAAGCAGTCCGATAACATGTTAGAAACTCCATTATTTTGTTGGATCGCCCTTAATTTCACTTTATATCAACTCCTAAAGCCTTTTGTGGAGTATAACGTCGCAATTTACCCTGAAATCTTCTCGGAAAGTCATTTTTTTAGACTTTTGAAGTTGCGGCGAGTCCAAAACTTCTTTTTGTTATAAGATTACCCTTCACTCCACCAAACCCTAACCCTTTAAGCCCATTTGAAATATAATGATTTCTAAAGCAATATGAGACTTTTTGAACATTTCAATACTGAATTCCTAGTGAATTGAAAAGTTTGATTAGTTGGATGTGCTTTCTTCGTCCATAATGATATCATTTTAATAGAGACTCGACAGACTAATGAGAATATCGTCCCGTAAAGCAAATGATATAAGCAAACAAATCGATTAGCAACTTCCAAAGAAGAAACGTTTACTTACGACAGGCATTTTCAGAGGTTGGTGGACAATTGCATGTTTCAAAATGGTTGGGTGCTACATAAATCCGGTATTAATAAGGACTTATCGTAGCAACTCGATCAAAACTCCCAAAATTTGTGCGTCTTGAGACTTGTCAGTGAACTGAACCGAACCGAACCGTTTTCATTTGTGGTTTTCGGTTCGGTTCAGCATTTTTGAAGGGACGCCGGTTCGGTTCACCAGCTGAAAATAGCGGTTCGGTTTGGTTCGGTTCGGTTCAGAACCGGTTTGCATCCCTGCTTTCTCTTGTGCTTAAATTGGAAGCGCACAAGCCAAGAGATTGAGAAAAGCTCGGCTTTGGCCCTTTGGGGCTGTGTCAAGTCATTTTACTCATCGCATTTTCATCATACAATGGATAAATAGGCGATATGTGGGATCGTTTTTTTCATCCAATCGTGAAATTGGCGGTACATTGCTTATAAATCACTAAGCAGACCCAAATTTCAGTTGTCTCTTTTATGTTGAGATTTTCCGGAATTCAAACTTGAGAATTACAAGTGGTGTAATCCTTGCGCTACGCTAAAAAATATATATTGTTAAATACTTTTAGGCAGTTGGTAGATTCAATTAATTATAAGTAACATCTTGACGTGTAGCAACCAGCGTGCGAGTTGGTGCAACTGGTTGAGACGGCATTCCAATTGGGTTCAGCTCAACGGCCCCGAGTTCAAATCTTAGAGTAAGTATAAATTTTAAAATATAAATTTATGTAGTTCATTGATTTGAAGAAACCTATTCCTATCCCCAGGAAGAAACTTTTTTCCCCTCAGAAAAGACATTTTTATCCCCAGGAAGAAGGGCTTGCTGGGTAAAATTGTGTTTCTCCAAATATTTTCATTGCAAATACTGAACTTATAATCAGATTTCCCGTCGTAAAGAGCTTAGCTCACTTTTTTTTAAACACTTCCAAAATGTCAGAATTCGAAGCAATTCCAAGACTTGATGGAAAGAAAAATCCTAATTACATTCAAAAATAATAAAGTTGTTTTATAAAACAAATCTACTTAAAATTTACAAGCACAGATTATGTCACTCACCTCATCATCAAGCCAAATTTTTCCATTTTGCTCCATGGAAAACATTTCCTTATTTATTAGCTTACTTCAATTTGTTTATAGCAATATGTAGCATACTTATATGGGCAAAATATTATATTACGCTCCCTGTCAGACTCAAGGGCAGTTTCCTTTCACATTTTCTTTTTGAAAACAAAATGAAATTGCCTTAAGCTTTCACATCTTAAGTACACCTTCGTGTTGTTCTTGCTTATTATTAAAATTTTTCCTATTAAGTTGCAAAAATTTATGTCGCATGTGTGATAAGCGTTTGAGTTTATATGTGAAGTAGGTAGAAGGGATGAAAAATATAAACAAAATGTATTAATATTTTTAATTAAAAGCAAACTACAAGCAAAATTTATTTTCTATGGTGACCTCAATTCCAATTTGATTGTCAAAATCTGGCAGAAAATTTTTGGTTCTTGGTTTTGAATTTACGCTCATTTGCATCCTTTCTTTTCGCATTCATCATACACACACACACACACACTCAACTGTTGACATCTTTCTTTTAAAAAGGTTAATTGTGTCTTTCTAATGTCTTTACCCAACCATGTAACCATGTGCGTGCCTTACGTGATTAGTTTGCCAATGCTGAGTTGCCACACGTGGCAGAGTTTCGTTTTTTTTTTCCTCCTTTCGATTTACGTGATGCTCGTTTTGGAAGTAGAAGTAGACAAGCGGGGCAGAGGAAGCAGCAGTAGAGAGAGTAAATGGTTTTTATCTTTTTCTTTTCATTAGTGCCATTAAGGAAACTGCATTTTCAAATGAAATGACAAAGCTTGCAATACGAAATGATTTAGTAGGGAAAATTTCTTAAAGTACTTGCAGAAACTAAATATAGCAAAAGTTTGTTTTTCCAATTAGCAGTATAGTTTAATTTGCTTTGCAGACTTTAGTAAGGAATTAATCTAAATTTTATTTCATTTCCTTAGCCTATTTTTAGTTACTTTGCAAGTAATTAGCATTTTTTGCTTACCCCGATGACCAACAAATTTGCCTAAAACCCTGAACTAATGTTGATTTTATGCCCAGCTATGTTTTGTGTTATCCTTTTTCTCCCAGTTGCATAGTTAATGCTGCTTTTTTTTGCCTCTACCCTATTGCAGTTTAGGTTTTTAGGCTAAGTTTAATGGAATTTAATATGAGTTAGGTTGCTTCGTAAAGGGATAGTTTTAAACGGGGTAAAAAAGTAATGAAAGTTTATGGAAATTATCATGTTTAGTTTAACGAAATATGGGAACCTACTTTAGTGACATAAACATGGATTTTAATATTGACAAGAGACAAGTACATTTGAAAAAAAAACACCTTTTGGCAGTTACCTACTTTTTATAAACGTCAATTACTAGACTCTTAGTAGTCTAAGGTCTTTATAAAGGTCAAAGTTTCTAAGTCTAGTTTAAGGTCTAGCTCTAAGGTCTAAGGTCTAGGTCTAGGTAAGGTCTAAGGTCTAAGGTCTAAGAAGGTCTAAGGTCTAAGGTCTAAGGTCTAAGGTCTAAGGTCTAAGGTCTAAGGTCTAAGGTCTAAGGTCTAAGGTCTAAGGTCTAAGGTCTAAGGTCTAAGGTCTAAGGTCTAAGGTCTAAGGTCTAAGGTCTAAGGTCTAAGGTCTAAGGTCTAAGGTCTAAGGTCTAAGGTCTAAGAAAACCGTCGTTTTTTAATATTTTCTTTCGTTTGACCATTTTTGGTGCAGGTAAGCTGGTAATTATTGAAGGGGATCCGGCTTTGATGGCAGACATTAAAGACTTTTGCGTTAAAATAAACTTAAATTTAGTCATCGAATCGAATCTTAATGTAACCATTTTGTTCCTGTAAATTAACCCTTTTCAAAAATGTTTGTGCATTTTCCTCTAAGCTGGAACAATGTTGTTCAAAGTTATCTCAATCATTCAAAACCAATAGAAGCAACTGAGCAAAAGGAACAACTTCAACAAAAAGAAAAGTGCAATTGAAGAAGAGCATGTTCACGTGTACAGTTGACTGAGCATTTCGTTTAAGAAAATAGAGTCAACCAGACACAAAGAGCAAGTAACAGTTTATTTAAGAGTAGCAAAAGTTAAACGATGAAACTAACACCACTATGGGAGAAATGCCCGCTTTTTAAAGTATAAAGTAAATGTTATAATTGATTTAACTTACTAATAGAAAGGGAAACGAAATAATAAAGATCAGCAGCGGATACTTAAAGATATCTAGTTCATCTACAGCAATTAATCTTTTTATTTTTATTCTTGAATTCGCAATTTGAATTCACAATTTTCACACAGGCTGACTCCGATGCATTCTTACATATTCCATTACAACAGATTTCACACCCCTAAACATTGATGAAGAGTCTCTGTGGCAAACGCACGCACATTTTCATGCCAGGCGAACATTCCATTTGCTGCGATAAGCTTAAGCTTTATAAAATCCAAGCCAATTAAAATGGATTTAAAAAGAAAATTAATCTGCAAACATATTTCACTTACTTTAAAATGTTTATCTCTGGCATTGATTGCTTATGGACAAGATAAATAAAATGGTTTGTCTGCGTAATTGCCATTTAATTGCTCAAAGAAATTAAATATTGCTGCAATATTACTAAAAGTAAATTTGCCGTCAAAGTAAACCAACAGTTTTTGAATTTTGTTGGTAAAACAATTTTAGGAAAATACATAAATAAAATATAAAATCAAACAATTTTAACTGAAAGTTCAAAAGCCCAAAAATGTCATATCATTGATAACTCAAAGTGTAATTTAATTAAAAATTAAGTTTCCTAAGTAGTCAGTTAATTTGAAATTTACATACGAAATAGGCCATTTACAATAACTGCAAGGTAGTGCAATCAGAAGTGCCTTTTCGTATGCGCGAGAATTTATCGACGATTCACACGGGCAAATTAATTTGTCAAGAATGTCGAAAATTTTTCAAAATTTGTTTTGATTTGTGTGTGAACGCCAACTTAATTTGCAGCCAAACGATTTGCCAAGTCAAGTTTTCGACGAATTTGCGTGCTGTCTGAACACAATGTGAACACTCTCTAGCAAACTATTATCATATTTGCCGAGTTTGTTCTTATAAGGCAAATGTAAGAACATTTTATGGCAAACTTGTGATGCTCGTCCGAGTAATTTCAAGTGCAATGACGTTTGTAAATCAATTTAAATATTTAAATTGGATAAAATTTTCATAATTGTGTAAAAATGAGTTAACACAAACGATTCAGACGACTTGCTGCAGGGATGGAGTTGCGCATTGGCGTGACCTTTTTGGAAATGATTGGCCGAAATAAAAATATAAAATATAGTTATTAGTTTTAAGCAGGATCCTTTGATTTCCTTTCGCTTTACCCACGGACTCACCCATTCTCTGCGTGTTATTTTAGGTTTTTTTTTTTTAAATTTACCAATTGTTTTCGTTATAGTCTTGCCCAAGTCTATTTTGGCAAAAATATTGAATAGACAAACCAATTGATTTGTGGGAAACACAAAATCTTCGCAAACCAAGTTTGCGATTGTGAAAAACTAAGCGAAATTCAATGCAAGCTTTCGAAGCATAGATATCCCGGCGCGCTTCGCTACGCCGCCGTCAGTCTATGCTGGATCATTAAGGCTATTAAAAATCATCACCGATATAAAACCGATATAGTTTTTCTTTTCCGACCGGGTTTGGGAAACATTACCGTTATCGTCATCGTTATCGATATCGTTATTGTTATCGCTTTCGTTATCGTTATTAATTTTGTTATCGTTATCGATAACGTTATCGCTTTAATTATTGATTTCTTTATCGTTATCGATAACGTTATCGTTATAGATTTTGCTATCGTTATCGATATTGTTATCGTTATCGATAACGTCATCGTTGTTGATTTCTTTATCGTTATCGATACCGTTATCTTTATCATTACCGTAATCGTTATAGCTACCCCGCTATCGATACTGTCATCGATACCATTATCGATATCGATACCGTTATCGCTGTCGCTATCGTTATCGTTTACGATACCTTTATCGTTATCGATATCGCTATCGTTAACGATACCATTATCGTTATCAATATCGTTATCGATACCGTTATCGATAACGTTATTTTTTCATAAGTTGAACCGTCAGTAAAACACAAAATGCAGTGTATAAATTTATAAATATTTGTTAAAAACACATTTGCAGTGTTATCCTGGTCTACTATGACTAAATGCCAAATATTCGTTTATTTTAAAAATGACTGCAAATTTTTCCGTTGAATCTAATCCTTTATTGAATTTATAAATTTTTGTTAAAAACACACCTGAATTTCATTTAAAAAGTCAAAATAGTGCTAATCCTTACAAACCGAATTTATGCAATCGATGAAAAATATTTTCAAATTTTCCGGGAATTTTCCCCGTCCCCGTCTTAGTACGCACTTTCACCACATAAGTGTCAAAAAACTCAGCTGATCAAATCAGTTCAGCATTTACACTTGTGTGAGAAGCTTAATTGAGTTAGTTCAATTTAAGCCGGTTTTATTACACCTGATCGCTCAGCTTAGTAGGCTCAGACGCGCTTGCACGGTCTGACAGATACTCAAATACAAGGTTTTGATTCGAACCTTAGTTTAGCCCATATTTTACACAATATTAACACACAAAAAAAATCTGTCAACCCGACATACTTGACAAGTTGTTCAAACGGACTCGTTGTTATACGGACAGACAGACGGACATGGCTAAATCGACTCGCCTGTTGATGCTGATTAAGAATATATATAATTTATAGGGTCGGAAATGCTTCCAAAATGGTTGGAGATTCCATAAGTTATACTAAAAGTTTTTCTAGATGATTGATTTATCTCTCCTCATTTGCACAAAATCGACCAGACAAGAGAAGAAGTCGCTTAGCAGTTGGTCAAATTTTTTCGTGTCTATACTTTTTGTTAAGGCGAACCGAAATTTTAGGTACGGAACAGGCTCAGGTTCATCAGCACAAGTAGGATCTCAGACGCGTCGCCACCAGCGTGTGCGATGGCTGAACTGGTTGAGACGGTTTGTGGTTAAAATACTAAGGTGTTGGTAATAATAAAAATTTCCCTGTAGTTCTACCTGAAAATTGTCAATTTACAAATTGTTCAGAATTAGTAGGTACTGCTACGTGGTATTTGTACTGGTACTGTGATACACATTTTTTGTAAACAATGGTAAAATGAACTATTTCTTACTATTTTTGTTACCTTGCAGTTCTTAGCTGGCTCGAGGTTGTGTTATGCTTTCGCATAACTTTAAACAGAGACACAAAACACCAAAAAGGAGGCTTGATAGATCGGACAGCTGTTTCGTGAGGGGCCAAATCCTCACTCATCAGCGAACTTAGCATTAAATGTCTATCAAGCAGCAGTCTCTTTATGTCCGCAACGGCAAAACTGATTTTTGTGATATTTTCAACTGTAATTTTGGCTACCGTAATCAGTACTTTTCAACTATAAAATTGGTAGAATTTACTAACTAGTTTTTTTCTGTGCAACGAGAGTAAATTCTACAAATTTTAATCTTTATCTATCGGAGGTGACACAGAAATCTCTAGCGATTTTCGTATAAACTTTGTCATTTCAATTGTAAATTCGTTACCGAGTGGCCGGAGTGGCTCAGCGGTTAGTGTGCGCGACTGCTGAGCATGAGGTCTTGGGTTCGATCCCGCCTCGGAACATCTAATGAAAAAGTTTTTTTCTTTGAATAAAACTTTACACCCGGCCACACACCTCCTTGCTGTTGGCGCCAGCATTGCAGTAATTAGCCATGAAAAGCCTCTCAAAAACTGCCGTTCGGATTCGGCGTTAAACTTAGCTGTCCCTTTCTCTTGTGCTAAAATTAGAAGCGCACAAGCCAAGAGATTGAGAGAGGCTCGGCTTTGGCCCCTCGGGGCTGTTGTCATCTTGACAAGCCGATTTTACTTTTACTTTTACTATATGTAAAGCAGGGGCAGGCATATTCCTATCTCGTGTGCATACGAAAAATCTCAAAGCAGCGCTGCTCCCAGACACTCAATATAAGCTGTACAAGAGCAGCAGTCGTTGCTACTGAAATTGAGAGCAATTTTTGCACTGCTCTCACTCTCACCAATGCAAAAATGTGCATGTATTGTTTGCCTGCCTCTGATGTATATCTTCGGTGCAAGATCAGATGGTGAATGTTAAGCGACTTGGACTTACTACCTAAATTGACTTAGTTAGAACAGTTGGTTTCAATTCGCTGAACATTTTTTCAACTAATCTAGTAGCCTAGCATTTTTGAGACACATCGCATACAAAGTGAAAGCGGTTTTAGTTTGAATTCCGTGTCATCTCGGTATAAATGCCTAACGACTTGCTTTCTGGATAATATTATTATACGATTAGATAAAATTTAAAGAACAATTCACTTAAGTTTTAAAAATATATTTGAAAGTCATTTAACCAATTAAAGGAATTTATACAGCTGTCTTAGGCTTGAACAATTATGTAAATTTTGGTAATTATGCCACTGACTGAAGCCCTTGATATTTTGACATCTGTGAAACTGGTTATACCTATTATGTGATTTCATGTTTGAGTTGGATATCACATCACGTTTTCCCCCAGCGCACACTTAATTTTAATGTAACAGCTGACAGAGTCGGACAGCCTGCGTTTTTTTTGCTATTTTCGCTTATTTCCCTCAACTCAGATTACTTCTCGTCTGACGCCTGTTTGCGGTTATGTGCCACACTTTCGGGTTAACATGGCGTATGAATAATTGAAAATATTTTTTTGCGTCATGTTTGTTGTTTGATTAATTGTGTACACAATGTGTTCGAGTTGGCCCACAAAAAAAAAAAGCATATGTGTCAGCAATGCGTCGGTAAAGCAAACGATTTCAATTTGGCATCAACCGCAAAATGGACAGGCAACTGACCCAAAAATCATTTAAAAAGAGGAGCAGGAAAGGACATTAAAGTGGTAGAAACTAAAGGGGATTTTAGTGGGGAATCTTGTGCTAGAATGAATTTGAATTGTAATTTTTATGCAACTTAAAAAGAATGATGTAGGGAGCAGTTCAAGTCAGAGTCAACATTACAAGAAAAACGAAATTTCAAATATTTAATTTTGGGTTTCTCAAGTCATTTGCTCTCATTGTCCTACCTTGCCTTTGCCATCTTATTGCTTCATGGTCCATCCCAACAAGGATTTTATACTAAAACTTTTCTTAAAACTTTATTTATAAGCTTTCTATCTTTCTAAACAAGACCTTTTGGCATGAGTATAAATTTTAAATAAATTCTATTTACCTTGACTCTCATTTTATACCAGATATCCCTCAGCTTTTCGCTTTGAACATAACATTTGCCAAGTCACCAAGGCAACTCATACTTATTACCAAACAGGAATCATCTTTCTATTCAGAGAAAAAAAAAACATGAGCAATCGCATGTGCATTTTTCATTTTCCTTTAACAATTTTGATTTGCATGCAAAGGCAAGAAAAACTTTTGCATTTTCTACTTTTCGGTTCATGCTCTCTGTCTGTGATTGTGTAAAACGAGAGATGTGGAATGAAAAGTCGTATGTTCAGGGCAATCGAAAAGCATTTGAAAGGCAAACAAGTAGCTGGATTTGAAGGCTTTGGTGATAACACAGAGAGAGAGAGAGTAGCTACAAAATAACCATTATACTTTGAGAATGAATCGAATTGGACACTGGCACTCAAAATTTAATGTAAGTTTTTGATTTTCTTTGACCACCAACTAAGTGGAAATGTTGGCCGCAAATTGATGAAAATCTTGAAGCTGTCAATCTTGTTTGTGCGGTTTGTGTGAAACCAAATCAAAGTGCTGAGCGATTTAGTTGTTTTGTCGGTGCACTCAACTAGGTGGAATGAATCTAATTAGAATCATTAGCTGGACACACAAGTGCCAAACACACAGATATCAATTTGGTGAAGATGATGAATCGTTATGGCAGCTAAACCACAATCAGTAATTATTATTTACGGCATTTAAATTCCAAAGAACTAAAGTTACTTCAGACACTCCAAAGTTGAGCCCCCTGGACAAGTCAATGTCTGTTTAAAAAAAATGAAAGAAAATTATGGAAAGCTTACAAAGGAAACAAGGAAAACTTTTTAGTAATTTCTCATGGACTGTCAAGTCTTGGGGGAGAATTTTTATAAGCTAAACAGAGGCAGCTGCTGACATGGCCGAGGGCAATTATCACAAGGCATTTGTGAGCACCAAATGCTAAATTTATAACTAGAATGATTTGCTTTTATTGAAACTAAGTAATTTTCTTTATTGACTTTTTATGAGTTGGTCCGAATTTACATTTTTATGATTTAATTTACCAAATGCATTTCAAATCAAGCAAATAGACCAAGTTTATGATTGTCTATCGTCAATTTCCGCTTCCGTCTTGCATATCATTATTTGTACTAAACTTAATCTACACATTTTATGGCTTTCTAAATTTTATGACCACTTTAGTGGGTTGAAATTGATTACATATTCAAGGGTAGTCAAGAGTTCGAGGGAAGTTCGATAATAAGGGGTCCCTCGCACCTTCAATTTCAAATGGCAGTTCTGGCGATTTCTGTGGGTGGGAGCTCAATTTCTAATGAAGTTTGTACAATTTGTCAAATAGTATACGGATACACATTTAACAGATAAACATAAGTACAATACAATGAACAAATTAAATTGGCTCTGTGGAAAAATGGCCAAATTAGCCATTTTCAGCTTATTTATTTCCAATTTGCAGTTAAAAACTGATTTCCAGAACGAATAAAAATGTATGTCACGAAATGACAAATTATTTCTGTTATGCGAATTGAAAGCTCTACACAGAAAAAAACTGGTAAGTAAATTCCACCAATTTTATAGTTCAAAATGCTCCAACCAATACATGGAGACTAACAAAAATTCGGTAAGTTGGTGACTTTTTAGTCGTTTTTTATAAATCCAAAAATTGCAGTTAAAATGGAGACTAAAAAACGCAAATAGCTAAGGGTGACTCAGATAAAATTCCACCACAAACGCAAACAGAAATTTGTCATGTGATTCTCAACGATTTTCGGCGTAAGTTAAAGACAGTGCAAATATTCGATGAATGCCAAATTGCATATGGAACGATTGGACCATCTCTAAAAACTATTTCAAAGTGGTCTAAATGATTCCAGACGGGACATTTTTCTGTAGAGGACGAGCCGCGAGAAGGTCGACCAAAATCTTCGAGCGACGAGATAAGCGTAGCCAGAATTAAAGCTAAACTTTACGAAGACCCTCGATCAACACAGGATATGATTGATTATGAACTGGACTTTAATGCCATGGCCGTATTGCCGAATATTGCATCATGATCTGCTGTACACGATGAAGTCTGCGAGATGGGTTCTTCTTCTTATTTGCCCGATAATTTAATCACAACCGTTTGACGGTCTCGGCCTCTGTAATTAATGCCTTCCACTCGCGTCTGTCTTGACCGAGCTGGCACCAGTTGGACAGTTCAAGCGCCCCAATATCTTCAAGATTATTATAGATCCGCCAAAGGAATGTTAAAGATCGGATGAACGGTTGTCGAGTTATAAGGAAAACAAACAATTATGGGCAGTACCGGTCGCAACGGTGATGGGCAGCACTTCACTCTACGCAAACTAGTCTCTCAGTTTTAAGGCTATAAATTAGTCGAAACCGACCGGATCGGATGACTATATCTTAAAACTTCCATAGGAACGAACAATTGAGTAACTAGTTTAAGTGAGAAAAACTTTGTTGATTTTATTGAAAACGTCTCCAAAATGTGCATTTGTAGGTTTTCAATTCTTTTTCATAATGTAGAATATGAAAAAGGTTCGCCATGTAATCGTAAAATTGTCACAAGGTGGTAGTTTAAATATTCCCAATAAATACACTGGCATAAAGCGCACTTGGTCATCTTTATTCAGCGAGCTCTTTCATATTAATAATTCTTAGGTTTAACAATAAGTCTGAGACAGCCGACAGCGGAGCAGCAGTGCTTATGTATATATTTGTTTATATTAGAGAGAATGATATGTGCACATATACAAAGCATATTGGTTGAGCGTTCAGTTATGCTTACGCTGCGATTCTGTGTTAGTTGACCAAAGAATGGTCGTATTACATTTGCACTTGAAATATGCTTGGGTCTTTTGGTCATTGCAACAAAATGTTTACAATATGTCTATAATGAAATGAGTACAGTGGGTACTCTATATGTGTGCATACCACAATAATCCTACTAAGTTTGATAAAAATCGGTCAACTATATGGTTTAGCTCCCATTCAAAAGATGGGTCTGAAAAAAAGGATTAAGCTTAGTACTCAACAAAGAAGATCCCAAAACTAAAACACTAAAAGGGGCAATTCTTTTGTTTTGGTCCAGTGTGGCCTGATGTTAGACACCTGCACAAATTATGGCGTTTGATTTGATTTTAAATTTTTTGAAAATAAATATTAAATTTAAATATGAAGAATATAGGAGAAGACAAGGCATTCTGTTTAGCGCTGTCGTCGTGAGATCAAGATTATTTATCGATCCGCTAAAGGAATGTTAAAGATCGGATGAACGGTTGTTGAGTTATAAGGAAAACAAACAATTATGGGCAGCACCGGTCGCAACGGTGATGGGCAGCACTTCACAGGTACAGATTATGTAATAGTCGGGCTTGACCGACTTTCTTTCTTTTTAATTTTATGTGACTGAAAATTTCTACTTACTCTGAACTCCAGGAAGATTTGAACTCGGGCCCTTGTGCTTAATACGATTGAAAGGCCGTCTCAACCAGTTGATGGACTGATGGATAACAAGTGGATTCATATGCTTTTATAAAAGAATATTAAGTGTGCTTACAATTTGTTGCAAGATTTGTTATGCAGGCAGGGTTGATAGACTACAGACTCAGTATTCAGTAGATTTTTCTGTGCTAGATGCTGCCGAAAGCAAGCCGTCAGCTGGGACAACCAAAGGCCATATTCTCTATGCACCATTCGGCCGTCAGTTTACGGCAGGGGCCGGGAAAAAACAATCCCATTTTTGCATTGGTGAGAGCAGCGCAAAAACTGATTCAATCTCAACGCATCAAAACAAGAGCCGAACACGCAGCACAGCGACGCTTATAGTGTGTGTAAGCCGCTGCTTTTAAGAGCTTCCTATGCCCAGTAGATAGCGACGGGACGGCCTCTGGTTTTGGGTAACCATCGGCCTGGCCGAACCGCGCCGCTGCACCAGAGTTTGTGCACAAAATGTCAGCTACACCGAAAAAAAATGCCAGGAAAATTTTAAGCCTAAAAAGAATGACTTGATCCCGGCAACGGGATTAAAATTTTAAGTACGAACAGGATTGATATCGATCCGAATCGGGATTGTCTCCCGTCAATTTATAATGGCAATTGGGCGAAGCTGAAAGCATCTCAGGTGTGGTCGTGTTGGCTGAGCGGCGCTATCATTGGAGTGCATCATTCGAGGTTCCGAGTTCAAGTCCCAGTCAGGGTAAATAAAAAAATTTTTAAAAATTTTAATTTATAACAACAAAAGAAGAGAGAGGGGCTTGGTGGTTGGTGTTGTGGTACCACCCACCACCCCCTTAATTTTGTTTATGTGTTTCGAAATTGATCTCGGAAAGGATCAGTTTAAGCCCGGCAAGGCAAAAACCGGGATCAAAGTGTTGACCCCGGACGGGTTCAATTTACGCCATTTCGAGAACAACCCATTATTAATCGCGTTTTGGATAGAGTTGATCCCGAATGGATCAATTTTTTGGTTCAGTGTATCCGCCAGGCAATTTCAGACAGCCATCGTCTTCGCTTAATTCGTTAACCGGCAGTCTGTAAGGAATAACCGTAAGCGCTGCCAAGGGACATAGCCGAGCAAGCTCCTTCTACATCTATTGGCCTATGTGCTTTTAATTTTCCCAAAATAGACAGTTTAGATGGCTCGAGACGGTATTGCAGACATACACACTACCCGTTACATCACAATCGGCCGGATTACCAGAGACTACATGAAATGTCGTGCGACAGCCAGGCGATTTTGGGACATCGTTCGGCTTTTTTTGTTTAAGTCAGTATTTTTTCTAGCATATTTATCGGTAAATCGAAATCAATGCAATTTTCATTAATATCACCATTAAGTTGTCTCGCTCACACGCACGAAATATGTACATTGCCGGCTGAAATTAATGCATTATAAACAGGTTCAATTAATGACGTGTCATATGGCCAAAAGCCCGGCGATGCCCGTGCAGGTGGCCACCCCTAATTGCTGCAGCCGAGACCGTATAACAGTTGTGAGTTTCTATCAGTCCAAAGAAAAAGAGAAGAATATCTTCTTTATTTTGTTTTCACGAACTGCAATAAGTGCAAACAGAAATGATCACTTGCCCATCTCTATTGAGCATTTCGATCTGCACAACTGAATATGGGGTATTTTTATGATTGCGTCCTGTGGTCACATTGCGTAAGTAAGCGCGTTTATCGCGAGTCTCTTAATTAAATTTAACTTCTGCTGGCTGAAACCTAACCACCTGGCCGTATTTATTTGGATACTCCATACTCTTATCCCGGCAATAAATTGTAAGTAGACGGCAGATGTTTTCATAGCTACCTGCACAGATTTAAGATGGTGTTTGTATGTACATATGTATAAGGATTTTTCTGTATACATATTTACATATGTACATATGCGTATATGAGTGACTTACATTCACTCGTTTACAGTTGCTCTTAATGTAAATTGTTACTATGCAGCCAAAATGGATTTTTATAAAAAAAAAAGAGATTTTGAACAGCTGTGAACAGCTAATGGACGAAATTTAAATCCAATCTTAATCACTTTCATTAATACCACTTGTAAATTAATACTTTAAGGCTTATAATATACGTTAAATCAGTATTAAAATGATCCCTTAATCAATGTCATAATGTGAAAAAAATAATGAGCCACCACCAAAATAAGGTCCAAAACTAAAATGCATTCCCATTCTTATCTGATTCATTTTCATTGAAAGTTTTTCAATGATCCAACTCTTGAGGTTTTCACGAACTGGTGTACGTGCACACACTTCTGATCACGTGCACATCTCTATTGTGTCAAGTTGGTATTTTTACGATTGTGTTCTTCGGTCACACTGCATATGTGAGCGTGCTTTTCGGGAATCCCATCATTAATCTTACCTACTGCTGGTTAAAACCTAAGTACTTTGCCGCATTTATGTGCATAATCCATACTCTTATCCAGGCAATAAAATTGTAAGTAGACGGCAGATGTATTCTTCGCTACCTGCAAGATTTAGTTTGTGTTTCCATGTACGATTTACATACATTTGTATATATATGTACATACGCATTCAACGACTTACATTCAGTCGCTTGCATACTCTTTAACGAAATTTTTACTTTGCAGCCGAAATGGACAAAGCTACATTAAACCTTTTGTTGTTGAATCTTGAGGAATCTCCGGAGGAGTCCATCTCTGACGATAACTCGGTAAGTAAGCAAAGTCAAAACCGAATTTATCAATTGAAATGCGAATATTTTTTAGTTGGCCGATGGATTTGAGCCCTGGGACAATCTATGTAAAGGAAACTGTTACCACCAACTGCAAATGGTACTACAACGGGCCAACAAAGTTGTAGCGAGTCTTAAGGAACACTGCAGGGATAAGGATGATCTCATACTGTCCTTGAAGAAGTCAATTGAAATGCAAAATACCATTGATTTGTTAAAGACTCAACTAAAATGGACACAAATTGATCAGACTGATATGCAAACTCAAACAAATGAAAATCAAAATATGGAATCCCTTGAAGATCAGATCAAGGAACTTCATACTGCTTTTGAATCAGCACGAACACAAATTGGCTGACTATAGATCAAACATCACCGAAAAGGATAATCAGTTATCCAAATTGCAAGACGTTTGCTTTTCGAAGCCAACAAAATAAAGGAGTTAAATGTTATCATTGAGAACTATAAAGAGCAAATGTGTGCCCTCGAGAAGACGATTAAGGAAACGAAGGAACATTTATCTCAATGGAAATCAAAAACCGAAGCAGCTGAAGCCAAACTTAAGGAGAATGATAAACTATTAAATGGCTACATAAATGGCTCTTCTACTTGGTTGCCGTTTGTACCAGAAAAGTACTCCGGTGTTAAACTAGTTGAATATCCTGGATTAATTCCTTTTACAGCGCCTGTAGAAGATAGCATTGCTGGACCAGGTTGGTTCGTTATGCAGCGTCGATTAAATGGAGAAATTGATTTTACTCGCAAAAGATATTACGATTTTTGTGATGGTTTTGGCGATTACAAGAAGGAATTTTGGCTTGGACTTAACAATGTGCATCTACTGACAACAAAGATGCGATGTGAATTATATATTCATCTCGTTGACTTTAATGACCAAATTCGATATGCTCGCTACGATCACTTTATTGTTGGCAGCCAAAATGAAAAGTACAAATTAAAATCGTTGGGAGTATATTCAGGCAACGCTGGCGATGCAATGCGAGCACATGAGAACTATACGT
This sequence comes from Lordiphosa collinella, assembly GCA_018904265.1. NCBI lineage: Eukaryota > Metazoa > Arthropoda > Insecta > Diptera > Drosophilidae > Lordiphosa > Lordiphosa collinella. The sequence goes on from JAEIFV010000466.1 coordinate 159,226, forward strand.
TTATAAGACATTTAATAGGTGTGAGGTCTTTTTGGTTTTGGGAACCTGTCAATGCAGGTTGGTGAGTATGATTTATTTAACTAAAACTGTTTTATCATATTAATCATTATTTACACTTTCAGTCAATTTAAACGGGATTTACTGTAAAACTAAACAAGATAATTCCAATGGCATTTGGTGGGGTGATTGGCACAATGAAAAAAATTACTCTAAAATCGGTTCAAATGTTGCTTAGGCCAATATAAAACTGGTAAAATGATTTCAATCGGTCTACCAGCTAAATATTACCTAATACAAGCTTTAATAACACAGCCACACAAAAAAATTATTTTTTTTTCGGGTCTGGAGGTCAGACCATGTTTACTATATAAATCCGAATCCGAGGTCCAAAAAACCCCAGCACGTCAGGGTTCTGACATAACCTCAAAAAACCTCATACAAAATTATATTCGATCTATAAACCAGACGCATAAATCAAACAGCAGACTCTTGTTTGCTACTATAGCGGGTTCTTTTCTCATCAAAAGATCTATGCAGTGATTTACGCTTTCTATCTTCTTTCGGTGTATCTCGCTTCAACATCCAACAGAAATCTGCCATCATATTTTCATCCCATCTTCCTTGATATCGAGTTTCCATAACTTTTATATCTTGGTGAAAGCGTTCACCTTGCTCTTCACTAAAATCACCTAGATTATTTGGAAATTTGTCTACATGTGCATGCAAAAAATGTAATTTCAAATTCATCAGGCATCCTAGCTTTCTAAAATCTTCAACCATTTTGCCAACAATCTTTTTATACTTCGGACTTTTGTTATTTCCTAAAAAGTTCTGTGCCACATCTTTAAAACTAAGCCAGGCTGCTTTCTCAAGTCGATTCATTGTACGAATGAAATTTATATCTTTGAACATACCTCGAATTTGTGGTCCGCCGAATACTCCTTCTTTCAACTTAGCCTCAGAAAGTTTCGGAAATTTGGATTGAAGGTATTGAAAACATGCCCCTGATTTATCAAGAGCTTTGACGAATTGTTTCATGAGACCAAGCTTTATATGCAACGGAGGAATGAGAATTTTCGATGGATCCACAAGAGACTCATTGATGATGTTATTAGAACCTGGAGTTAGCGATGATCTTACTGGCCATTGTTTCGTCTTGCTGAGCATTGTTATACACAATTTTTTGTTTGTTTTTTATGTTGATGCCTTTAATATCATTTAAGCAAAAGTAACAGTCCTCTGCACTACTAGGTTTTCTCCAAATTGCTGGAGTGATGAATTTGATGTTCTCTTTATTTTTGTTCGCCTTCCATCGATACAACATCTTTTTGCACATGTTGCAAATGACATGCGGAACCCAGCTATTATGTTGATCCATCTTTGAATTGAACATTTCTTCGTTTAAGTTGCAAATATTATCGTCAATCGTTTTTTGCAAAGATGTCACTTCATATTTGGAACAAACGTAACAAAAATTGTCATGATTCGCATGACAATCATGTGATTGCAGAACCTCGCGCCGCTTTCTTGTAGCATTAAATTCCACATTAGCCAAGTCACCAACTAATGTGAAACTGCATCGTAAAACGCTTGCGTGCGCCTGCCATGACGGCATGAAAGACGTAATCCAGGGACTTAGCCGGATCACAGGCACACTCCGTTGCCCGCCGTCACCGCGAGGAGGTGCCCTGGATGCAGACACACGTCGTAGGTCGGATGAATAAATTTTGCGAGTTTCTTTGTAAATCAAAATCCTGACGTGCTGGAGTTTTTTAGACAACGGATTCGGATTCAGCGACCCCAAAAACATATGGTAAACATGATCTGAGCCCAGAACTCGGAAAATAAAAATTTTATCAAGTTTTTGAGGTTATGTCGTAACCCTGACATTCTGGAGTTTTTTAGACCTCGGATTCGGATTCAGCGACCCTGAAAACATATAATAAACATGGTCTGACCCACGGACTCAAATATAATTTTGTATGAGGTTTTTTGTGGTTATGTCAGAACCCTGACGTGCTGGGGTTTTTTGGACCTCGGATTCGGATTCAGCGACCCCGAAAACATATAGTAAACATGGTCTGACCTCCAGACCCGAAAAAATATTTTTTTTGTGTGGCTGTGTAATATATGAAAATAATCACAAGTATTTTTCAAATGAAATAGGTTCCCTTTAAGTTTTTTCCATGGAACGATTAATGTTTGAGTTAATGTTAATTTGCTGAAACTCTTAACGAAGTATAAGTAACTGCATCTTATCTGTTTATTTTATTTGATAACCATTGAAATTTACGAATAAATATTTAAAACTAAAACATTGGACCCAAGACAAGTAATTATGGAATAATAAGAGGTTTCGAAACAGATAATAATTACTATTTTTGATTTACGTTATGAAGCTATTTCAAATTGAAATGTACTAATTATAGGGTCGGATACACTTAAGATTTAATTTAAGTTGAAAAAGAAAAATAAATGCATCAAATTGTTCTGTTTTTTGATAATAAAGACTTTTTAACCGAAGATTTTATTCCCTTGCAGGGAATTAATTCATTAAAGCAAAAACGAAGAAAACTAAAATATGATTAGTTTATAAAGGGTGATTTTTTAGCTATTATTTTTTTGGCAACACTGTCAAACATCTTCAGTTTGTTCTATAATTTAACCATGAATCGTCTTACAAACGAACAACGCTTGCAAATTATTGAATTTTATTATCAAAATGCGTGCTCTGTTAAGAAAGTTCATCGCGCGCTTCTTCCATTTTGTTGTCAGTTTAATCGACCCACTGAAGCGGCTACTCGGGCTATACCTAGAGTGCGAACTGAAGAAAATATCGCAGCTGTATCGGCCAATGTTAATGATGACCATCAATTATCGATAAGTCGCCGTTCGCAGCAATTGGGCCTCTGTTACTCAACAACGTGGTAAATTTTGTGGAAGGATTTAGGTGTGAAGCCTTTCAAAATACACCTGGTGCAAGAATTAAAGCCAAACGACCTACCGCAACGTAGAATTTTTGGTGAATGGGCTCTTGGAATGTTGGCCGAAGATCCACATTTTTACCGAAAAATTGTGTTCAGCGACGAAGCTCATTTTTGGCTCAATGGGGTAAATAAGCAGAATTGTCGATTTTCGAGTGAATATCAGCCAGAAGCATAGCAAGAGCTACCAATGCATCCAGAAAAAGTCACAGTTTGGTGCGGTTGCGGTTTATGGGCTGGTGGCATCATTGGACCGTACTTCTTCAAAGATAATGCGAATCGTAACGTAACTGTGAATGGTGAGCGCTACCGTGAGATGATATCCAACTTTTTTTTGCCCAAAATGCAAGAGCTTGACTTGCATGACATGTGGTTTCAACAAGATGGTGCCACATGACACACAGCACGCGCAATAATGGACTTATTAAGAGGCGAGTTCGGTGAACATTTTATTTCACGTTCGGGACCGGTCAATTGGCCGCCTAGATCGTGCGATTTAACGCCTTTAGACTATTTTTTGTGGGGCTATGTTAAAGCTCATGTCTATACAGACAAGCCCGCTTCAATTGACGCATTGGAAGACAACATTGAAGCATTTATTCGTGAGATACCGGCCGAAATGTTGGAAAGAGTATGCCAAAATTGGACTAAGCGGATGGACCATTTCAGGCGCAGTCACGGTCAACATTTGCATGAAATAATCTTCAAACATTGATTTATATGGACCGTACTATCGATTCAAATAAAGATTTCATGCATTTTTCTGAATTTTATGGTTTTTTTTTGAAAAACTTTCCTATAGCTCTTAAAAGATCACCTTTTACAAGTTGATTCATATGCTTTTATAAAAGAATATTAAGTGTGCTTACAATTTGTTGCAAGATTTGTTATGAGCGCAGGGTTGATAAACCACAGACTCAGTATTCAGTAGATTTTTCTGTGCTAGATGCTGCGCGAAAGCAAGCCGTCAGGTGACTGGTTCGGCACAGTACTCCCTGACGGTCATGCAAATATATGTAAACATCCGGCAGTCAGTTAAGTGTAATTAGAGACCATAAATGAAATGTAAGCCGTAAGGCAGGCGCTTTTGGGACAGCCAAAGGCCAGCATATTCTCTGTTCACCATTTGGTCGTCAGTTTAGAGCAGGGGCCGGGAAAAAAAAATCCCATTTTTGCATCGGTGAGAGCAGCGCAAAAACTGATTCAATCTTAACGCATCAAAACAAGAGCCGAACACGCAGCGCAGCGACGCTTATAGTGTGTGTAAGCCGCTGCTTTTGAGAGCTTCCTATGCGCAGTAGATAGCGACGGGCCGGCCTCTGGTTTTGGGTAACTATCGGCCTGGCCGGGCCGCACCGCTGCACCAGAGTTTGTGCACTAAATGTCAGATATCCGCCAGGCAATTTCAGACAGCCATCGGCTTCGCTTAATTCGTTAACCGGCAGTCTGTAAGGAATAACCGTAAGCGCTGCCAAGGGACATGCCGAGCGAGCTCCTTCTCAATCTATTGGCCTATGTGCTTTTAATTTTCCCAAAATAGACAGTTTAGATGGCTCGAGACGGTATTGCAGACATACACACTACCCGCAACATCGCAATCGGCCGGATTACCAGAGCGGTCGTGCGACCGCCAGGCGATTTTGGGACATCGGTCGGCTTTTTTTGTTTAAGTCAGTATTTTTCTAGCATATTTATCGGTAAATCGAAATCAATGCATTACAACCCCATTAAATTTTCATTAATATCACCATAAATTTGTCTCGCTCACACGCACGAAATATGTACATTGCCGGCTGAAATTAATGCATTATTAACAGGTTCAATTAATGACGTGTCATATGGCCAAAAAGCACGGCGATGCCCGTGCAGGTGGCCATCCCTAATTGTGAGATTCTAAGTATCAGTCCAAAGAAAAAGAGAAGAATATCTTCTTTATTTTGTTTTCACGAACTGCAATAAGTGCAAACAGAAATGATCACTTGCCCATCTCTATTGAGCATTTGGATCTGCACAATTGAAGATGGGGTATTTTTATGTTTTCGTTCTGTGGTCACATTGCGTAAGTAAGCGCGTTTATCGCGAGTCTCTTAATTAAATTTAACTTCTGCTGGCTGAAACCTAACCACCTGGCCGTATTTATTTGTATACTCCATACTCTTATCCCGGCAATTAAATTGTAAGTAGACGGCAGATGTTTTCATAGCTACCTGCACAGATTTAAGATGGTGTTTGTATGTACATATGTATAAGGATTTTTCTGTATACATATTTACATATGTACATATGCGTATATGAGTGACTTACATTCAGTCGTTTACAGTTGCTCTTAATGTAAATTGTTACTATGCAGCCAAAATGGATTTTTATAAAATAGATTTTGAACAGCTAATGGACGAAATTTAAATCCAATATTAATCACTTCCATTAATACCACTTGTAAATTAATACTTTAAGGCTTATAATATACGTTAAATCTGTATTAAAATGATCCCTTAATCAATGTCATAATGTGAAAAAAATAATGAGCCACCACCAAAATAAGGTCCAAAACTAAAGTGCACTCCCATTCTTATCTGATTCATTTTCAATGATCCAACTCTTATGGTTTTCACGAACTGGTGTTCGTGCACACACTTCTGATCACGTGCACATCTCTATTGTGTCAAGGTGGTATTTTTAACGATTGTGTTCTTCGGTCACACTGCATATGTGAGCGTGCTTTTCGGGAATCCCATCATTAATCTTACCTTCTGTTGGTTGAAACCTAAGTACTTTGCCGCATTTATGTGCATAATCCATACTCTTATCCAGGCAATAAAATTGTAAGTAGACGGCAGATGTATTCTTTGCTACCTGCAAGATTTAGTTTGAGTTTCCATGTACGATTTACATACATTTGTATATATATGTACATACGCATTCACGACTTACATTCAGTCGCTTGCATACTCTTTAACGAAATTTTTACTTTGCAGCCGAAATGGACAAAGCTACATTAAACCTTTTGTTGTTGAATCTTGAGGGATCTCCGGAGGAGTCAATCTCTGACGATAACTCGGTAAGTAAGCAAAGTCAAAACCGAATTTATCAATTGAAATGCGAATATTTTTTAGTTGGCCGATGGATTTGAGCCCTGGGACAATCTATGTAAAGGAAACTGTTACCACCAACTGCAAATGGTACTACAACGGGCCAACAAAGTTGTAGCGAGTCTTAAGGAACACTGTAGAGATAAGGATGATCTCATACTGTCCTTGAAGAAGTCAATTGAAATGCAAAATACCATTGATTTGTTAAAGACTCAACCAAAATGGACACAAACTGATCAGACTGATATGCAAACTCAAACAAATGAAAATCAAAAAATGGAATCCCTTGAAGATCAGATCAAGGAACTTCATACTGCTTTGAATCAGCACGAACACAAATTGGCTGACTATAGATCAAACATCACCGAAAAGGATAATCAGTTATCCAAATTGCAAGACGATTTGCTTTTCGAAGCCAACAAAATAAAGGAGTTAAATGTTATCATTGAGAACTATAAAGAGCAAATGTGTGCCCTCGAGAAGACGATTAATGAAACGAAGGAACATTTATCTCAATGGAAATCAAAAACTGAAGCAGCTGAAGCCAAACTTAAGGAGAATGATCAACTATTAAATGGCTACATAGATGGCTCTTCTACTTGGTTGCCGTTTGAACCAGAAAAGTACTCCGGTGTTAAATTAGTTGAATATCCTGGATTAATTCCTTTTAAAGCGCCTGTAGAAGATAGCATTGCTGGACCAGGTTGGTTCGTTATGCAGCGTCGATTAAATGGAGAAATTGATTTTACTATGAAAACATATGAGGACTTTATAAAAGGTTTTGGCGATTACAAGAAGGAATTTTGGCTTGGACTTGAAAAGGTGCATCTACTGACAACAAAGAAGCGATGTGAATTATATATTCATCTCGTTGACTTTAATGACCAAATTCGATATGCTCGCTACGATCACTTTATTATTGGCAGCCAAGCTGAAAATTACAAATTAAAATCGTTGGGAGTATATTCAGGCAACGCTGGCGATGCAATGCGAGCACATGAGAACTATCCGTTTGTTTGACAACGATTCGTTCAACAAATAGGAGGATTTTATGGTTTTGGGAACCCTGCCAATGCAGGCTGGTGAGTATGATTTATTTAACTAAAACTGTTTTATCATATTAATCATTATTTACACTTTCAGTAATTTAAACGGGATTTACTATAAAACTAAACAAGATAATTCCAATGGCATTTGGTGGGGTGATTGGCACAATGAAAAAATTACTCTAAAATCGGTTCAAATGTTGCTTAGGCCAATATAAAACTGGTAAAATGATTTCAATCGGTCTACCAGCTAAATATTACCTAATACAAGAACATCTAAGCATAAATACCTAACATCTAACATAAGCTTCACATCTTCACATGCTTTTATAATATATGAAAATAATCACAAATATTTTCCAAATGAAATAAGTTCCTTTTAAGTTTTCTCCATGGAACGATTAATGTTTGAGTTAATGTTAATTTGCTGCAACTCTTAACGAAGTATAAGTAACTGCAGCTTATCTGTTTATTTTATTTGATTACCATTGAAATTTACGAATAAATATTAAAAACTAAAACATTGGACCCAAAACAAGTAATTATGGAATAATAAGAGGTTTCGAAACAGATAATAATTACTATTTTTGATTTACGTTATGAAGTTATTTCCAAATTGAAATGTACTAATTATAGGGTCGGATACACTTAAAATTTAATTTAAGTTGAAAAAGAAAAATAAATGAATCAAATTGTTCTGGTTTTTGATAATAAAGACTTTTTAACCGAAGATTTTATTCCCTTGCAGGGAATTAATTCACTTAAAGCAAAAACGAAGAAAACTAAAATATGATTAGTTTATAAAGGGTGATTTTTTAGCTATAATCTTTTTGGCAACACTGTCAAACATCTTCAGTTTTCTTGCTTGCAAATTATTGAATTTTATTATCAAAATGCGTGCTCTGTTAAGAAAGTTCATCGCGCGCTTCTTCCATTTTGTTGTCAGTTTAATCGACCCACTGAAGCGGCTATTGTGACTAAATTTCGCACCAAATTTACATTGTTGGACATTAAACCACCAACACGTTTACGTAGAGTGCGAACTGAAGAAAATATCGCAGCTGTATCGGCCAGTGTTAATGATGACCATCAACTATCGATTCGTCGCCGTTCGCAGCAATTGGGCCTCTGTTACTCAACAACGTGGAAAATTTTGCGGAAGGATTTAGGTGTGAAGCCTTTCAAAATACAGCTGGTGCAAGAATTGAAGCCGAACGACCTACCGCAACGTAGAATTTTTGGTGAATGGGCTCTTGGAAAGTTGGCCGAAGATCCACATTTTTACCGAAAAATTGTGTTCAGCGACGAAGCCATTTTGGCTCAATGGGGTAAATAAGCAGAATTGTCGATTTTGGAGTGAATATCAGCCAGAAGCATAGCAAGAGCTACCAATGCATCCAGAAAAAGTCACAGTTTGGTGCGGTTTATGGGCTGGTGGCATCATTGGACCGTACTTCTTCAAAGATAATGCGAATCGTAACGTAACTGTGAATGGTGAGCGCTACCGTGAGATGATATCCAACTTTTTTTGCCCAAAATGCAAGAGCTTGACTTGCATGACATGTGGTTTCAACAAGACGGTGCCACATGCCACACAGCACGCGCAACAATGGACTTATTAAGAGGCGAGTTCGGTGAACATTTTATTTCACGTTCGGGACCGGTCAATTGGCCGCCTAGATCGTGCGATTTAACGCCTTTAGACTATTTTTTGTGGGGCTATGTTAAAGCTCATGTCTATACAGACAAGCCCGCTTCAATTGACGCATTGGAAGACAACATTGAAGCATTTATTCTTGAGATACCGGCCGAAATGTTGGAAAGAGTATGCCAAAATTGGACTAAGCGGATGGACCATTTGAGGCGCAGTCACGGTCAACATTTGCATGAAATAATCTTCAAACATTAAATTATATGGACCGTACTATCGATTCAAATAAAGATTTCATGCATTTTTCTGAATTTTATGTGTTTTTTTTTGAAAAACTTTCCTATAGCTCTTAAAAGATCAGCTTTTACAAGTGGATTCATATGCTTTTACAAAAGAATATTAAGTGTGCTTACAATTTGTTGCAAGATTTGTTATGCGCGCAGGGTTGATAAACCACAGACTCAGTATTCAGTAGATTTTTCTGTGCTAGATGCTGCCGAAAGCAAGCCGTCAGGTGACTGGTTCGGCACAGTACTCCCTGACGGTCATGCAAATTATGTAAACATCCGGCAGTCAGTTAAGTGTAATTAGAGACTATAAATGAAATGTAAGCCGTAAGGCAGGCGCTTTTGGGACAGCCAAAGGCCAGCATATTCTCTGTTCACCATTCGGCCGTCAGTTTAGAGCAGGGGCCGGGAAAAAAACAATCCCATTTTTGCATCGGTGAGAGCAGCGCAAAAACTGATTCAATCTTAACGCATCAAAACAAGAGCCGAACACGCAGCGCACGAACGACGCTTATACTGTGTGTGTAAGCTTACTATGCCTAGTAGATAGCGACGGGCCGGCCTCTGGTTTTGGGTAACTATCGGCCTGGCCGGGCCGCACCGCTGCACCAGAGTTTGTGCACCATCGGCTTCGCTTAATTCGTTAACCGGCAGTCAGTAAGGAATAACCGTAAGTGCTGCCAAGGGACATAGCGAGCTCCTTCTCAATCTATTGGCCTATGTGCTTTTAATTTTCCCAAAATAGACAGTTTAGCCCGGCGATGCCCGTGCAGGTGGCCACCCCTAATTGCTGCAGCCGAGACCGTATAACAGTTGTGAGATTCTAAATATCAGTCCAAAGAAAAAGAGACGATTATCTTCTTTATTTTGTTTTCACGAACTGCAATAAGTGCAAACAGAAATGATCACTTGCCCATCTCTATTGAGCATTTGGATCTGCACAATTGAAGATGGGGTATTTTTATGTTTTCGTTCTGTGGTCACATTGCGTAAGTAAGCGCGTTTATCGCGAGTCTCTTAATTAAATTTAACTTCTGCTGGCTGAAACCTAACCACCTGGCCGTATTTATTTAAATACTCCATACTCTTATCCCGGCAATTAAATTGTAAGTAGACGGAAGATGTTTTCATAGCTACCTGCACAGATTTAAGATGGTGTTTGTATGTACATATGTATAAGGATTTTTCTGTATACATATTTACATATGTACATATGCGTATATGAGTGACTTACATTCAGTCGTTTACAGTTGCTCTTAATGTAAATTGTTACTATGCAGCCAAAATGGATTTTTATAAAATAGATTTTGAACGATGTAATGGACGAAATTTAAATCCAATATTAATCACTTTCATTAATACCACTTGTAAATGAATACTTTAAGGCTTATAATATACGTTAAATCTGTATTAAAATGATCCCTTAATCAATGTCATAACGTGAAAAAAATAATGAGCCACCACCAAAATAAGGTCCAAAACTAAAGTGCACTCCCATTCTTATCTGATTCTTATTCAATAATCCAACTCTTAAGGTTTTCCGAACTGGGTCGTGACACACTCTGATCACGTGCACATCTCTATTGGTCAGTGGATTTTTAACGATTGGGTTCTTCGGCACACTGATTGAGCGTGCTTCGGGAATCCATCTTAATCTTACCTCTGTTGGTTGAAACCTAAGTACTTGCCGATTTATTGCATAATCCATACTCTTATCAGCCAATAAAATTGTAAGTAGACGGCTGTATTCTGCTACCAAGATTTAGTTTGTGTTTCTATGTGTTTTACATACATTTGTATATATATGTACATACGCATTCACGACTTACATTCAGTCGCTTGCATACTCTTTAACGAAATTTTTACTTTGCAGCCGAGATGGACAAAGAAACATTGAACCTTTTGTTGTTGAATCTTGAGGGATCTCCGGAGGAGTCCATCTCTGACGATAACTCGGTAAGTAAGCAAAGTCAAAACCGAATTTATCAATTGAAATGCGAATATTTTTTAGTTGGCCGATGGATTTGAGCGCTTTGACAATCTATGTAAAGGAAACTGTTACCACCAACTGCAAATGGTACTACAACGGGCCGACAATGTTATATCGAAACTTAAAGAACAATGCAGGGATAAGGATGATCTTATATTGGCTTTGAAGAAGTCAATTGAATTGCAAAATACCATTGATTTGTTAAAAACGTCTTCAATAAGCCCAAAGAATCAAGTTATTTCTCTCCCACCTGAAACCCAAATTAAAACCAATGACCAACACTTCGCATCTACTGAAGATCAGATCGAGAACCTTAAGACCGACTATGAGGGAAACATTAAGGAAAACGATAATCCGATGTCCAAATTACAAGATGATTTGCCAACCGAATCCCAGAAAGTAAAGGAGCTGAATGTTATCATCGAGAACTACAAGGAGCAAGTATGCGCTCTCGAGGAGGCGATAAATGAAACTAAAAATAATGTAACCAAATGGGAATCAACGGCTAAGGCAGTTCAAGCCAAACTTGAGGACAACGAAAAATTATTGGAAATAGCTAACAGTTCCGTATTTCGCTCTCTTAATTGGTTGCCATTCGACGGAGAAACATTCACTGGTGGTAAACTAATACAATCATCTGACTTGCAGCCTTTTATAGCGCCTGTAGAAAATAGCATAGCAGGCCCTGGTTGGTTGGTTATGCAGCGTCGCTTGAATGGAGAAGTAGATTTTAATCTGCCATCGCGTAATTTTAATGAATGTTTTGGCCGGCTTCATGGAGATTTTTGGCTTGGTCTTGAGACAGTACATCAACTGACAACCAAAAAGCGCTATGAATTATATATTCATCTAGTTGACTTTAAAGACCAAATTCGACATGCTCGCTACGATGACTTTACTATTGGCAGCCGAGATGAGGGTTACAAGCTAAAATCGTTAGGAACTTATTCCGGCAACGCAGGAGATGGACTGCGATTGCATCAAAACGCGGAATTTGAGATATTAGGAAAAGATCCTAAATATTGCGGTAATTGGGGACGACAACCGGAACTGGTGAGTATAATTTGTTAAACTGAAACAACTGCAGCATATTTGACCGTATTTTTTTCTTCCAGTAACTTGAACGGAATTTATTATAAAACTGAACAAGATAATTCCGATGGCATTTGGTGGTGTTGTTGGAATACGAACATCAAAACTACTTTAAAATCGGTTCAAATGCTGATTAGGCCTTATATCAGTTATTAAACAGTTTTTGAACAGTCTGCAGCTCCAAATGAAATATTTCCAAAGAGAAGAAAAACTAAGCATTAATATTAAGCAAATAAAAGGTATGCAGAAATTCTACGCTATCATATTAAGTTCATAAAAATTATTTCCAAACTTAATTTCTGTTAAGTTTTCGTTAAAAAACCAAAAAATGTGCGGAGCAATGTTAACTACAATTCACTTTATTTTTCTTGTATTTCATAATAACTATTAAATTTTGAACAATAAATCTGTTGTGTGCTAGAGGTCTGCACTCAAATTATGAGCAACAATGAGTACTCAAGAATATGAATCCATTGTTTGAGTACTCAAACTTACCTGAACGAATTTTTTTGCACACTGAATGTGAAATTTTGAATACCCAAAACGACTGAATGTGAATGAGTGAATATAACAATCGAATTGAATGAGTGAGTAAAAAGCAAAAACTTAGTGTACTCAGATCACTCAGTTTTAGTGAAGGCCACTTTAAAAAAGCAATCAATCGGGGGTGTCCCAGAAATCTCTAGAGATTATCGTATAAACGATTTCGTTTCGAACTACGACTGCTTGCCCTTACATGTGAAGTGTCTCCAAAATGCATGGGTACTAGATTAGACGACAAAAGTTGAGAGATTTCAAACGGACTGCTCAGCGTTCCCTATAATCTTCTTCCTTTTTGGCATTGATGGTAATAAAATCATCACAACCGTTTTAAGGTCTCGGCCGCTGTCACTAATGCCCGCCACTCGCTTCTGTCCCGAGCGACATCCCACCAGGAGGACAGAGCTCCGCAATATCTCCCTGCACCTGGTCGCGCCATCTCCGATCCGGTCGACCCGGCCCGGTCCATAAATCCTCCGAAGAACTTTTCTCTCGAACACGCCAATTGCCGCCTCATCCTTTGATGACATTGTCCATGCTTCTGCGCCGTATAGCAGGACTGGGATGATAAGCGACTTGTATAGCGCAATTTTCGTTTTCCGAGAAAGGGCTCTGCTCTTGAACTCCTTACTGAGCCCGTTGTAACATCGGTTTGCAAGAGTAATTCTTCGTCGTTCCGAGGTACGCAAATTCCTTAACAACCCTGAAGTTGTAGTCTTCCATTGCAACAGATTGTCCGAGCGTAGACTCACTGCGCGTTGATAGTAGGTACTTCGTCTTATCCTCATTTACCGCTAAGCCCATAAGTTTTGGCTGCTTCTCTATCTCTGAGAACGCCCGTTTTACCGCAGATTCGTTTTTGCCGACGATATCAATATAATCGGCATATGCAAGTAGCATGTTATCTCTGGTAAAGATGGTGCCCGTTCTGTTAGCATTTGGGCAATGGCGCAGTATGTACTCCATCAGCAGATTAAAGAAGTCACACGATAAGGTGTCACCCTGTCTAAAACCTCTTCTGGTATCGAAAGGATCGGAGAGGTCTTTTCCTATTTTGACGGAGCTTTGTGTGCTTCTCAACGTCATCATGCAAAGTCGAACGTACTTTGCTGGAATACCAAAGGTAGGCGGGGCTTCAAAGAAGTTTGACATTATCGGAGTGTCAAAGGAGGCCCAATAGTCAACGAAAAGGTGGTAGGTGTCGATCTTTCTCTCTTGGATTTGTCGCAGTGTGAATATCTGGTCCGTGGTGGATTTGCCAGGTCTAAAGCCACACTGATAAGGTTCAATCAGTTCACTCATTCTCGGCTTTAGACGTTCACATAGGATGCATGATAGAACCTTATATGCAATGGGAAGGAGACTGATCCCGCGGTAATTGGAGCAAGCCGCAGGGTCTCCTTTTTTAAATATTGGACAGAGTACACTTAGATTCCAATCTTCGGGCATGCTTTCTTCGGACCATGTTCTGCATCAAAGTTGGTGCATGCACCTTACCAGCTCCTCAGCCTTTTTTATACCCTGTTCCCATTGAAAATGGGAAAAGGGGGATCATGAAGTTGTGCAAAAGTATGTAACAGCTAGAAGGAAGCATCTCCGACCCCGTAAAGTATATATATTCTTGATCAGCATCAGCAGCCGAGTCGATATAGCCATGTCCGTCTGTCTGTCCGTATGAACGCACAGATCTCAGAGATGGTAAGAGATAGAGGTTTGACATGTATGGGACTTATGCTTCTTTAACTTGCAGGCAGATCAAGTTTATTTTCAATTTTTGCCACGCCCCCTCAAATTGGAAAAAACGTAATATCTTCCACAGTTTTATAGATAGAAGGTTTGTTCCTTCTAGACATATTTAGTAATCAGGAGTACAGGCCAAAGAAATGGTAACGATCGGATGAACGGTAGTAAAGATATGAGCAAACGAAAATTCAATATATCTGGGCTGCTCCTGCAGCAGCAAAACTCATACATTTGCAAACATAAGTACACAGCAAATTTTTATTTAACGATTCATATTGGATAGTTGTGGGTGTGATGGCTCCGACCCGCCAAAAATTCCACCTTTTAAATGAATTAAACCTGCAAATAAATTGTCTCAGTAGTTCCAACAACGATATCCTATACAAAACCTAACAGCTATGGCTAGCTCATTAGATCCAATTGGATTCTTGCAGCTAACTGGGACGCTATCATTTCCACCCTTCCCTTTCCCACATACACAATATTGAGAGAGAGAAATTAGAGATGGTCGCGGGACAAATATATCGCCCGATACCCATCTGACTACTAAGACGAGGATTGTTTAGATTGCAAATAATATAAAAATAGTCTAGTTCTTTAATTCTAACATAAAATCAATCAATCACAATGATGTTAAGTCATTCTGGTCACTCCGGAGTCCCGCGTAGTTTTCGATGTACGCCCATCTCTAGCTCTGGCAAATGCAAATGTTTTTTTTGTCTGCGGGCGCGTGCCAATCTTCTCTCTCCCTCCCTCTCCTTTATACTCGTGTACACCTAAATTATACTCTGTACCAAAGGTAAATACGATTTTATATAATATAACGGGGAACCCACCCCACTGGAATATACCCTTTCTATATTTTTATGTGGGTCGGAGATGCTTCCTTCTGCCTGTTACATACATTTGCACGACTTTAGTATACCCTTTTTACTCTACGGGTAACGGGCATAAAAATAGCTTTAATAGAATTGGCTGTAACCTAGTGGTATTTTCAAAATGTATCGTTTGATATACAACATACCTACAGGATCTCAATGACATTCTGAACTTTTTTACAGTGCCACAATTTACGACCGTTTATTGGATTCAAATATTTTTTTTCTGAGATTAAGATTCAGAGGACAGTTTTTGGAAATTCTGAATCTTCCAGATTCCAGAAATTGTGGAAGCTGCAGAAATGTATGAAAACGACTGGAGCAAATGCAGCGAAACTGAGCTTAAGCAAGAAATAATTTTGTGGCAGAAGAAATGCGAGAACTCGGAGTTAAAAAATGCACAGACTGCATTTGAAGCTCATAAGATCGAAGAAATTCAATTATTTGGTTCTAATTGATCTCGACGATCCTTGTCACTTCTTTCTCACTTTCTCTGATAAAAAGATTGAAAACCTAACTTTGTGTTAGTATATCTGAGCAAAGACTCTACGGGATAAGATTGAACTTCAGAAATAAATCAAAATCTTAGCTGACAGAGTATTGCAGTCGAGGATTGTAGTATTTATGAAATGTACATAAAATCTTATTCACTAGAAAATTATTTATAATTCGTTCTTGAATTTTTAGGAATTTTGTTCTTATAATATAGCTTAAAACGCTCTCATTCCGGGTTTTATAGGCGAGGATTAGTATTTGAACGGAGAAAGCAAACAAAGTTAAATGAAATAGAGTTGAAAACTCATGAATCAAAAAATTCGGGATCAAAATTTAATTCTTGGCTCAAGATATTCGCTATTGGATAAACTTTCATTCTTACCGAACTTTTAACATCGAAAATTCTTCATCCAAGCATGAAATTCTCTATTTTTTCTCTGTGCTTATTGCACCATTGTAATAAAATTTTTCGTTCTAAAAAGTTTTCTTGAGAATATTTTGGTTCGTTGGTTTATTTGGTTCAATCTAAAACACAAAATCCATAAAGTAACTTTTATAATTAGCATAAGATGACTGACAAGCCTATGGGCTTAAGCAAAAAAAAAAATGAGGTAAATACACCAGCTCCATTGAGAATTGTCGTTAAAAGCTTTAAGTTTTGCCGTGCACAAAAATGCTGCCCAGCGATAAACCTTTAAGAGCATTAATTATAACTTTTACCGCAAGTTGGGTAAATGTGCTTACTTGGCGAGGATTTTAATTAAAATTTATGTACAACATCCTGTTTACCTACCTGACGTGTCATAGCCATTTAGCTTGGTGTCATCTCAACAAAAACCCGCGGGATATTGAGGTGAGCTGTTGTAAACACAATAAGAATATGCTTTTATTTAACATAATTGCCTGACATAACTACACACAAGGTGAACCCTTTAGACTTTTATGCAAGATTTTAGACTACAGCTTAAAAATATGTATTGTGTGACATTTGATGGACTCGGAATATTGTTCTTTTTGATTGATACGAGATTATAAAATTCTCTTAAAGATATTAACACTTTTTTCTGTTGATATTTGAAACTGTTAAGTCAGTGACTATTTTAAGAAAAGATATTTTATTAAGGGCTTCAGTTAGAGTATTAACAATTTGTGTTGTTTGTGTTATCAAACCTTTTTCAAATAACATCGTGTGCATCCCAAATAACTGCCTTCAGACAGACCCACCCTATCCTTCCCAACGGCAGCTCAATCATATAAAAAGTCTACTGCTTGAACTGTTCCTTGGACTTTGGTAAGTTGTAACTAGCATTATTTAGCGATCCGCCCAAGGCAACGGTGATGGGCATCACTTTACACACCTTAACACATTGTGTGGCATCTAACATTCAATTTATCAGATACTAGCTGAATAAACAACCTCGCCCGCGGCCTTTGTATTATGAGAATATGAATCAAGTTTCAACTGGGTGCAAATCGATATTAACATTCAAACTGGTTGGAACCGAGATTTAAATAGGGAACTATTAAACTAATATTTTCAACTTAGACACCAAACGTTCAGTTTACAGCTTAAATAAAATCCTGAAATTTGGAAAACGTCTAACACTTACATTACTAAACTTCAGAACACTTTTCCAATCAAAATGACCATCCGGATGGTTCGAAGTCGGGAAAATGTCAAACTTCTTAGGACCAAGACCACACGGATTTTTGGTCATAAAATGAAATCAAACGAATATTTTTCAAAACTTTTTTCTTCATTTTATTCGGTCACTCAGGAGCTACAAATCGCCTAGTGCCGATCGCAGTGCGCACCTCATGCATTGGGAAGTTGTCCACTGCTCGGACAAGGGGGCGCTTGAAAGACTCAATATTTGGATGTCGAGTGGAGCAAGATATTGCCTCGAGAACGGACCACAGTTTGTAGTCCAATTGATTCAGGTCTGGGCTACCAGCAGGCCAGTCATCCGTAAAAATGAAGTTCGATACATAGTTTTTTCAGACAATTTTGAGTCGGTTTTGCCTTGTGAGCTGGAGCGGAGTCTTGTTGAAAGGTCCATGGCTTATTTACAAATAATGTTGACCTTTTCCCAAACGACGGATTGATACAATTATGCAGAAGTCTTGACTCCGTTTTCACAAAAACGGAACTTGGTGACACCTTCATGGGCGACTCCCCACCAAACCATCACATAAGTCGAATGGTGACCTCTCTGAACTCACGGAATGAGTTCGGAGGCTTGTTTTGAACGATTATTCAATGGTGAAAATTTTCTTGTCAGTAAGCAGAACTCGTCTGTGCGCATTGTTCGAGCACTGGCGACGCAATGCTTTTGATTTTGTCTTGCGTTTTTGTTTTAAAGCTGTTCTGAGTATGCACTGAGTCCCAAGTCACATTTTATAATGCGCGACATGCTGTCCTTGCTGATATTCATTTCGCGAGACATGATTTTCTGCTTGCCCAGTGGATTTCAACGAATTCGATATTGCACGACTTTGATGGTTTGTGGCGTACTAGGTATTTGTCCACTTCAGGGGTCGGACACAGTGCATTTGTATTTTTAGAGCGAAGCTCTCTTGCAAACGGCCGACTGGGGGCAAATCCAGAAAACAATTGTCTTTGCGACAGATATCTTTGGCTACGCCTTTGACTTTGCACAAGTTAACAGTACCAAAACAGTGCACAACCGAAAAGTGGGTTGTGAACAGTGACCGAATGGGTGGTGCCAAGTGGGACTAATAGTTCAAAACAGTGACTAAAACAATAGCCCAAACAGTGGCAATACCGAAACAGTGACCGAAACAGTGACAAAACATACGACCAAACGACTAGCATGACATGAGACGAAAAGTACCGAAACAACAAACAGTGACCGAAACAGTGACTAAAACAGTGACCGAAACAGTGACCGAAAAAGTGACCAAAAAGTGACCAAAATAGTGATCAATCAGTGACCGAAACAAAAAGTGACCAAAACAGTGACTAAAATAGTTTCTAAAACAGTGACTAAGACAATGGCCAAATAAGTGACTAAAACAGGGACCGAAACAGTGACCAAACAGTGACGAACACAGTGACTAAAACAGTGACCAAAAAAGTTAACGAAACAGTGAACAAAACAGTGACCGAAACAGTGACCAAAACCATAGCTCGCAAAAAACTGTTAAGACTTTTTTCAAAGAGACAAGCCTCAGTGAAAAACAGAAACAAACGCAGCACAAGCAGTCTCTCACTGAGCGGAACACTTTTTCTCGCACCTCATGGGTTTTCTGTTACATGTTTTCGGTTAAGCAAAACAAACGTCAGCTAATGAGCACAACACAATAAGTGTCTGCGGAATGTGTATTTTGTTTTGTGCGTTTGGTAGGCTGTTTGTATGTGTGACGCTCGTTATACAAAGACACACACAAGCGCAACACACAGTTACGCATACATACGCAAGAAACAGTTTGGAAGTTTGCTCTCGGCTAAAGTGTCAGAGAAAGACAGGAGAGAAACAGGAACGAAAAAAGAGATCTTTGCTCTGAGAGCAACAGAGTTGAGCAAAAACAGAACTGAATCTGTCTTTCGCTCCCTGTTTTCGTTGTGTCCGTAACCAAACTGTTTTTGCCGACACGTTGAAAGTGTTGAGAGTTTTTTGCGAGCTCTGACCAAAACATAACTAAAACATTGACCGAAACAGTGAATCAGTGACGGAAACAGAGACCAACATAGTGACTTAAATAGTGGACAAAACATTGGCCGAAATAGTGACCAAAAAATACACCGAAACGGTGACCGAAACAGTGACCAAAACTGTGACCAAAAAAGTGACGGAAACAGGGACCGAAACAGTGACCTAAAGCACAGACCAAAACGGTGACTGAAACAATGAAGAACCCAGTGACTAAGACAATGACCAAAACGGTGACCGAAACAGAGACCAAATCGGTGACCGAAACAGAGACCAACACAGTGACACAAAATAGTGACCAAAACAGTGACCAAAGCAGTGACTAAACAGTGACCAAAACAGGGACTTTAATGTGCCCGCGTTTTTGAAGGGACGAATTTAAACAAATTGGAATTGTGAATAACGCTGTATATCCTGTACAAGTATTGTAATCTTAAATTGTCCCTTCTAAAGTGCTTCGCACGTACCGTGTGTTCCATGTGTTCCGTGTGTACCGTGTGTTTTCCATTATATTTGGATCTACTTTGTGCAGACAATTGCTTAAGCCACTTTAACGCCCCTAATAAGTAGTCAAAGTCATGGTAAACTGCTGTTCTTGCATCTACTTTCTAGCGGGTTTTTTCCACTAAATGGTATATTAAAGTTGCTCTAAGGTATTTTGTTAGAATTTTCTTTTCTCTTTTATTTTTTGAGTGTGAATGGAAGTGCCCATGTGTGTGTGTGTGTGTGTGCAGGTGGTAAGTAACTGTCTCGTCTGTGAGAAAAGTTATTCCCGTTGAACTTTCTTTGTGTAGAACTTTATTTTTGTTTCTTCTAACTGAAAAGTAAACAATTATTTACTTGAAGAGAACTTTTTGCTGACAGCTGGGAAAAATATTAATTAATCATATTTTGAAAATATCAAAGATAGAGAAACGTTCACCTGTATTAAATTCTGAAATAAGTAGGTGGCACTAGGTGCCGCCTCATTCTCTAACATCACAAATCACAGACATTAACCCTCTACTTTATGGCGCATTCAGGTGCGTTGGCTTATTAGGCCGCTGGGTGCATTTGAGATTCTCATCAATTGTGTCTTGCTGTTATGGTAGAGTGGCTACCGCGTTGACAGGCTGTGCATCATGTTGTTCTTGTGGAAAGCCGCTCGAGGGCGGCTGAACAGCCAGTGAAGCGGTGGAAATTTCGAAATTAACCGAAAGGAAGACTTCAGTTGTTCGTTTTTTCTCTTTATATTCTTTAATTTTCTCTTAGTTGTCTATGAAAGCTCAAATAAAACATTCAAAGATGGTTTTGGTATATGCTTTCCCTACTAATTTGTTTAGTTACCCTTAAACTTAATTTAAAATAAGCCAACCTCCTCTAATACTTTACATAAATTAAACAAAATTGGCCTGCTAATCGTTATTTGGAACCCTTATTTTGTACTCACACATTTCAAGTTAAGATTTATAATTATTTGTAGGTTAGCCACCCAAGGCAATCAAAATCCACAATTTGCCTCCAAATGACTTCTATGATTAACCCAATAATTCACTCTTCACTTCATCTACTTTGCTACGATTTCGGTACAAAATTCTTGTGGCTGACTTTTATGATGTTAGATTATCTAAATGGCTTTAATAAAATGTTTCTTTTTTTCCAAAAGAACAACAAACATTTTCGGATTTTATGTCTTTTTTTGTGCGTGGTGGGGGTAAAACTTTTTGACTTTCAATTGCAACAAAAGCGCAGACCGTGGACATTTTTGTTTTGTCACTTAATTAAAGTTGTAACTGAATGAGATTAAGAGTTTTTAATAGTTTTATGAGGTTTATTAATATGAAAGCAGCGGGAAATTGCCGCAAATAAAGAGAGCAATGAAAAATTTGCAAAGGCAATAGAAAGTTGTGTGGCCTCTGGGGAATGTCCTTGACGTTAGTTTCAGCATTAATTTAATTTTCTATTCAGACGAAATTTTCAGTGCCTGTCACATAAGTGAACCGTCATTTTAGCTGCACTCTAAGGGCAATGAAAAAGTTTTGCTCATGTCTGACAGAGGAAGAGAAGGAGGAGGTTGAGGACGAGCAGCAGCAGCAGCAGCAGCCTTGAGGTCACAGTCATTACTAGCTAGGTGGATGGGAATATGGGAAGGAGAACGGAGTGCGCGAGTGCGTTGTGACACATTTTCAGCTGTCAACACATTTATGCACTTATAGAGCAATTTGCTCATAAATTTCAATTAAAATCTTGACAAAGCCTAGACACTAATTGTTGTCTGTCTGAAAGGTAGTAAGTAGTTAGTTGGATATTACGAAGATTTATAAACTTTGTCATTAAAGCAGTAGATGGTAGTTGGGATCGGACGGTTAACAAAACAAAATGGTTAACATATCCAGCCATTTGGAAAGATCGAAAACCGGAACTATTTCGGAAGTGCAACATTTCTGGTTAAACTGTCTGGAATTCCAGCTGTTTTTTAATGAACTTTAATTATTTTTCTATTTTAAAAGTGTAACAATCAGTGAATGCAACAGGAACCAGAACCGCCCCTTATATAAGAAAAACCGAAAAGAACTGGAACATTGGGCGTGTTCACCAGCACACACCTATCATCAAACATAAATCAACAATCACAAAAAAGTGTTTGGCTGCTGGTGAACGGAAGATTTGAACGTTTGACCGCAAATTAAAAAAAAAATTAAATATGAATATAATCAAATACTATGCATTCCATTACATTGGATGTGACTGTCGTCAAAAACGCCAATATGGCGAAATTTCGACCTCTTCGGTGGAGACTTGGTTTTCTCTGGTTGTCCCAGATTGGCTAATTGTAAGCGAAGAGGTGAACGCCTTGCAGATGGAGAGCCATTGAGAAGTTTCATGCCGCCAGGTTTTAGGAATCGGAGGAAACTCGGAGGAAAGCTCTCTCCCAACCGATTTGGATGAGTTGCAGAGCACGAACACTCGAGACCATTGTACAGTTTGCGGGAGGATCCAAGCATCGTTTATGCATGGGAGCTTATATAGTGCATATGCTGCAGGAGGATTGGCCGTGTGCCATTAAGGTGATCAATACGTTCCAGCAATGTCAGTAAAGATGTGCAGCTCTGGATCGGGCTTAAGGTGCTGCAGGCCATACCGGAGGAGGCACCACAAGTCATACACACCTCGGCGAAGCGAGTCATCTTTAGGGCAGAGCTGGGCAAGCGGGTGCCGGTGGTGTGGCAGATACGCGAGACGTATTTAAAGCTGCAAATGAGACGAAGTGAATGGGACGCGGTGTGCGTGGGTGTGGGCACCTGTATTAAGAACATTGGCTACTCCATTGAGGACTTTTTGGTGTGTCGAAACGGTCACCTACTGATGAGAAGGACTCCCTTTTTGTCAACATCCAAACTGCAAAAAGCAAAGACGATTCCTTGCCCATTTTGCTTTAATTTTCACAAAATTAATTCTTTGTTTATTGCTGTCAGCTTTCGATAACAATCACAAAATCAAATCAATCTAACAAAGAAATACTTTGATGGATTTACATCTAACACAATCACGAAAAATAGCAATCATGATTGCACATCACGCCCGTTCACCAGCACAATCCAACAAAATTAGTCGATTTTTGGTCATCGATTTACGCTGGTGAACGCAACCATTGTTCCAGTGCTGCTTCAATTCAAAGTGCAACAAAGCGCACACTTAGATTTGGAGGACTTTCACACAAATTGGATAAATTGAAAACTGGTAATTAAAAATATCGCGAGACTAGTCTCTTTGATAATAGTTTAAGTGGTATTTCTTTAGACCAGTGGTGCCCAATATGCCAAAAGCCTATCCCA
Source organism: Lordiphosa collinella (assembly GCA_018904265.1). Taxonomy (NCBI): domain Eukaryota; kingdom Metazoa; phylum Arthropoda; class Insecta; order Diptera; family Drosophilidae; genus Lordiphosa; species Lordiphosa collinella. The sequence goes on from JAEIFV010000466.1 coordinate 182,510, forward strand.
TGGGATAGGAACTCATAGGCCTGTCTTCTTGGTGAACTCTGCTAGAACCCAGCGGCGCAAATTCACAATTACGGAATCGAGCACCTCCTTAACACTTCGCAGGCTGGGGGCGAGAAAGAATCGATTACAACCCAGATTACTTTTACATTAGCATGGTTGCTTTGTGGACTCCCTGCTTTCGAATCCTCATTACCAGTAATCGAAAAAGTGGGCGATAGCCGAAAGCTTTTCGGAGCTCCAATACAACTGCATATACTAATCTACGAATTGTAGTCGACGGTGTGGATGGGACAGCCACTAAACGACACACACGCTGCTTTACGTCCCAATGTACTATTGAGTATTAGGTATATATGTATGTAAGTTGGTAATGCGTTTGATATACAGCTCCTCAAGCAAACGTACATGATAGTTTATAGAGTTGTAATGAATGAACTAAAATATTAATTCTAATTTAACTTCATCTGAGGCTTAGAAATTTATTTGATTTATAGGAATACTTATAATTAAATTATTTTAGTTCCTGTTTAGTCCCGTCAAACATTAAGTGGCGAAGAATATGAAGAAAAGAAACGAATTCCTGACAAAACAAACATATGTGTATGTCAGCTGCACATATGCGCAGCTAAACCTGCGTGTGTAAGCATGCTTATACAAAAGGAAGCGCAAAAATCCGAAAGAGAAACTCTGTATACAAAGTAAAGCGAAAGTGTTGTATACTTTTGAGCTTTTGTAATGCATGATGTGGAGTCGCCTCATTTAGCTGTACGCCGATGGGAAATAGCCCGCTCGGCTTCAACTCAGTTACTTCCCCAGAGCTTGAAAGAAAACCAACATTGTGATGCTGCACAAACCTGGGAAGCCCCAGATGAGGTAGACTCCTACAGGCCTATAAGCCTCCTTCCAGCATTTGGCTAGCTGCTGGAGAGATGTTGATTACGAAGGATACTGGCAGTCAAAAGGAGCATATCCAAATTCCAGTTCGGCTTTCGACTGGGTCACGGAACCCCAGAACAGCTACACAGAGTGGTCAATTTTGTCCTGGAAGGACTCCACACCAAGGAGTACGTTGTGGCAGCGCACTTGGATATCAAACAGCCAAGCTGAAGGGAACGCTCAATCCTCAGCTCTTCTTGATGGTCAGATCTTTCCTATCTGACAGCACATTTACAGTTGTCCAGGTGTCCAGGGAAGAGGATTCGAGCAGGAGTACCTCAGTGTAGCGTTCTAGGGCCGACACTATACAGCCTGTTCACAGCAAACATGCCTACTGCTTTGGACATACCAACTGAGGAGCCGCAGGACCTCCTAATTGCAACTTTTACCGTCGACACGGCAATCATGGCGCGTGACAGATGCGTCTACTCGGCAACAGACGCGTTGTGAGAGTACCTCAAAAGGTTTGATAACTGGGCCTGTCGATGGAACATTTCCATCAATCCTGCAAAGCAGGACTTAATCCTAAAACAACAAACGGTCATGACACAACCTGCTTAAAACTAATAACAACTCACTGGCTAGACACTTTAAAATTACCCACCTGATTAATCCCAGGTAGATTTGAAATTAATTAAGTTAAAATTTAGGTAAACAGTTTTAAAATCACACACTAGTATAAGTACAATAAGCTCTAAAATAAAAATTCCTATTCCTAGAGGTTACTGAATAAAATACCTAAAAATTTATTAATTAATAAATGAATGTTCTTACATAAAAAAAAATGAGTTTGGGCACCACTGCTTTAGACCCTCATTATAAACCAGTTTGAACAGGTTCATAAGGTGCTCAGCGCCATTTCTCAGTTATTATTAAAACTATGAACTATTTGTTGGTTGAAAATTTACAGTCAGATATTTTCTTCCACCAAAGTGAAAATTGTTGAATTTTTAAAAAGAATAAATTTTAACATAATTTTTTAGGACCAATGCAACGATAGGTATGAATGCATCTGCTGCTCAAATAAATTTATAAGGTTCTTATTGGCAGGAAATCATTTTATGCAAATAATTTGTGATTTGTAAAACTAACTCTCAAGTCATCTATTATCAACAGGTTGTTGTACTGTAAGTTGTTTTACAACAAGTTCCATCAAAAAGCCTTAAGCAATTGTTGGAACCAAACGGATAACCTGTTTGAAACGAACATGGTTGCATGAACCATAAGAGAAATTTCCCAGTATTTGAATTGGCTGTTAGGGACTTTGTTTTGTCTCAGTTTATTTCAGTTTATAGCGATTGCTGTAAGATGAAGGTTTGTAAGTGAACAGGTCTTAATTAAAATAAAAATATTTATGACAAAAGACGTAAAAATAATTAAAATCTGAGCTCCAAATTGGTTTGGAGGCGAACAGCTCCGAAATCGGAGACTGCGTCATTTTTATGAAGCCCAAACCGAACCTGAACCGGAATAAAGTAATTTTTCCATCCGAACCTGAACCAAAGAAAAAAAAAAGGGTTCGGCTTAAAAAAATGTTTCTATTAAAATATTTTCTTTCTACTAAAGGGTGATTTTTTTAAGAGCTATAGGAAAGTTTTTCAAAAAAAAAAAAAAATTCAAAAAAAGCAGAAAACTTTATTTGAATCGATAGTACGGTCCATATAATTTAATGTTTGAAGATTATTTCATGCAAATGTTGACCGTGTCTGCGCCTCAAATAGTCCATCCAATATTGGCTCTTACTCTTTCCAACATTTCGGCCGGTATCTCACGAATAAATGCTTCAATGTTGTCTTCCAATGCGTCAATTGAAGCGGGCTTGTCTGTATAGACATGAGCTTTAACATAGCCCCACAAAAAATAGTCTAAAGGCGTTAAATTGCACGATCTAGGCGGCCAATTGACCGGTCCCGAACGTGAAATAAAATGTTCACCGAACTCGCCTCTCAATAAGTCCATTGTTGCGCGTGCTGTGTGGCATGTGGCACCGTCTTGTTGAAACCACATGTCATGCAAGTCAAGCTCTTGCATTTTGGGCAAAAAAAAAATTGGATATCATCTCACGGTAGCGCTCACCATTCACAGTTACGTTACGATTCGCATCATCTTTGAAGAAGTACGGTCCAATGATGCCACCAGCCCATAAACCGCACCAAACTGTGACTTTTTCTGGATGCATTGGTAGCTCTTGCAATGCTTCTGGCTGATATTCACTCCAAAATCGACAATTCTGCTTTTATTTAGCAAAAATGAGCTTCGTCGCTGAACACAATTTTTCGGTAAAAAAGTGGATCTTCGGCCAACTTTCCAAGAGCCCATTCACCAAAAATTTTACGTTGCGGTAGGTCGTTTGGCTTTAATTCTTGCACCAGGTGTATTTTCTCAAAATTTTCCACGTTGTTGAGTAACAGAGCGACGAATCGATAATGGATGGTCATCATTAACACTGGCCGATACAGCTGCGAAATTTTCTTCAGTTCGCACTCTACGTAAGCGTGTTGGTGGTTTAATGTCCAACAATGTAAATTTGGTGCGAAATTTAGTCACAATAGCCCGAATAGCCGCTTCAGTGGGTCGATTAAACTGACCATAAAATGGAAGAAGCGCGCGATGAACTTTCTTAACAGAGCACGCATTTTGATAATAAAATTCAATAATTTGCAAGCGTTGTTCGTTTGTAAGACGGTTCATGGTTAAATTATAGACCAAACTGAAGATGTTTGACAGTGAAACAAAACACGAAACGTGCGTGAGCTGTTTAAACCAGTGTTGCCAGAAAGATAATAGCTAAAGAATCACCCTTTACAATATATATGTTAGTTTAGACGTTAGACGTATATAATTGAAAACATTTACAATTTTTACGTTTAAATGTTTTTTTTTTGCCTGCTTAAAGAGCAAACGAGAAAGCAAAACGTGCCGAAGTTTAAGTACACTAGAAACTTTTGTGACCACTGACGTAATTCTGTGACCAATGACTTCATTTTTAAGCTTCTTATCTTGTGTCATTGGGATTTTAAATAAAAAAACTAAAAAAAAATTTGTATGTGCAGTGTGCAGCTAAAAGATGACCCTGTGCAAAATTTCAGCTCGATAGCTTCAAAACTGAGGGAGTAATTTGCATAGAAACAGACAGACGGACAAACAGACGGACGGACGGACAAAGCTCAATCGACTTATGTGGGCTCGAAATATATTGGGAAAATATAAACAAAAAGCCGTTTTGTTTTCACCAAACCAAACCTTTGGATTACTGAAGATCAGGTCGCTTAAACCAACACATTTTGAGAAATATTTACAAATCAAAAATGAAAAAAAAAATCTGATAACTTGAAAAAATTCGGGTTCTGGTTCACAAACTTAAAGCACGTGTTGACTGATCGATAGCTGGTCAAAAGTTAGGTAATAAGAAGAAAACAAGTGGACTTAATCAATCAGCTGTAATTAATTTTTTTTTGGGGCAATATTCAAGTGGCTCACAACACCCAGCGGCTCAGAACACCCCATCTTTTTTCGATTGCGTTGGCACAACTTTACAAATTGACTCTTCATACATGAATTCGTAAAAAAAAAAAAATTCTCCACAGCAAAATATGTTTTACATTTTTTTTGTCAGCAAAAATGGGTCTCGACCTGGAAACGTTTTGTCTGTAAAACTATTATAAGCGTACAAATTTCCGTAAGAATTTGCTGTTACCTACAAACATTCAATTTTACGATTTATAGAATTACTTCAAACAATTGTAACATTTTTTAATTATTATAAAAACTTTTTAATAATTATAAATATTTATTCATTATTTTAATTATTAAACATTTTTGTGAAAACCTATGAATACTTTTACAAATACATTACCAAAAATGGTTATTTTTTCTCTCGCGCAACTAAGTATGCAACATAAAATTTCCAAAAAAATGTTTGATGTGCGTTACACATACGCCCTGTTTGACGCACGTACTGTGTCTAACCTTTTGGTGTGCTGAATTTAATAAAAATAAAATTTATTGCTTCAAATTCTCTTAGCAAAAGCACCCACGAAAATGGCGGCAAAAACGTGTTAAAAAAGGGTTTACGTTTGAAGCATAAATAATTTGAGACCCTTATATGAAGCAGGGGTCGCTCTTAAAGGTGAAATTCGTATTGAGATTTATTCTAATCCATCAACAATTATTAAGTTTAATATTTTGATTTAAGAATAAAATTATGCTGAGTGCTGTGAAAATCTTCAACTTAAGCTGGAATTTGTCAATCGTCGCCTGTCGGCCTGCCTGTTGGCCTAAGATTGATGATGGCTTCGATAAAGTGATACTTTAAGCTGCTTTTGTGGGTATTTTCTAGCCATAAAATGTGAAAAATTTGCATAGCTTTCTGTTGGCTGTTTGTGATTGCAACAAATTATGTGATAAAAGGAAAATTTTCAAAGTCATTATTTTTTGGTAGACTATAAATTTTGTGTTTTTGTTGCTGACACAAACGAGAGAGAGTGTAAAAATGGGAAACGTCTGACCTAAATGTGCTTTTAATCATTGCTTTTATTTTTTTTTTTTTTTGTGGCTTTAGGTCATACAAGAGATACAGAAGCCAGACGAGGGATAATGTAATTACATTTTGGTTTACCTTTGATATATTTGTTCAATTTGTGGGCCCGACATAATGGAATAGAAATGTTAAATTCAATATGTTTGTATAAAAGAAATCTTTAAATGTCAAGATTTTGCAAAGAAATTAAACAAAAATCTCAAACTCGTTTTTTGTTTAATTTCATTGCAAAATCTTGAATTTTAAATTAAATAAAAAACCATTAAGACTCCGCAATCTCTCTCATTGCTGCCCCAGTGATTTTTCTGAAGATTTCTGAAACCTCCTTATTTTGTTCAGGAGGGTTCTCGCAGCTATTCCGCAAATTTGAACGCCGCACCTCCTGATCGCTGCAAGAATAACCTTAAAATAAGGACCTTGTTCTTTAGCGACAGCTTATTGTTGGCGTTCAGAAGCCACCTTATCCTTGTCGCCTTGCTACGCAACTCTTCAGCCACTTCGGCGGCATGTTGTTTTAACGTAAGTCGTTTGTCCATGGTGCCCCGATTTGTGCGGAAGGACCTCTCTGTGCAGAAAGACTCTAGGTCTGATATATGTTCTGAGGGTAAGTGTGACGCAGACACACATCTCAGGATTAACTGAGATATTCTACTTCTGTACTTCTGTAGCCTATCTGTTGCCGTATAAATGCACTGGTCTTGCCTTGCCTTTATCGCAGTGTCATCCTCAAAGGTGGCAATTAAAAGGTCTTGCGGGTTTTCTTTAGTTGTGTTACGCGATGTTGGCATGTCAGAGGTGAATAGGTCTTTCTCTGGAATGCAATCTCATCCTGAAACACACAGAAAGTCCTGTTAGAGAGGAATGACTTCACCATTAAAGAGATTTGAAGATTAAGCGCCCCCTTTTTTTTAACGAGAAACCCATCGTGCCAGTTACTTACGGTCAATCGCCTTTTGAATATCCAAGTACGCTGCCACCACGTACTCCTTGGCGTGAAATCCTTCCAGGACAAAGTTGACCACTCCGTGAAGCTGCTCCGGCGTCTCAGCTGAAATCTAAGCTGGAACTTTGGAATCCTCCGTTTAATAAGTTCTGGCTCCAGGATTCTCCCCAAGGCATGTAAAGCACAATTTGCGAGGTTAAAACAACACATAACACAAAATAAACATGTAAAAGTTTTAAGCCCACAACATCAGTATTAAATAACTTATATCTCACACCTGCAAAAAGCAACCGAAAGGTCAACACAGACAGTTAGAAATATTGGATCAATGCAATTAGGACTTCCGGCGGACCTTTGAGAGCGTTGGGACCAATGTTAACGATTCTTGTTGCAGGACCAATTCTTATATGGACGTTGGCGTACAATGCACAGTACGTTCAAAGCCGGTCGAAAAGTACAAAGAATTTATACGGGCCAAAGAGTTTAAAGCGGAAGAGAAAGTTCCGAATTGTTAAGCGGTAGAGTTTGTTGTAATCAGCACACAGGACACGAAACGGATCATGCAAGTCATAGTTAGTAGTATAATCTTTCACAGATAAGGGGACAAAGTTAGGGGACAGTCTACAAGGAACAATGAGATTAATTTGGCTAACCAACTTCGATGAGTCAATTTCGCCATTAATTATTCTATGTATGAAGATTACACCAAGCATAACTCTACGGTTAAATAAGGAAGGAAGATGAATTAAAAGTAGTCTACTAGAGTAAGATGGTAAACGGACCTCAGGATTCCAGTTCAAGCCACGAAGAGCAAACAATAAGAATTGCTTTTTCACAGACTCTATTCTATCCTGATGGGTCGAATATTGCGGAGACCACACACATGAACCATACTCAAGTGTAGGACGGACAAGAGAAGTGTAAAGAATCTTGGTAGTGTAGAGATAGTCAAATTTTTTCGACCACCGCTTAATAAACCCAAGAACACTTTTGGCCTTATTAACAGTAGCAGTTACATGAGAGTAACCCCGTCATTTAGCACGAACACATTATCAAGCATGTAAGTGACTAATTGTGGGCTTCTGTAAAATGTAATAACCTTACACTTCAAACTGTTAAGGCTTGAGATTATCTTGGAGGAAGCATCCAAGTCTGCTTGAAATTATAGCAGAAAAAATCATTTATGTTAAACAAATTTTCACATCTCGGCGTACTTAAGCACCAGAGAGTAGGCCAAGACTGAAGGAAGATCATTGATAAAGATAGTAAAAAGCAATGGGTCCAAGTGACTTCCTTGGGGAACTCCAGAAGTAACCTGGATGCACTTAGAATATGAATTACGAAATATACCTTTTTGGGTTCTACTACTTAGCTAATCAGAAATCCAACTGAGGAGGAGTGATTAACAGAATCAAAAGCCTTACTGAAATCAGTATAATTGACGTCAGTCTGCATTTTACCTATGAACCCTTTGATCACTGAAGATGTGAACTCTAAAGGGTTAGTGGTAGTAGATCTACGCTTCACAAATCCATGTTGGAAGGGTGAGATAATGGAACTACATAGATGTTGCAGTTGAGATGTTATAATTCTCTCAAAAGCCTTAGGAATTGCAGATAACTTGGAAATGCCCCAAAATTTGTATCATCTGATTTATTACCTTTTTTATAGAGTGGAATAATAAAAGATTCATTCCATAACAAAGGGAAAGCGGATGACTCCAACGACAATTCAAACAATTTATGAATAGGCTTACAAAGTGCGTCCGCACAGAACCTAAGTACACAGCCAGGCACTCCATCAGGGCCCGGCGCATACACGGGTTTCACAGAGTTAAGGTCGCAAAGGAGCGAGCTTTCAGTGATAACGTGGCTAAAAATGCAATTAGACAAGAGCTCGCAAGAAGTGGTCCCTTTTTGCAGAAAGTCCCAAAAAGAACTATTGCTCGCAGACACAATTGAAAACGGGATCAAAAAGACACTTTAAACCTGTTTTTACTCAGCGTGCTCTTTGGTCAATCAGTGTGAGCGCGTACATAACGCTCTCTTTATGTACGCGCTCACTCGAGACACTTGAAATCGGTGAGAGTGTCTTTTGCGCATGTATGTGTGTTGCGCGTTCGCTTAAGTTTTATTTTGCTTGTTTCACCAATTTTTATTATGTACATATGTATATTCATACGCATAGATTAACGTCCCAGCAAGTGACCATTTCTTTCTCTCTCACTCTTTCACGCTTTGCATCTGATGAAATAAAGCAACAACAAAGCACTAACGAAACAACAACAAAAAAGAAACTGTGCTTTAACGCAAATCGTCTTGCTCAGTTGCCGAGGCTCAGTTGAGGAGCGCCGAGCAAAAATATCCCATTCAAACTGTTGTCGCAAGAGCGATTCGTGTGTTCTCTCACCGATCAGCATAAAACAGAAAACACGAGAGACAACAATTTTAAGTGATCTGTTCAGAGAGTGAGCGAGTCTGTCTAATTTTTCCCTGTTATTTCAGTGAGCAGACAGCTTGTGAAATTTTGGTTGAGCTTATTTTGGGAGCTCTAAATTAAACATATTCAACCCATAAGGGTATGGTTGATTCGCACAGTACCTAGAAGACGAGTAAGTTGACTTAAAAAACTCCGCAAACAGATCAGCTATTGCTTGATCATATTAATATACATGTTAATAGTAATACGAGGTGAATATTTTACTGTTTTAGAAGTAATTTAACCTAAGATCTTAAAATTTGGTTTGTGGGCTGGTGCTATGAAGTTAGACATTCAAAAGTGTTTCAGAATCACACCTTTTGATTGGAAAATTGGTCTAATAATTTGATTGTAAGACATTTTACACATCTCATAATTTAAGCTGTGAAATGGAAATATGGTGAATGGGCTGAAAATTTGTATTTTCCCAATTTAAACTGCTACTATCGATTTGCTGTCAGTTGAAACTTGCATATTAACGCTTTCATAAGAGTCATATTTTCAGAATGCAAAGGACCCGGCCGGGTATTCAAAATTGTAATTGTTTTTGAACAAACCCATGTAATTAAAGCCATGTGTGTGAGAATGGGGCTTATTATATGCAGTTAGATATTTGTTCCAAAAATTGCATTTATGAGCATTCGAACTAGTAAGTAATTTCAGTTTACATCTAGAAATACATAAATAATTCAACAATTCAAGCACAAATATTCAATAATCCCACTTTACAGGCTCAATTATTCAAGTAATTGTAAAAGTAATTACATTTGTTAATAATCACTAATAATCGTAACTCCAACTTACAATCGTAATCAGGAAAAGTTTTTCGCTTAATCAACAATTCGTTTGCTCCTTCAAACCTAGATTTCGATATAAACAAAATTATTTTTGAAGCGACTAGAAATCCATCAAAGACAACCTCCCTAATAAGTTCAAAATTGGACACAACCAAATGTCAAATATTTGTTTTCGATTCAGATATTCAGTTTTTCTTCTTCTGTTGCTCTAGTAAAAGTTCTTGTACATGGCACTAATTTCAACTGCCTGCACATTTATTTGATAAAGCTATTCAGTATTCATTTTGATTTTAATTTCTTTTGTATGCTCAACAATTTGATTAGAAAATTGCAATAAGAGTAAAAATCTTGTGTGGCTGTTTGCTAAATGCACACATGCATATTACTTGATTGTTTTCTTTGTATGCTCATTGAAAACTCGGTTGTGTTCAACTGTAAATGCAATACATATTTGCATTCTATGCTGCCTTTCTTCTTGTTCACTTTGGCTGGCTGCCCAGATATTTTGCCTTTTTTTTTGCCAGACTATTGTTGATTGCTTCTGATAAGCTTGGTTCAACAAAAAAAAAAAAAAAAAACCAAAACTTGTGATTGCAATTCCCATCAAATTCATTTCCCGTCTTGGCTTTCCCACTGCCAGCTGCAAAACTGTTAATAAATTCAACTTATGCTCCAAAGATGAGGCAGGAAACAACAGCTTCCTTTAAGCACTTTTCAACCCTCAAGGACACTTTTGCCTTGACAAAGATTATCAGCACTTCTCTAAATTATTACCATGATGGTAATGATGCCGCTGCTGCTCAACCCAACCAATTACGGGGCTTGTCCTTGAATGTGGCAAACAAAAGGCAGCGTATATCAATTTGGTGTTTGCCTTTCGCCTTACTGATTTGGCTCCCGCTTATCTACGCTGTGTTTTTCTGGGGTTTATGGTCAATTTCAGATTTTATTTCTACCCACTTTCACTTTTCCGTCTTCGCCTTTGTGCTTTTGCGCCAATTGAGTTGAACTCGCGCGTGTTTATTTTTGAATTTCTTTTCATTTACGTTGCGATTTTTATCGCTTGTGCAACTTGTTTGCTTTCACTTTATCGCCGTTGGGTTGCAATGGGAAAATCAATTTGTGTTTTCTGGGGTATGAGCTAATTTTATTGTTATATTTTTCTTGGCATAAATTTGAGAAAACATAACTTAAAATGAAACTAAATCAAAATTTGCAGAGATCTAAGACTTGGTCTAAGACTTCGTCAGTACACTTTCAGTTGCTGTCACACCATCAAGCCATTTGCAAATCCTATTTAAATAACCCAGACGGCGAATAAAGTCTTGAGAATTCCAAGTGCACAAATATCAAAAAATTTCTACTTGTCATTAAGCTCCGTTTTTTTAGGGTAGCTGAAGGTACACAACTCTTTTAAAATAAATACAATGACGGCTTCAAAAGTACTGATTTTTATTTCTTAAAGTCTGAACTTATAAACCAGCGTATGCTCTTTGGGTGCGTTTTGTTTTTGTAATTGCACCGAAGATAGGAAATTAATGATCGTATACAAGCAGGGCCCGAGGCATACAAATCGACACACATGCGAACGATTTCTTGTGTGAGACTCGCGTAGAACAAAAACCGGGTTTGTTCTCTTATTTGATTGGCGTTAGCGCGTGCAAACAAACTGACCCACAACGATGTATTGTTGCTTTTCTTTGTGAGTAATTGTGAATGCTCTGCCCTATGCTACTTTTGGACATGTCTGTTATAAACTAACAAAATATTTGACTTCTTCTGAGCCCAATTTTACCCACGAATCGGCATCTTATCTGCTTCTATTTTGGGGGGTGTTTTGAGTGTCTTATTTTAGAGCAGCGACTTACAAATGTGGCCCAAGGGCTGACCTTATTTATAAATATAACTACCTCCATACATTCATGCAATGATTTTCTGTTTGACATTTTCTTTGTGTGTTTACAGATATTTTACACAAACAATCATAATAAATTGGTTTGACTTCAGTTAATAGAGGTAATTTTCATTTTCCCTACAGTGATTGCCTTGATCAGTAGCCCTAAAACTTTCAGTAAAAACATTTTAAACCGATTTTAATTTCGTCAAAATTTTTTGGTATAATAAAGTTTGCCTTTTTTGTGTGCCCCAGGCAGAAGTTTAGTTTACAAAAAAAAAGACCATGTCAAATATGTAAAAATGTGTGGCAAATGTATTCAACTTGAGCAGTAAGGCAACATATGCCACATATCCAGGACATCTCAACTATTTTTTCTCCTTTTTTTGCAGTTTCTGTTTCTATTTGTGCTCAGCCCCCAAAAAAAACCTGATTATGTTATTCAGATTAGCCGCATCACAGCTGTCAGTTTGCTTTAAGCCTTTTTGTTGTTTTGTCCCCTTTTGTTTATGGACAGCAATCATAATTTATGACACAAACGAAATTCGTCTTTAATCACGTGTGCTTGACCCAAATTGGCAATTTGTGTGTGGAGTTTTGGCTGTCAAAGCAAATGAATGTTAAGCAGATCAAAAGAGCAGTGGCATCAATTGCTTTGCCTTTAGTTGCTCGAGGCGTTGAAGGTGCAAACAAAAAAAAAAAAAACAAAGAAGGAAAGTAAGCGAAGTTCTCTTTTTTTCAAGTGAGTTTGGCAGTCAACTGACAGGATAATGTAGGGAAAACAGGCCAGGCAAAACACGCACGCAAAGAGTGAACAGAAATTGGATTTTATGCTTATTTACATTTTGAAGACGGTGTGGAGCAGTACAGGTTTTTGCTTTTATGCATATTTCAGGTAGCTGATATGGACGTGCGCCATTATAGCCATATCCAACCGAAACAGTTTTAATTTATGCGAAAGTCTACAAATGAGTTGAACTTTCAAACTAAGTTATTTTTAATTTTCATAATATTAAATTTGCCTTGAATCGATTATTTTTATGCCCCACATAGTATACATGCTCGAGTTGTACTTCAGTCTCAACTTTTTTATAAAACAAACAAACAGAAAAAGCTGAGCCAGTGAAAAATGTGCTGAAAATTCAATAAAATACGTGGCGGCCTCGGCCATATGAAAAAAAGAACTTTTTCCTACAAAAATACTTACCCGCTTCGTTAAATTTTACAGTTTGCCGCATACGTCCAGAAGTACAGCTCAAACAGGCACATAGAAGAACATAATTTGTGATTAACATTTGATTTTTAACTTAAAGTGACACATATGAGTTCTTAAATAAAACTACACTTGATATGGTGATGAAATCCTAAGCTACGTTGCTTGTGTGCACTTTTGTTTGCTCCTCAATCTCAGGAGATCTGCTGCGCAATTAATGCTGCCCTTCTGTTTGATGTTGGTGCCCACCTCTGTTCTAAATGCTTCGGGAGAAATGAGGCTCTTGATTATACTTTATACTCTTTTTTATACTCTTTACCAAAAGTACACAGAAGGCCTTGTTGAAAATTTTCGAGACATTTAACAAAAGAATTATTTTTAATTCTGTTAAAGACTTTAAAGCAAATCAAATTCCACAAACGAATTCTAAATTACATTTAGCAACTGTTCGAGTGCGTAATTTGTCAATTACTTTTCATTTCATGCATTTTTAAACAGAAAAAGTTTTCGTTTTTGACTTGCGAGAAACTGAATCAATTTCGTTTCCGAACATGCCTGATTGACTTTTAAATTTTGGAATTTCTGCCCTCCAAGTCGGAAAACGGGCGAAACAGTTGTAAGCTCCAACCCCATTTTCAAACATCTAAATTAAAAACCAACAATGAACGTTAAACAATCTTCCCGAAAATTCGGAACTTTCGTTGGAAAATGGTTGGTCAAGGTCGTATCGGTGTAAGCTTAGTTTCCAGCGATTAGCTCCAAACTTTTTTCAAAGCTCGAAGCTACAAAAATATTATATTCCAATTTTCGAAAAACTACCCATAAGTTCGGAAAATAGGCGGAAAATCGTTGCAAGAAACTTCTTTGATCTTCTTTTGAACAGCTCCAAACTTATTAACTTCGGCTTGGCCTAAGTTTGCATACCCTTGCAGCGCGTATAAAATGATTTTATAGAATAATTTCATTTTCGATTTGAACAATGCTAAGTGATTTCCAATATTTACCAATAGACGGCGACTCTTCAGTGACCAGTGTGGCGGTTCCACTTCACAGTTGCTAGTCACAATAGTTCACGCATCACTAACACTGATCACTACTCGATATATAACCCAACTTACCGTCTAACCAAAAAAGACACTCGTCCTGACGCCATAATAAATGAAACCAAATCTGAATTAAATCTGTCTATTAGTCAATGTAACATCGCTACACCACTGCCCGCACTAGTCACCAGCGACCATCGATTACTAGTCACGAGGGACTATCGATTACCACACTATAACGAAGCTGATTCATCTCTCATCTCCAGGAGTTTCGGTAGTGTGTGCAACTGCGCGCTGGCTGCCTTGGGCCAGCTCGCAACCAACAAATCATGTTGAACTATTTAAGTTAGACAACACATATTAATAGCAAGTTAAGTACGACCTTAATCTCTATAACAGTTTTTTTATGTCGCTCACCGATATTCATCCGGACAGACAAAGGCCCACGGACATAAGGCCCATATGAAAAATTTCAATCATTACGTTGAAATATAACTCAGAAATTTTATGGGCCTTATGTCCGGACCATGATGTAATAAGTATAAGGTGGTCCCGTCATGAGAGCAGCTCTCTCGATTAGTCCCTTATTTTCAGTACTTGGCAGGCTGTTAACAAAGTAGGCAGAGCGGACAAATTTTTTCGGATTTTTTGTTTGTTGCTTTAACCCTTACTTGAGGAGAAAAAAATGTCCTTTTGCGTTTATTGTCGTGCGAGTATTAAAACTGAGGGAGGAAATTTTATTCATGTTCCAAAGATGGAAAAAATTAAAATTGTGGAAAGATTCCTTAGGATGTAGTTTTGGTCCAAGTGGGAAAATCTGCCATAAACATTTTAAAGCCAGATGCAATACTAGAGCCGGAGAATGAACCGGCGCGTGAACCGAAAATCATTCAACATAGGGCATAGGTTGCTACAGTAGGCTGCAAATGTACCCCACTGCCAGTCTAAGGGTTAAACACAGAAAATGTTACCGTTTCACTCACTCTCATGAAATTAGTAGGCTCAGACTCATTTTTCAACATACAATAACGGAGAGATTTTACGGACGGGACCACCTTATACTAATTTCATCATGGTCCGGACATTAATCCCATGGGCGTAAAGTTTGTACTCAAATTTAAATGACATTAAACGCACGGTGATGAATATAAAACTTGACCAATACATGCTTTCCATACTGATGGACTAGTTCTACAAGTGGATTTAAATGTTCTTATTATAAAAGAATATTAAGAGTTTAGAATTTTATGCAAGATTTGGTATGCATGCAAGGCCATTCGGCCGTGCAAAAACTGCAGCGATGTTGAAAAGAAGAGAAGCCAAAAAGTGAGAGTGTATTGGTGTGCAATATTAAAGCGACACAGCCCAACTTTGAACTGCCCTCAACGACGGCTGGGCAGCGAATGAAGGCAAAGAGAGCCCTGCTTACGCTCATATGCCCGACTTCGGCAAGCGCTCAGCTCGTGTGCGTGTAATTAGCCGATTGCACTCGGCCCCTGGTGGCTATGGAGGAACATCGCTGTTATACTGCTTATATGGTTGCAACTTGACGGCTTCTAGGTTAATGTAACCATCGGCCTGGTCGATCCGCAGAGCTTTACTAGAGTTTTGCACTATATGCAGTATCTCAGACAGCCATCGGCTTCGGTATATTCGTTAACCGGCAAAATATTTTCGCAATATAGACAGTTTAGATTTCCCGAGGCGGTATCGCAGACATACAAACTACCCGCTATATCAGAATCGGCCAGATTACCAGAGACTGTTCATGAAATGTCGTGCGTCCGCCAGGCGATTTCTTAAAAGCCGTCCAATTTCTCATGAAGAAGCTTAGACCTTATAAAGTTAGCGTCCCTTCTTTGATTTGCAAAATTCACACATTTCGTCTTGCACCCAGCAGGACCTCAAATTAAACTGGCGAAAAGTTCGATGAAATGTGGGCTTTACGTCCGAATTTAATGTGGACGTAAGGCCCATAACATTTTTGAACTTAGTTTCGATGCCTACTACGATTGATTTTGATATGGGCCTTTTATCCGTGGGCGTTTTGTCATGTCACCATTCATCCGATTTCCAACCAAGTCGGCAAAATTGGACTGTAGCAGGTAATGTTTATGTTTGGCCAGTTTAATGACGCTACCATTCAAAACAAACTAGTTTTGCTATTGAGCGGAGCTTTAAATTTCATATCATGGGTAGCCACAATCAGTAATTTCAGAGCTGAAGTACACAAACTAGTTTATTAATAACATCAATGATATTCGAAACCAACTTCAATGCTAGACGTCAGTTGAATTAGACAATTCATCAATTTTTTCTGATTTTTAAACATTTTATGTATAATATGTCAATTTTTCCTTAACTGATTATTGCCTTAAATGATAAACAGCATCATCCCACTGTGATATTATTGTCTAGTAACAACAGCAGGAGCTTTGCCATCTAACCCCAGTCACTTGGGCATAGAGGTAGGTGTTGTTAAGCAACCAACAAAGGCAAGTGACTTGCCCAGCAGTTGGCTTCACTGGCACTCCCAGCCACAGAATGAAATCCAAAGCAAAGCCAATCCCAATGCCTGTGGCTTACACACATAAAGCCCAAGATTGGTTGCATAGTCTCGTGTTGTTTGCGTACTTTATTAAATTGGCACTTGGCAATTGTCAGATGGAAATTAATTAATCAAGTCGGCATTGAGTCTAAAATGTGCAAATTAATAATGGGAATGTGTCTATTTTCCATAAAAGTACTTAATATTTTTTGGTTTTTAAGCACTGCATTCTGTTTAGTTATAATCCTTTAAATGAACAACCACTCATTAAAAATGAAACATCATCAAAAAAGTACCATATCAAATGTCCTCCTGTAGTTCAAATTAGTTTTCATAATTTTATTACTAAATTTCAATAAAGCGAATTAGTTTGCTAAAGGTAATTTATTTTGTGATTTGCTACAAATTAGACAAAATAATTGGAATAGTTTTTGTTGCGGAAAAAAAAACTTATTATGAAAAATCGTTTGGTAGTTGACCGTGAGTAAGATTGATGCATCCGATTTGACCAAACTTAAATATTGATTTCGCACAAATCCCAATCTCAAAGGCTATAAATTTTGGCATCGTTTCACTTGTCCAAATGCATTAAGCTGCATAAATATGTGCTGACATCAACATAATTCCCCACACACACACTTCAATACTCATATCCGCCTTTTGACTGTTCGTTCAGTGTTATCTTCAGCTCTTTAGGATTTTCTTTTTTGCATATAAAAGCAATCTGCAGTCGCTGCTGTAGCCTGTCCTAAGGCTCGGTTTACTGCATTTTCCCAAAGTCAAGACGGAAGAGTGGAATTTTATTATTTTAGCTCGAAGATAACAAAATTCGTTTACGATAATTTCAGTTAGTTTACAGCTGGCATTTGACTGTTGAAATGTCTTTCTGTGTCATTTCAGTTATTTTAATGCTTTAGATTTCAATAAGAGAATTTCCTGCTTTAAATTTCAAATTTTGTTGACAATTGTTCACAAATTATGAGCCTATTTCGTTGCCTTGCACGTAGTTTGCTCATAAAATTTCAGTCAATTTAATTTCCCTAGCATTTAGTTTACATGGCAACACATACAAACAGACTTACATATGTACATACATAT
The DNA here is from genome assembly GCA_018904265.1 of Lordiphosa collinella. Taxonomy (NCBI): domain Eukaryota; kingdom Metazoa; phylum Arthropoda; class Insecta; order Diptera; family Drosophilidae; genus Lordiphosa; species Lordiphosa collinella. The sequence continues at coordinate 200,000 of JAEIFV010000466.1, forward strand.
TTATGTCACAGCACGTGCTGTCTGTGTCTAAAGTGACAAGACTATGGAAGAATGGGATGTTGAGAATGTGGGGGAGGACACCCTGACCGCAACTCTGCTTTGTTGCCCGCTGATGTTATACTTGAAAAGTGAATGCCTTGCTCGAGGATTTTCGGTCATGTTAAGGCGACGTAACATAAAGCGGTCATGTTGTAAATTGCAAAAAAAATAAAAAATTGTAAAAATGGATATAAAGACGAAGAGAACATTTAATACATAATGAAATAGTTCAGAAAATATGTAAAATTAAAGTTCCTAGCACTTAGAAGAATTGAGAACTTCGCTTTGCTCTGTATGTTTTTTGCTGATATAGCTACAAAGAGTAGGTCCATAAGTATGTTTGTGTGTAATAAAATAAGAAGTTTTAAGTATCTTGAAACTAGTTTCCAAACTAAAGTTTATTCTGCAAGGTTGTGATTCATCATCCCTGCATCGGATCAATCAAAATGTACTATACTACACCATACAGCTCTGCAAACCACATAAACGAGCAGACTGAGCTAACTCTGTCTGTGCCAAATTTAAATACTAGCTGTTGGGTCCAGCTTTGAAGTTACCCATAAACAACCTTATCAAACAGCCGTTCGAATTCGGCTTTAAACTGTAGGTCCCTTCCTCTTGTGCGAAAATTAGAAGCATACAAGCCAATAGATTGGGAAGGAGCTTGGTTTTGGCCTTGTGGGCTGTGTCAAGTAAAAATATATCATTGAAAGCAAAAAGCTTTTTCCCAGAGGGATGGGGTGCCCCCGGGAGGGGGTGGGGGCAACAGAGCCATTTTTTCAAAACACTTAAGAGTAATATAAATAAATTTGCAATAAAGTGAACATATATACCAAATTCCGTTCGTCTTGCACAGAGCGAAATACTAACAAAACCCGAGAAAATAACTAACAAAAATGAGTTCTGTTTGTTTGCGATCGTAAGAAACAAACGTAAAGCGAAATGCTCATCTTTATTTGCGGACAAAATCAACGATAACACCATTTCACGTTTCTGCCTTTTATTTGTGTGTTGTTTTTTTTGGCTACTGTTTCCTCAGCTTTTTGTTGTTGTTGTCCGAAACGCCAAGCAGTGCAGCTGTTGGGAGAACAATATTCAATGTTTCGTTTGCGCTCTTCGGAAATAAAGTTATTGGTTTCGTTTTCCTGACTAGAGTAACAGTAACAAAACATATGAATCGTTTTACGCGAACGGTTCGTTAAACGTTTCGTTTGTTTGCCCGCTCTACTCCAAAGTTTTCATAAAGAACGGACAATAAATGACAAAGTTATTGAGGTTATAAAAATGTGGCATACTTTTCAGAGCTGCATGCGCGATCTGCTAATATAATGTTGATACTTCTATATGCTTTAATGTTAATGATTTTTCAACTTCATCAGACTGAGCGAGATATTTTTACTCTATGAGACTTTTATAGAAAAAAATGCGGCAGAATACAAAACATTTTCAACGATTACTACATAAGATGGACGCTTGCTATCAGAACTGCAACCAGAGGGCGAGTCTCAGGTGGCTGCCTTTGTGGTGTGCGAAAATCTTTTATGACCAGCTGCAATTCTAAACTTCACAATAGCAGGCCAACGGTTTCTGATTATCCCTGTGCAACAACTATCAGGTGGAATTTGATAAGCTTTACAACATGCTGAGCGAAGCGGACGCTGAAAATATAATGATCATCAAAGATTTCAGTGCGCGTATAGACACTGAACAGATACCAACTTAGGATCATAACACTGCAACTAGCATTGCCGCTTATCAGAGAAGATCTAAGAATGAAACTCTAGATAATAAAGGCAAATAAATAATTGAAATCTGCGAGAATCTGCGACTGACCATCATTAATAGAAGGACCGAGAGTGACGGAGAGCTTACATATATCAGAGGTTAGGCTTGCTCGACTATTGACTATTGGATTGGAACAACGTTATAAATGACATGCAAGTCGAAAATCAGCTTTACTCGGACTATCAGCTAATAATAATAGTAACTGCATCCCTAAAAGCAACCTCTTTCATGGCCCCATGACACAACTACTTCCCAAATCTACTTCCCTTAAAAGACAAGACTAGCGCACAATTATACGGAAAAACTAAACAGTTTGTTGTCACAGCACACTTATGAAAACACTGAGCTGAGCATGACGATGCTAACAGAATGTATCAAGACTGCAGCAAACGGTATGCAAACCACCAACCAGAGAGTATATAAATAGCCATGGTTCGACACAGTCTGCGAGGATAGCATCTCTGAGGACAGCCAAATAGCAAAACGGGAATATCAAAGTGGTCGGACAGACAGACAGGGCTATATCAACTCAGCTCGTCGTGCTGATCAAGAATATATATTAGGGGGGGTTCGATTTGTATGGGAAGAAAAAAACCAACAAAGCGTATAGCAAAATCGAAAACTAGGGACAATTCTAAGAAACTTTTCACCAAGAAACCATGGGTCTAAAATGAATTCTTAGCCCGCGCAAATCAACTTCAAATATTTAAGTAAATTTTGAAAAAACTCTAGTAAGAAAGTCCGTCAAGCTCGACAGTTTATACTCTAAACCCCCCAAAATTTGCATATATCTGATCAATTTAATGTAGAAGCCATACAAAGTGGCAAAAAAGCCATAGAGTGTCTAATGCGCGGCCCATCGCTTTGCAACCGTCACTGCCGAGCATTAAAATTTGGTTTCCTTATAACTCGACCATCGTTCATCCGATCTTCATGATTCCTTTAGCGGATCGATACATTATGCTGATTACTAAATATGCGAAAAAGTACGTACCATCTATCTACAAAACCGTGGAGCGGATGGGGGCGTGGCGAACTTTGACAATAAACTTGATCTGCCAGTAAATATAAGAAGTATATGTCCAATACATCTCGAAGCTCTATCTCTTACCATCTGTGAGATCTGTGCGTTTATTCGAACAGACATATGGACAAAGTGACGAATCAAAGAAGAATCAGTACGAATCCCATGTAGAATAATCACCATCCCTTCAATACACTGGAAAAAGTCAAAATTTGTTGCCTTGTGTTATTTTTTCACACTCGTTTTGGTTCACAGTGAAAAATATGTCGGAATTCCAGGTTCGAATCCTTTTGGTTAAAAACCGAGTTGCTGCCCTATTTTGCTACGCAATTTTCAAGCTTTCGTTCAGTCAATAGCTGTACTAACCTAATAACAGAAGAAATTTTGGTTTTTATGGTAAAATGTTAGATGAATCTATTATCAGTTATCCTGACCACTGCGAGAAGACTATTTTGCAATCATACATTCACCATTTTCTAGCTTACCCTTTTTTTATGGAACACAATGATTGGATATGCTGATTACGCGACTTGGCCCTTAAGCATTTGCCTTAATTAAATTAACTTGCCTTTTGTTTTGGAGGCGCTCAAAAATGAGCAGCACAAAAGCAAACGTCAGAAGCAAAAACCAAACAAAAGTCGAAAACACAACGCAAATACTCATGGGAGAGAGACTCAGACAATAAAACGCCTTTTTATGGTTGTTTTAAATGCTTCGTTTCGAAGACATTAAAAAGTCTTCAAGTCGGGCAGAAAGTTTTTTTTTTTTGGCGTTTCCTTTTGGTCATGAATAATGGTAATTATGAAATTTTGAACTACTTCGCACTCTAAATAAAATCCAGTGAGTGCAGTGAACTTGTGGTGAATATTAATACAGTTTACAGTTAAATTCTGTTTACCCACTCAATTGCTCTCGAGGTAGAGTTCAGGGTTATGATAGGCGCCACTTTGTGGCACAAGAGACTTGACAGCCAACTGTTTGGCCTTGTCGTTATATAAAAAATTTTAAGAATACACAAAAGAGCCAGCTTTTGAGCTGCTTGTCATCTCAAGGCGTAAGATGTCTGTCAGAAGCTGCCAAAAGTTGAGAAAGCTTGTCTCGCTTAAAGAGAACTTAAGTTGGCCTTAAATTTCATCACACCACACCAAATTGTGTTTCAATTAAATGCAAACCACACAACAAATGTTACAAAATTTATTTATGAAATATGCAGCATATTTATTTTGATGTTGTGGCATTCAAATTTCCATTTACACATATATTTTATTTAATCTGATTTATAATTAAATAACAATCGATTTTTGTGCTAAATTGTAGGTAGGAGTGTTTTGCTGCAAATGTCAATTAATCATGTTTTAGTTATGAATTTCTGCTCTGAAAATATGTTTTTTCTCTTCTATTTCATTTGAAACAATGAAAATGTTGTTTCTGCATCCAAAATAAAATGAGGCTTTTTATATATTACAATTTTTTAGTTACAAAAATAGTTAAAATAGTATTTTAGTTTTAAATCCCTGTTGTGAAAGTGCCAGAGACAGAAGGTTTTGTTTTGGCTATTGTTTTCTCATTTTAAATTTGCTTATTTATAATTCGTTTTTTGCCTTCTATGACAGACAAGCGGATGATGTTTTATCAGAAAAAATCCAAATTGTCACTTAAAATAGTCTACAATGCGAGGGTTGCGTCTTATATTTCATACACCGGCTAATTTCAGTGTGAACCGATCGAATTTGCCACTTTTATTAGTAAATTTGACATTATTCAGCACAAACTTACTTAAATTACATCTTAGCAGAAAAATTGGAATTAATTCTTAAAAAATATCGTGAGATGATAGTTTTTAAGGTTTTCAACCAGATAAGAAAGAACCGATCAACTTACTTTGTCTTTTTAAACTGGTGCAACGATTTTATTTATGCCAAAATCAATTCTAATAGTCTGGCATCAGGGCATTAGTGGGTCCAGCTTACAAGTAAAATTAACTGATTTTATACTCAGGATTATGAATATATTTCTGAGCACTGAAAACATAGAATTATGGGTCATCTGCGTAAAATCCCAAATGATTTTTGAAACCTTGCAGAGGGTATTATAATAATGTCCAGATGTTTGTAACGCATAGAAGGAAGCATCTCCGACCACAACTATATAGAATAGCTGCCATAAAAATGATAAAAAAAAACATTTTAGTTTCCAATGGAAACGTCCATATACATAAAACTGTTAAACCTGTCCAGAGCTGTAAACTACAATTACAATTATGGGCATATTTACAATTACAATTACCATTACAATTATTTCGTATTTAAAAATTTATTACCAATTACAATTATATCAATAATTACTTCAATTATTTCAATTATTTGGTAATTGAAATAATTGATGTAATTACGGAATTTGATCTTATGCTGAAAGTGAGTACTAATATCCGGTTTTGGAGAATTAAGTCGCAAAATTAGGAAAATTCCCAGAAAACTTTTTTGTTTTTCATCCGATCAGGCGCAAATTGATTTTCAAATATCTATATGAAAATTCAACAATGACTGCATACCAGTCTTCTGGAAAATCTACTCCCCTTGATGGGAATTGGGTGGTAAAGGTTGTGAGGGTTGAAGTTCTTTGAAACACTCAGTAGGCTAATTCATGAACTCGGCTTGACGGAAAATTTTTAAAATTAAACAAGTTGTTGAATTAATCATTGTTCTTGGCTGTGTGCGAAGCGAACACAAGGACAGTGCTGACCAGAGCGCGTCGCCAAAGTCGATTCCAAAGTTGGAAGGAAGGGGAGAAAGATGAGGAGAAGGAAAAGATTAAGGAAGAGGAAGAAGTAAGTCAAAAAACCACGAAATTTGCAAAATTAAACCGTTCTTCTGATTGCAATAAAGCTTTGGGGATTGGTAGGGCGCTTGCCCAGAAAGGTTTCTAAATTAAAGAAATGGGCGGGAAATGGTGCAAAAACCGCGATATATGCAAATTTCTTAATTTCGGTGAAACATTTCGGAATGGTGGACGCTTGCCCGGGAAGGTTTCTAAGTTGATTAAATGGTCAAAAAATGGTAAAAAAAAACCGCGTTATTTACAAAATTTTGATTTCAGTGAAACTTTGTGGAATGGTGTACGCTTGCCCGGGAAAGTTTGTAAATCGGTGAAACTTTGGGGATATGTTGGACGCTTGCGCGGGAAGGTTTCTAAGTTGAAGAAATGGGGGGAAATGGTCCAAAAACCACGGTATCTGCAAAATTCTTAATTTTGGTGAAACATTGTATGTAGAATTGTGGACGCTTGCCCAGGAAGGTTTCTTAGTTGAAGAAATGCATGGAAAATGGACCAAAAGCCGCGATACTTGCAAAATTTTTATATTGGTGAAACTTCGGGATTTGTTGGACGCAGGTCCGTGATGGTTTCTAAAGTGAAGAAATGGCGCGGGAAATGGTGTACAAACCGCGAAGTTTGAAAAATTATAGCGTACATCCGATAGCAATGAAACATTGAGGAATGGTTGGAGAATTGCTGGAAAATGTCCCAAACTGTGTGTTCAAGGCCAATAATTATTTTTGGACCGATCTTTATCAAATTGGGATTGTAAGCTCTAATTTTCAAAAGTCCACCACCAAGATCGGAAATGTCAGTAGAGACTATTTGTTACCGCGACCGGGGCATAAGAGTTAATCTCTGCTTTGAGCCCATTTTCTCTATTTTCATTAACAAATTATTGTTTCTTGTAGGGAAATGTTGTTCCTATAATTAAAAGAAAAAAATTCGGTTACCCTCTCAGCCAATTTGTGCCTTAAGTCTGATTTCCAGAACGCACGAAAATAAATTTTTATGTAAAACTTCACATGAGTAGAAACACTTTTGAACTACTTTGAAATCTGAATGCTAATGAAAAGCAGTCTTATTTAAATAAAGTATTGTGCCGAAATAAATTTGTATGTCAACTGGAATCAAGCCTTTAAAAGGGAAATTTTCTGACACTTTTGTTAAGAAAATTTGTGACCTAAGTATTAGTTTAGTTTTTCTAAGCGTTTATAATGACATTTGAAGTTTAATTGCGCCACATCCATTAATAAGAAATAAACTCGATGTTTAAAATACCACACAAAAAATAAATAAAACCAAATCTACTCCATGTCTTTAGTGTTTGTCTAATCCCCGAACGGTAGAGTGTCCTGAGTGCGATTCTCAGACGAGGTTAAGTTAAAAATACAAATTTTTACATATTTTTTAGAGAGAAGAACTAGATGATCACTTAAAACCCCACCACCCAAATCATTTGCTTTCCTTGTCTGAAAGACCCGAATTAAAATCTCACTTTTGGGAAAAAATTTTCAAAAAATCTTATACCAAGGCTTAAGAAGACTTAAAGACTTGTTAGGATTGAATGTCTTTGGCGCCACTTCAAGGCTGTAATGACATAAGTTTTTAGCTATTTTTTTGGTCTTGAATTAAAAATACAACTCTCGTTGTAATTGCAGAAATCGAATTATGAATTTATTAAAAAATAATAACTAAAATTCAATTACCATCAACTCTTGTGATTTGATTCACACTCTGCGGTTAATCAACGATAAACAAATCAAAAATATTGCATACATATTTATTTAAATTAACTGATATTTCCTACCCCTCTGGGATATCTGTTTAATAGTTAAACGAAATAAAAAACTTAATTTCCTAATTGCAATTTTTAATTAAATATCGACCTTTAATGCCAACTCCCACAAGGACAACATTGAGATGACAGTCAGGCAGAGCGCTTACTTTGTTGCTTTAGTTGGCCCAAAACCGCATTGAATTTTTTTGGCAGACAGCACAAAATGCATTGGCCGGATGAGCAAAGGGTGGTGGGAGGGGGTGGAGGGTCTTCCGGTTCGACTCTGGTCGAGCAAGTAAACAAACGTTTCCGCTTTTGAAAAATTGCTTTCATTTCTCGTTTTTTTCAATTTTTTTTTTTTGGATAGTTGGTCCTGTGAAAGTCAGAGACATTGTTGTTGTTTGTTGTTACGCCCACATTGAAATGACTGAAGATAAGCAAACTGTCTGTACCTCAAATAGAAAAAAAAAACCCGGTTAGCCATTTTGCTACACTATAAATAATAGTTACACAGTTTTTTTTGGGCTGAAAGAGAGTTGGTGTACAATATTATTAATAGGCAAGATGTTGTGGCGATAAATACTACAAGCAACCACGTCCTTTCTCAGACCTCTTTCGAAGAAAGAAACAAAATTCTTCATATTTCAAAGTAAAAGTAATGAAAACCATACACTTGGCTTATCAATGGGTTTTTTCTTACACAAATAACTATTTTAAAAGGTTTGAGACCTTATAAATTTTTATGTTATCTTTAAGAAAGTGTTTGTTTTATACATTTCCACACGCTCTTAATCCTCTTCGCGTCTCTTTGGAAAAGAAAACACTTTTCTTCTTATTATTTGCTTCGCCTCCCCCCTATGGAAAACAAAAACCCGTTGAGCTTATATTCATTCATATGGAGTATATCATTTATCACAATATGTCAAAATGTCACAAAAATGTTGCAGCTCAGACATTAGCCTCACACAAATGTTGCTGCCACATGGTAAACCAGGGCAAAAGAAAATGTTTCAAAACAAATCAAATGCATTTAAAATACATTGAACCCACCAATTGAGTTGGACCAACTAAGAAATGGAAATAAATATATCTAAACTAGCTCGTGGCTTGGCATACACAACAATTAAAGCTAAATTTCTACTGATTTTTCACTTACGCTTTTGGCCAAATTCCAACATATTTATTGTGCCTGAGGATAAGGCCTCAACGAATAGTTTCTTTGTTGATCTATAAATTGATTGCTTCCATTTTCGAAATAATGGAAAAAGTAGGCACACACACACACAGCACACATTTCTTAGCATTTGCATACTTTACTTCTTGCTTTGTGATGTCTTTTTATTTTTGCTTGGAAAAGGCAACTATCCAAAAGGGGGAGAGAGAGTAAGAGATAAACACTTGTTTAGCCTTAAGAAATTTTATTTATTTCTTTGCCAACTCCTGGAGAAAGCAGGTTTCGGAACTTCTCACAGAAACTGTTCATTAAAGTGGAATTGAACTTTGGTAGAGAAGTTGCATTTGGATTTCAATTACCTGATGCCACCTGGGAACCTGGGTACGAGTAGCTTGGACAAGAAGCGCATAAAAGTATGCTACACACGTGGATCTCTGTGTGTGAGTTGAACGATGATTTTGATGGCATTTTTGTGGTATCGAATAAAAAAAAGTTTGTACCGTTTTTCTTTCAAACTTAACTGCAGCGTCTTAATGACTTTGAAATTGTACAAAATGCAACAGGCACGTCTCTCTGCCAGCCAACCACAATGATCTCAATTTACGTGATTGCAATTGAGTTTCTTAAACTTTTTACCCAACAGAACCGAGCAGAGAACGTAGCAGCCGAAGCTTTTAGTCCACTCAAATGACATGCATTGAGGCTGAAACTTCATTAGGCCAACGGATGGGTAACTGTTTCCTCATGTGTCAACCATGACGCATACGCAACGTGTGACAGTGTCGAGTAAAAAGCCATCAAATCATAATTGCAGGTGCACAGAGTGTCCATCAATAAAACGACAGAGACAGCGACAGCAACAGAGAGATGAAAGCTTCGATTGACAGGCAATCTTTTTGTACTAGATAGTTAAATGGTCTGGGATGGGGAATGGATGATACCAAAGTGCTTTCGGGTCTTTGTTGATGCTAAAAGAAGCACAAATCAATAAACCTTTTATTAACAGAATTTACATCATTTTTAAGTGATTTCTTTGGTTTCCAAGGATTTGCTGAATTGTGTGAAATTAAAATGAGTATATATATATATTTTTGGGATAAGCAAACACCCAAACAACAGTTGACAGTTTTCCTTTTTTTCTGTGTTTTTTTTTTCTTTCATTTGTTTGTTGTTGTCAAGTTTTTGCGCCGTGCTCCAATTATGGGTGTTATCCTTGAATATTAATCGAGCGTGTGAATTGTTCGCATTTTCAGACAAAGTGGGTGTACTCTCTCTCTCTCTCTCTCTCTCAGCTCACACAAACAAGCGGAATCGATTGGACCAAATATGAATTCATTCGCGTGTGAGAATGAATGTGGATATATATAAATAAATACGCGTCTGTGCCGGTAGCAGCTTATTTGTCTAGTTGCTCACGTTTTCATTACAAATATCATATAAATAGGATATTTGTCTGTATCAGCAGCAATTGCCAATTGCACATTGTCACCTAGATATTTCCTCTGACTTGGGTAATTTTCTTGATATTTGGTTTGCTACCTTTTGCATTAATTTGCTTGTCATACCCATCATTAAAATGATGCCTGTTATGCATATAAATGTAGTTGTCAGGTTGCTGAAATGCGCATTGCAATTTCCAACCCATAAGTAGGGGAAGATGGGATGTTCTCTCGAGCCGCCCAAAACAAAAATTACAGCTGTTTGTTTATGTAAAAACATACTCTTCTATTATCTTATTTCTAGCACCCCTGTGATGCCAAATTCTGAAAAAACTCCTTTATCATTATTCAATTTTAGATTAACGTTTCAAGAATATATGACTTATTCAATGAATTATTCAGTGGTAAATATTTTAAAACTGCAATTTTTGTGTAAAGAACATAATATTCTATGCCTTAACTGTCATTATTCTTAAAATTAATATTTATTTATTTCTATAAGTTTGATATTTCCCCTCTTCCACCTTAGTAAAATTGATATATGTGCAAACATATTTTGCTTTGTTATTTTTCATTTTTTTTTTTTTTTGTGATATTATTATTTGTATAAAGGTACTGGATATTTAAATTTAAAATATAATCGGCGGTGTCCCAGAAATCTCTTCCAACCAAATTCCAACCCAAAACCAATTCTCGGTGTCCTAGAAATCTCTTTCGGTTGCTTTCAAACCTCTCGTATTTTGTTGGGAGATTTTGGCAAGACAACCAATACACAAACCAGCAAATACACTAACCAACCAATAGCGACTTCACGAACCCACGTAATATATCACTGTTTTTGTAGTAGGACCATAATCTTATAAACACACCTTTCGAACTCGACTTTCGAACTAGACTTTCGAAGAAAACGAAATCTCTCGAAGTTCTGGGACACCGACGGATTTCTCTAGCGATTTGCAAGCCAACCGAAGCCAAAATCTCTAGAGATTTCCAGGACACCCCCGAATAACACGAAATTATTTCGTAGAAAATTTCTATATGACCAATTTTTAAAAAGCGTCATATTTTTATACCCTTGCAGAGGGTATTATAAAATTGTGCGGATGTTTGTAACGCATTGAAGGAAGCATCTCCGACCACATAAAGTATATATATTCTTGATCAGCATGTCGAGCTGAGTTCATTTAGCCATGTCCGTCTGTCCTTCTGTCCGTCTGTCTGTTTCTATGCTATCTCCTCCGTCAGTTAAAAGCTATCCCCACCAAACTTTGCACGAAGTCTTTGGGTACAAATACGCTGCACATTTGTCGGAACCGGCCGGATCGGATGACTATAGCATATAGCTGTCATAGGAACAATCGGTCGAAAAACAAGTCTTAGTGAGAAAAACTTTTTTTGTTTTTAATGGAAACGCCTCCAAAGTACGTATTTCTTAGTTTACCATCCTTTCCCATGATTTCACTAAGTTTGGTCGAAATCGGATGACTAAGCATATAGCTGCCATAGGAACGATCGTTCGAAAAACTAGTTCTAGTGAGAAAAAATTTTTGTTTTCAATGAAAACGTCTTTATCATTGGCATACACTTATTTTACATACTTTAACAAAATTCTACAAAGTTTGATCGAAATCGGATAACTATTGCATATAGCTCCCATAGGAACGATCGGTCGAAAAACTAGTTCTAGAGAGAAAAACTTTTTTGTTTTTAATGAAAACGTCCTTATACACTTATTTTATAAACTTTTACACAATTCTACAAAGTTTGGTCGAAATCGGATGACTATTGCATACAGCTCCCATAGGAACGATCGATCGAAAAACTAATTCGAGTGAGGAAAACTTTTTTGTTTTTAATTAAAACGTCCTTTTTATTCGCATATTCTTATTTTGTAAACTTTAACACATTTCTACAAAGTTTAATCAAAATCGGATGACTATAGCATATAGCTGCAGTATGAATGATCGGTCGAAAAAGAAGTTCTAGTGAGAAAAACTTTTTTGTTTTAAATAGGATCGCCTCCAAATTTCGTATTTATCAGTGTATTATGCTTTTCCATGATTTCACCAAGTTTGGTCGAAATCTGACATCTATATAGTATAGATCCCAAAGAAAAGTAAGGTCCAAAAAGTAGTCTTAGTTAGAAAAACTGTTTGGTTTTCAATGGAAGCAATGGAAGCCGAAGTGAACTTTCCCCTATTTTTTTTTTTTAAGTTGACTGCACCCAGAAAAAAGTATGGACTAGAATGTTTTCTAATATAATTAAGTACTTCCAATATAAAACATACTTGAAACTTTTGGTTAAATTTTGAATCCCAAATTTTTTTCTGTGTAAAGAAAGTTATTTATAAGTTGTGGAAGTTGTATCACCCATAGACCAATATATTCGTTTTATTTAAAATAAAAATAAATTATTATTTTGAATATGTTTGAAGAATGACTTTGCTAGAAAAACTTGTAAAGTTAAACAATTCTTTCATCCCTTACTTAAACTTAATTGGTCTAAAAAATTTCAATAACATTCCGTTGTCTTACACATTTCTTTGTCTTTTTGTGTTTGTTTTTAACTAAATTGTTTCACATTACTTGGCAAGCAAATTATTTCCATTTGGTCTTTGTGCTTTTTTTATCATTGCTTTTGCGAAGGCACAAATTGGCGTAATCAATTTGTAAATTCGTTTCTTTCCTAAGTTTGTTTAGCTTGAGGCATTTTCCGTTAACATTAAACCGAAAATTATTGTACGTGCATTTTTAGGGATTTCCATTTATATGCTTAATTTGCATTTGGGGTATTTACTTGGCAGATTTCTGTCCAATACAAATCGAATTAGATTGACTGTCTGGCTGTGTTGGTTGTTGGTGTTTTTGTGTTGTAAGCCATAAACGAATATTTATTTAGCCCGAGAAAATCTCGTGTCTGCTTATGCTCCTCTCGTATTATTAATGGCGTCTAGAGGCCACAACACAGAATCATACAATAATATTTATTTTAGTCTTATGTCTGGCATCGATTTTCCACAAGTCTGGAATTTAATTCGTTTAACAGATTTGCTGATTGTTTATTTGAGCTGAGAGTGGAAGTTGTTGGCATAATAAATACTCTTTTCAGACATAATTGTGGTCAATATGCAGATTTAAGTGATAAATGAAAGCTAAAAGAAACGTTTTTCAATATTTGTTTTGAATGAGGGGAGCTTAATAAGTCAGCATTCAATGAAATTCTGTAAGCCACATTTTAACTATTGAAAAAATAAAAAAGTATTAATCAAGCCTTGTCTTGTGGTAGTTAACAGAAGCAGTATTGTTTTTAAAGGAACTACTTGAAAAATTCTAAAATGTCACTGACTCTTCAATCCGCCCACGTATACATTTCTCCCAAATGTATACATTCTCCGCTTGGTTTGCAATAAATAGGTATTTGCAAATGGCTTGATGGTGTGTCAGCATTGAAGCTCACTGATGAGATGTGCCGGAAGGCCTTCGAAACAGTCTGTCTGAGTAACCATGCTGTCCATATGTACAAAATCTTTGTTGATTTCTGCTGATTATTGAATTATATTCAATCCTTGACCTTGAGACGGCTAACGACCACTTTGTTAACCATTTGAGTTAGCCCCTTTTTCATTTTATGAGTTAATTCAACACTTTTTTAGCCTTAACCTCAGAAGCTTGAATAGAAATCAAAATGTATTCCATATCCTTCAATGTGTACAAGGACTATCTGTAGCATTTTTCTGCTTTCTACTTTGAGCTTTACATTTGCATGTTGTTGGCAAACTCAATTACCAACTAAAAAGTACTACACACTTGTATATTCCTTCTCTTGAGCTTCAAATTTTTAGCCAAAGCTTTGCCACAAACCTTAAAACTCTTGAACTAATTAATGAAAGTAGCCCCCTTGTAAAATGGTACTTGAACATGCATGGACCAGGTTTAATCTTTCAGTGTCACACAACCGCAAACATGCAAACGATGTGAATTATATATATAAGTATTCAAGTGTCAGTGAATCCGTTTCATGGGATGAAATATTTGTTTTATGTGCAAATAAGCGGAAAGACTGAAATCACTCAGTGAAACAATAAGCGGAGACAGAGCATCATGTGCTTGTGTATAACAAAATTTATGTACAAGTGTGAGTTCGAGATGATGATGATGATGATAGGACAATAACCGAAAGAAAATCACTGCAAAGCCAGCAATGAGTGTCAATTAATTCTGACAGATGTCACAGAAATTCAAATAGACAGTACTTGAGAATGCCTTTTGATGATGAAAAATATAACAAATTCAAATTGATCTAACAAAAAAAGCTGGCATCAAAATACTATTATAATTTTCTATTCAATTGAAACGGTGCAGTTATCTGCTTAAGACACCTATTGCCATATACAGTGGGTAAAAATACAAATTTTTCGCCTTGCTTCTTTTGGTTTTTGCTAAATTCGCTAAGATGCCAAACGATAAATACTTTTTACTGCTTTTTGCGCCGAATAACAGGTACAGAAGGACACTTAATGCTTTTCTCTGACCTATATTGTTCTCTGTTGTGATCCTTCTGGTAAATAAGAGTTGACAAAACAAAATGAAATTATTATAATCTGCAAGCAAATACCGCAAAAGCTGCAGCATGATAGCCTATCAAATTTTTGAGAATATGCTTCCATATTTTAACCTAAAGTGTGGTTTTCAGAACTCACGGAAATAGGGTTTCAGAGAAAAGTTCCACACATACGAACCGACCGGAAAAAAGAAGTTCCCATTTTTTTAAGCAAGTGAGCGAGCGAAATATTGTTCACTTTAGAACGCTAAGTGTAAAATGATTGTTGGTTCGGTCCCTGTTATATGCTGTCCGGGAAATTGGATAGATATTAGAGAACCATTTTACCGTCTTTAACAAATCATAAAAAAGAGAAAAAAAACCATTTCGAATAAACAATAGTAGAAACTTTTTTTCCTATTCCAGATCTACATTCAGGGAAAACTATCATATTATTTATTACAAAGGTTGTTCTTCTTTGGCCATCACAACCGTTTTACGGTCTCGGCCGCTGCGACTAATGCTCGCCACTCTCCTCTGTCCCGAGGGACTTTCCACCAGGAGGGCACACCCAGCTTCGAAATATCTCTCTTCACCTGGTCGCCCCATCTCAGCTTCGGTCGCTTGTACACCCGCTTGCACACCCGTTTAGCTGGAGCTTTATCATCCATACCGGTAACATGTCTTATCCAGCGCAGGCGCTGCTGTTTTATGCGCTTGACAAGCTTAGTGTCTCGTACAATTCGTAATTCATTCGGATGCGAAATTCGTCGCCAACTTTTGGAGGTCCATAAGTACTCCGTAGACATTTTATTGTCCATGCTTCTGCGCCGTATAGCAGGACTAGGATGATAAGGGACTTGTATAGCGCAATTATCGTTTTCGAGAGAGGGCTCTGCTCTTGTGCTCCTTATTGAGCCCGTAGTAACATCGGCAACCGAATTTCAGTTACTCCTTTTATATTCCTAATTCACGGAACTCAAACTTGGGAAATACAAGCGGTCTCACTTATGCGGTATGCTTTTAGGCCGATGCTAGACTCAATTCAATATACGTAATATACTGGTTGAGACGGCATTCCAATCATGTTCTGTCTAAAGGTCCCGAGTTCAATCCCTTGATTAAGAAAAAAGTTTATACAAATTTATATAATTCAAAGGCTTTCAAAGTTTAATCTAATAGAATTCTGCCCTTGATTCATAACAAAGAAATGCAGTTTAGGTTAGTTAAAAAAATTTAAATTAAAAAAAAATGTTACTATTTCCAATATTAAACTAAAGTTTCAGCACTATAGAATATGAAATCTAAGGCTAAATCAATGGATGATTCCCGTTACCATGGTACTAATATTAAAACATATTAAAAAAGGTATGCAACTTTTGTCGGTATAAACATTTAGCACCATATTTCTATATAATCTAAAATCATGATTATATTGCAAATTTCGTGACTTTTTAACCGTATGGTTAGTAAACTTCCTTTTACCCCTAATTTGACGTCTATCAAATCTTCACAATAATCCAGGCTCAAATGAAAATTATTTGCAAATTTCGCCATATTTTGGAGCTGTGTAATCTACGGGCTTCCTTTTACCATTTAAGCCGGCATTGTAATCTAAGCACTAAAAGGCTTTCATACGGGACGATACTCATAAGTTATTTTGCAAATTTTCGATTTTTGGACCTTAGAAACCTTCGCTGCCAAGCGTCTAACCATTGACCAATCGCAATCGGATGAACGGTATAGTTTTTTGAATTTTCGCGATTTTTGGACTATTTCCCGCACATTTCATCAAACATTCTAAAAAGTGATATAACAATCGAACATTTTACCTTCCCAGGTAAGCGTCGATCAATTTCCCAAAGTTTTCAGCGAATACGTAAATTTGGTAATTTTCGCGGTTTTTGGACAGTTTTCCGCAAATTTTTTCAACTTAGAAACCTTCTCGTGCAAGCGTTCAACCATTCCCAAATTTTCATTGCAATCGGATGAACGGTATAATTTTGCAAATTTCGCGGTTTTTGGACCATTTCACAGACATGAGACATAGCCTATGACACTTTCCTGATCTACATGAACTTACTGTGAAAAATTCGTGAAGATCGGTTTAGCGGTTTAGACGCCCATAAGGTTTAGACGCCCATAAGCGACCAACATACAAACATACTTTCACTTTTATATAGATGTATAGATAATTATAATATATTGAAATTATCATCTGTCTGACACAGTTCCTCGCCTATAAGGTAACTTCGTCGTTGTTCTTCCTTTTCATTAAATGTGTCATTATATTGACACTCCATTTTCCCCAATATATTTTACGAAAACCCTTCCAAAATGGGGACAATGCAATGCTTTGTTTTTTTTGCTTGTAAAATTTTGAAAACCGGAAATTTGTTAATTTGTTGAAGAAGGCATTTATGGTCAGGTCGTCTGAAAACAATTATATTGCTTAATACCAATTGAACTGTGGAGATGTTGAATTGAGGAATTTTTACATTTTTCAAAAAATCGAAAACAAGAAGAATAAAATTAACTCAACAATTCAGTAGCTCAACTGGGGGTCGCGATTTTCTTCTAGTTTGATATAAATCTTTGGCAACAAATTTCCCAAAACCTTATTATATCAATATCAGTACTGGTGAAAAAAAAGCGAATTGATAGCCATCAGATAGATTACCAGACTCCACGACATTTTGGTTTGAAAACTTTCGACAACTTTCTCAATCGATCTTAAAACTGGGCATGCACTTAGAAATGACAGAGCGTTGGGGATTGCAATTAGATGACTTTAAATGACTGAGAGAGTCTCTCTTTCTTTACCACAAACTGCTTCACATAATTAACACACCAATAAACATGAGGATAAACTTTAAAACGGACACAGAGAGCTGCGCACACATCTATAGACATTTACTTGACCAGCACAAACATTAGAATATAAGAATACACAGTTTCACATCAAACTCCGTGGCGAGCAGTTGGACTTGTCCCTTATCAATGTATGTATAGGTTTTTATTAATTTTGTTTAAATTGTTTAATGGAATTCTTGTCAAATATCTGTTTTATGGTTGCTTGTTTGCCCCCTGAAGACGGACCCCGATGTGGGCTCGAAATACAGTGGGAAAATATTAAACAAATGGCTTAATTTTCGGATGAGACGGATGACCTCGAGCCAGCCAAACCAAACCTTTGGATTACTGAAGATCAGGTAGCTTAAACTAACACATCAAAAAATTTCTTTTTCGCATTTCAATCTCTTATTAAAGCTAAAATTTACAGTTGAAGACACAAAATAAATGCTTGGGTTCCATAGTTCTTGAGACCAGTAAGCCGCAGCCGACACCACACATTAGCTTTAGTTGCAAAAAATAAAACCGAGTTTAAAGCCAGACAACAGCTTAACAGTATCTTTCTTCACCACAAACACTAATTACGGCCAACAAACAAAAACAAAACCCACGCTTAATGTAACTTAAAACCCCTAAAATGACCAAAGGTAGACACTTTAGACCCTGACCCACACACCCACTCAACCAGACGCAGGAGTCATTGTTGCCTGCTGCTCTTAACACCTGATTCAAGGCGACTGCCACTTACGCATTTAGAGAATGCCAAAAGAGTCGAGTTGTGGTGTCTGTGGCATCTGCAGAGTAAACATGGCTATCAGTTACAGTTAGAACAGCCAAGGACATTCGTTATACAGGAGAAGCATTCTGTGTATATGTGTGTGTGTGTGTCATTTGTATACGTAGAGGCGACATTTATGAAACTCTTTAGGGTGCTGGCAGGTCCTTCTCCTGCTCCTCGTCCACAGTATGTTATGCGGCATTTCTAATTATGCTCAAAACCGGAGATGCGTTAATGGGCCAGGCAAACACGTGCTTCGTGCCACCTAAAAGGAACGGAGAAGACCGTGCCCCATCTTATTTTTGTGACTAACAAGTTTGCGTTTTGTGTAATTAATGTCAAGACTTTAAGGCCCCTAAATCCAAAAGAGACAGTCAGTTGCCCTAATGGCTGCCAGATTTGTCATTATGCATATTTCATGTTTACAGCTTAAAGTAGTTGAAAGGGTTGGCAAACTCAACTGCTTCAAACATGTTGAAAATGTGGGGGACACAATTAGGAAGATTAAGGCGTTTTTTTTATAAGCATTGGATGCTACGCTTAATGGTTGGAAGCACAGAATCAAAGGGGTTAATTTTTTATGGTATCTTGGTTGTTTTTAAAAAAAGGTAAAAAAAAAAAGTGGGGGGTTTACCTCCGCCCGGGGTGTTTTTTTTAACTTCCATTGAAAACAAAAAGTTTTTCTAACTAGAACTTCTTTTTCACGGATCATTCATACTGCAGCTATATCCGATTTTGATAAAATTTTGTAGAAATGTGTTAAAGTATATAAAATAAGAAAATGCCAATAAAAAAGGACGTTTTCATTAAAATAAAAAAGGTTTCCTCTTTCGAATCTTTTTTTCGACCATCGGAAATGCTAATCGTAGGGACGTTTTCATTAACAAAAAAAGACTTACTCGTTCTTGGGAGCTAAAGTTTATAAGGATAGCCTGTCTCACTTTGACGGAAGCAGATGTACCGTATTTGTACCAAAAGCTTCGTGCAAATTTGCGAGGATAGCTTTAAACTGAAGGACAGACAGATCGGACAGGGCTAAATCAACTCTGCTCGTCATGCTGATCAAGAATATATATACTTTATGTGGTCGGCGATGCTTCCTTACATGCGTTACAAACATCTGGACAATTTTATGATACCCTCTGCAAGGGTATAAAAAATTCTAAATTATATTGGTGTTGTCATTAGTTTATAGCTAATAAAGTAATTCATTGGAAAAATTTTAGTTTTGGTTAAAAAAAAATTGTTTTTAGAATTTATTTGAATTTTATTTTCGTTTGGTTGAATTTCTTAATTTCTGTTTCTATGCTATCTCCCCCGTCAGTTTGAAAGCTATCTTCACCAAATTTTGCACGAAGTCCTTTGGTGCAAACACGCTGAACATTTGTCCCGCGGATCGGATGACTATAGCATATAGCTGTCATAGGAACGATCGGTCGAAATACTAGTTTTAGTGAGAAAACTTTTTTGTTTTCAATGAAAACGCCTCCAAACTTCGTATTTCTTAGTTTACTATGCTTTTCCATGACTCCATCAAATTTGGTCGAAGTCGGACATCTATATAGTATAGCTGTCATAGAAAAGTAGAGTCTGAAAAGTACTTTTAGTTAGAAAAACTTTTTTGTTTTCGATGGAAATGTCCTTTAAATTGGCATGTATTTTTCGGGTATGTTTTTTACTTAGAAACCATCCATGGCGAGCACTCAACCTATTCCCAAAGATTCATCGCAATCGGATGAACGGTTTAGGCAGACATAAGAAACAGAAAAACATTCATTTTTATTTACGAGCATACAGCCGTGCTCCCATTTTCACCTTACTTGTGCGATTTCAGCACTTGAACACTTGAATTTACAACAAATTCTCTCTGCTTTATATCGAAAATGGCACCTATATCTGTGGCTACTACACTCAGAAAAAAATTCGCCATGAATTTTAGAAAATCGCTCTATTTTAAAATTTGCCCTGGTATTTAGAAAAATTTTCTAATAAACAGAAAAAGTTTTCTGAAACTAAGAAAAATATGCCATAAAAATTTTTTTTAGAAAAAAACTTTTCTAAAAACAAGAAAAGGCCAGATTTTTCTGATAATTAGGGCGCATTTTTCTAAAGTTTTTTCTTAAAAATAGGGCAAAATTAACCTTTAATTTTAGAAAATAGTAGCCCTTAAAGAGATTACTGTAATGTCTTAAAAACAGGAAAATTTTCTGGAACTAATTTTCTTAAAAATATGGCGATAGTAGCCATTGCTTTAGAAAAAAGGCGTTAGATTTCAGAAATTTTTGCTCCAGTGCAAAAATATAAGCCCATTCAGACGTGCCACTTCAACTCTGTGAAATAGCCTAACCGTCTAAGCGGCCGCCGTCGTTGCGCGAGACAAAGGTCTTGGGTTCTAATCCCAGACAGTCCCCTGAAAATTTTTATTTATTTAATAAAAATTAATCAAAGCAGCTTGGGGTGTTGTTCAAGCGAAGCGGACCTGGAGCTGGACCGGTGGTGGACGTGGACCAGGAGGTGGACCTGGAGAGGTGGCCATTGAGGTGGACCTGGACCGGTGGTGGACTTGGACCCGGTGGGGGACCTGGAACCGGTAGTGGACCCGATGGTGGACCTGGACCCGGTGGTGGACCTGACCCGGTGGTCTTAAGCAATTTTTTCTGCTTTTAAGAAAATACCTTTCTCTTATTAAGGAGTATCCTGGAAATCTCTATTTGAGATAACTTTCGTTATTTTGCAAATCAATAGTAAAATCCGTCGGTGACCCAGAACTTCGAGAGATTTCCTAATTCTAAGAAAAGTCGAGCCCGGTGTAGGATTATGGTCCCTACTACAAAAACGGAGCTGATATATTACGTGGGTTCTTGAGAAACTATTGATTGCTTAATGTTTGGTGGTTTGTGTGTTGGTTGGTTTCAAAATCTCCCCAAAATACGAGAGGTTTGAAAGCGACGGATTTCTAATTTTAAGGGAAATTGGTTTTGGGTTGGAATTTGGTTGGAAGTTTCTGGTTAGAAAATTTGTCTCTATTTGGAAAAATTCTTATTTTGAGAAAATAGTTTTCTATGATTCAGAAAGAGATTCTAATTCTAAGAAAAGTAGCCCTTTGGTTAAAAAGCTTTCCATAGAATTTAGAAACTATTTTTCTAAATTTTAGGTGTCGCCTTTTTTGAGTGCAGATGTAGACTACAAAATTTGTAAATATTTTACGAATTGAAAACGACAACTGTGATTGCCGTAATTTAAATTCGTACAATTTTATTGGACTATATATGAATAGTTATCATGGAACTTTATGTCACTCACTTATATGCTACAACAATTTGAATGTGAAATTCATGCCGATTACATGTCCAAGTCGTAAAAGTGAGGTGAAAATGGGAGCATGGCTGATATGGATTTCCTATCTTTAAAATAAAAAACAGATTGAGAATATCTCATTTAGTTTGGAAGCTAAATTGGTCGTTTGTTAACTGTGCACCGGCTAGAAAAGGCACAAATGCATAAAATTTCAAAGTGCGTTTTTTTGTCGCTGGGCGTAGTTGTCCGTAAGTCTTTGAAAATACATTTTCTTCATCATCATCAGGACCATTTTGGGCAGTAAGTTCCTACAAAGTTAGGATGGCATTACTAGACCAGATTGGTTGTTTATGCTCATCTTGCATCTTTCAACTACGAAACTTCACACTTCTGCTCAAAACAAATATTTCTAAATGTCTTAAACTAAAATTTAACCCTAGTCATTTGGTGACTTGCCTGAATCATTGTTTATCTTGTTTATCAACATTTCGCTTTTGCTCTTCTTTCGAGCAAAATTTCTGTTTTTGGAAGACAAATCGACAAAAAAAAATATGATTTATTACCTACAATGTGTAAGCGAAAATGAGATTTATACAAAGGCACGTAGTGCGTGATGGCGGTTCTATTAAATGATTATCCAGCAAACGAGCTTTAATATAAAAATGTGAAAAACATAAATAAATATTTGCTTTAAACTATGTTCATGAAAGTCCATTAAAGTCAACTGCTGAAGGGCTTTTAAGCAAAACAAAAATGTAGCCGGAATATAAATATTTTTACAGGACTTGTTGAATATGGCCCCGAGGGCGGGGCCAAGAAAAACAAAAAAGGAAAAACAAGAAAATGTATAAAAACTGTTTATTATTCATTAAATTAATTTCATTATATATCACTCTTTTTCTAAACTTGGCTAATTTGCCTCAATTTGAGTGCTTTCAAATGTGAATAGAAATTGCTGCCCTTCGTGGAAAAGGGGCAAAAGTCATAAAAATGTTTATGTTCCTTTTATGAGCACACAAGCTGTGGAATATCACACAGTTAAACAATTGTTTCTCCGACTAGCCCAGGACATGGCTTTGTTTCCCCTTTTTTTCTACGTCGGACATTTACTTTTATTGTGCAAGTAGTTCAAGGTTCAGGCATTTTGATTATGACGTTAGAGCAAGTTCTGCAAAACATTTATGTCTGCCAATGGCAATTGCAGCCAGCTAGCTAGTTGGTGGATGGAGGCAAATGCTAAGTGGAACTCGTGTATTTTGAAACTAAAGGATGCACACACAAAAGGATACAGTTGGTACTTGTAGTTCTTGTTATGTTTGTTATCTTTGGGCGGAAGTGGCTGGCGCGGAAGTGCCACAAAGTACTTGGCAGAGAAGTTTTGTCGGTGGCCAGAATGTGGGTATTAATTCTTGATTCTTATGCTCCAGCCCAGAGTGGGACGACGCCTTAAACGTTTTATGTTGTTCCCTGGGGCCAAGTGTCAAGTGTCTCTGCGCAGCAGTCAAAAATATTTCTTTCAACTTTATCAGCTTGTTATTTGACGAAACATTTGCCCTCCCTTTGGGTCGTCGTCAGCTGTCAACATTCCACAAAAAAATACGAGCGGACGTTCTCAAACAAAAACAGAGCCTCTCGCTCCTTGGGCTGGAATTAAACTGAAAATCGAGCAAACAAATTGTTTATGTTAAGGAAGTCACGTAAAGTGTCGTGTCCTTATGGAAAAACCCACAACCAGGAGTGACAGGCAGCCTGCCTTTGTCCTGGTCTCAACTTTATCATCATCGCGTGGCTGTTGCTTTGCATTTTGTGATTGTTTTTGTTTATCAGATTCCGCACTAATCTTGATTTAAATTTTAAAGTGTCGTTAAAGCTCTCAGCAATTCATGAGTAATTCAGCAACCACAAAGTCGGCCAACCACAAAAACCAAGGACTATTATGGCCGGTTAAGTAAAAGTGTTGGAGGCGAGAGGTTATTAATCAACTGAGAAGAATGTCATTTTTCACACTGCCTTGGCATTAATTTGATTGGCTTGGATTAGGGCATTCCGCAGGCCAATGAACTGTTAAATAAATAAAAGCCAAAGCCCAGGGCTATGAAACAAATGGTGTAAGTCCGGCAAATAAATTAAATAATTTTAAATGGTCTGCATTTTGATTGATTTGGGGTAATTAAATTAGGAAAATTTTCATGGTTTATTTATACCACATCAAGTTGACGTTTTAAAGAAAAAATTAGATAAATCAAATTTTAAAATTACAAAAATAATCAGGGGTCGAAACGACCGGTCCCCTCATTGCAGTTGTCTAAAAAAACCGGGTTCGTGCGGCACATTGACAAAGAGGGACGGAAGCAACCTTTAACTACGCTCTCTAGTAGTGTTCGGTTGGGTGAGGAGAGAAACACATTTGTTTTGGTTTTTTCGCTCCTGGTCTTTTGCCAACCAATTTGCAGAAACCGCTTGCTGAAAAGGTCTTCTTTGAATGTATGCTATCAGTGAGTGCTTCTTAGGCTACCGACATCAACGCACGCTTGTATGTATGCGAAAAACTATGTGTGCTCTCTCATTCTCTCTCGCAATGTTACGCTCTGTTCCACTTGACTTTGTTCACAGCAACCTTTTTGAAATAACATTTTTGGTCTCTCGGTCTTCAAACAATTCACACTTTGGGACCGCTTGACTAACCTGTTATTGGCTTGATATCAGACCGACCAGCTTAACAGCGAGCGCGAGAGCAGCACACAATCGGTTGAGGGAAAAGCAAGCCCGTTTTATTTTTATTTTAAGGTTGCCGTCGAAAGCAGAGCAGACCGAAAATATGGGCTGAGAGTTATTTACGTCCTATGAAAGTAATCATAAAACGAGAGGGCTACGCTAACTTCGTTTGTGCCAAAGTTTTTATACCTAATGAAATATTCTTTGAATCGCTTACTCCAGCAACATTTCTAAAAATATTCGTAATCATGGATTAGGCATACTTACCAGCCTTAAGATATGTACACTTTATTTACTGGAGCTTGTTTTATGCGATTGATTAGATCAGTGTCCCCATAGAGCTCATACAGTTCGTGGTTCATATGGGTGCGGAACTAATCGCCAACTTTTACAGGTCCATAAATCCTCCAAAGAACTTTTCTCTCGAGCACGCCGGTCGCCTCCTCATCAACTGCTGTTAATGTCCATGCTTCTGCGCCGTTTTACAGGACTGGGATAATATGCGACTTGTATAGCGCAGTTTTTGCTGTTGGTATTTGTTAATTTGGTAATCATCGTTCCGAGGTAGCCAAAGTCCTTGTACGCTCCCATTGCAACAGATTGTCCAAGACGCGTAGGTTCACTCACGCTGAGACTAGGAACTTCGTCTTTTCCTCATTTACCGCTAAGCCCATGAGTTTTGACTGCTTCTCAATCTCTGAAAACGCCCTGCTTACCGCCCATTCGTTTTTGCCGATAATGTCAGTATCATCAAGTAGCATTACCTCTTTATAAAAGAGCATTTGGGCACAGGCGCAGTATACACTCCATCAGCAATATAAAGAATTTTCACCCTGCCTAAAACCTATCCTGGTATCGAAAGGCTCGGAGAGGTTCTTTCCAATTTTGTGTGCTTCCAACGTCATCATGCAAAGTCGAACGTAATTTGCCGGTATACCAAAAGTAGTCAGGGCTTCAAAGAACTTTGACCTTATCGGTGTGTCGAAAGCGGCTTTATAATCAACAAAAAGATGGTAGGTTTTGATATCCGTCTCATGGGTTTTCTTCAGTATTTGTCTCTGGTCTATGGTGGACTTACCAGGTCTAAGAGCACACTGATAAGGTTCGATCAGTTCGCTCATTCTCAGCTTAGGACGTTCACATAAGATACATGACAGAACCTTATATGCAATGGGTAGGAGACTGATCCCGCGGTAAATGGCGCAGACTGCAGGGTCTCCTTTTTTAAGTATTGGACAGAGAACACTTAGACTCCAATCTTCGGGCAAGCTCTCTTCAGACCATATTCTGCATATGAGTTGGTGCATGGACCTTACCAACTCCTCACCGCCGCCTTGAACAGTTCATTGGGCAGCTCATCAGCTTCAGCTGATTCGTTATTTTTCAGCCTTTTTATGACTACTCAAACTTCGTTATGGTCCGGTGGGTCTATTTCTATATCATCGATTGGTGGTTCCACTACTTCTCCAGAGGCGTCATTGTGTTCGTCATCGCCTCCCAGCAGGCTGGGAAAATAGTTTCTCCATTTGCCTACTGCCACTTGAGGATCTGTGACAAGATATCCGTCTTCGTCCTTACATAGTTCGGCTAGTCGCCGAACTTTTTGGTAGAATTTTCGGCCTCTTCTCTTCTTCTTCTTCTCAGTCGAGTCAGTCAGTCGAGTCAACAGTCGAGTCGATTTAGCCATGTCCGTCTGTCCGTATGAACGCGTCGATCTCAGAGACTATAAGAGCTAGAGCCACAAATTGTCGCATGTAGGTAGGTGTATACCAGATTCAAATCGAGTTTGTTTCAGATCTGGAAAATTCCTCCCCCTCCCCCCTTTAAGCGCAAAATTTTTAAGTTAGACCCTCGAGACTTTATATATATCAAGTAAGGCCCAATATCTATCTATTCTGAAAAGATCAATAAGATCGGACAAAAAACACCGAAGTTATATACGAATCAATTTTGATTGTAGGAGAGAGGGGGTCTTGCATTGTCAGTTATCGCGTGCGGGCGTGCGTGTGTGCGTATGTGAGAGTGTGTGTGTATGTATATGAAAACACAAGAAGTCATGGGAACAGTGTATTTTGTAGTCGGGGCACTCGACTACAGCTCTTTTACTTGTTCCTTCTGAAAAGACGCTCCTCTCTATCCTTTTCTTCCGATATCGCTCCTTGACAGCTAGCGTTGCTCCCGACTGCAGAGTTCTCCTGTAGGCAGCATCTTTCTCTGCGTACCATGACTGTTTCTTCGGGAGTGCTCGGCATATCCGAGAATCTCCTTGGCAGCCGTACTCATCGAGTGTGAAATATGCTTCCACTGTTCACTTATACTTGAAGGGAAAGGTGAGATTTCCTTGAGCAAATGGGTGAGTTTTGCTGTGTAGGCTTCGGAGGTCCGTTGTGATTGCAGCTTCTCGACGTACAGCTTTCGACGTGTACTAGAGCGTGCGGCATGTGCCACACTGGTCCGCGTGCGTACAAGGTAGTGATGCGAGTCTATGTTGGCTCCTCGGAAAGCATGTACGTCTAGCGCACTCGATGAATGCCTTCTGTCTATCACAATTTGATCAATCTGGTTTTTCGTGTTATGATCAGGGGACCTCCAAGTCGCCTTGTGGTTGTCGCGGTCTTGTGCTTCTAACGACCATATTCCTGCCCGCAGCAAAATCTCTTAGCCTCTCTCCATTACTGGAGGTTTCTTCGTGCAGGCTAAACTGTCGGCCGATTGTCGGACTAAAAACGTCTTCTCTCCCGATTTTTGCGTTAAAATCGCCTAGCACGATCTTAATGTCGTGATCAGGGCAGCGCTGGTATGTACGTTCCAGGCGCTCATTGAATTCGTCTTTCGTCGCGGCGTCCTTGTCTTCTGTTGGGGCGTGAGCACAGATAAGGCTTATATCAATATATTTTGCCTTAAGTCTGAGTACGGCTAGTCGCTTGTTAACTGGTGTGAAGCTGATGACAGAGCGATGCTGTCTTCCGCAGACTGCAAAGCCGCACCCAAGCTCGTGCTTTGTAGCATGTCCGCTATAGTAGATCTCCCAAGGGGCATTCGTTGATGATGTTTTTCTCAACGTTTTCCCTTGTCCAATCCATCGCATTTCCCATCACATTCCAGGGGCATATCCTCAAATCGTGGTCCTTAAAACGTGGGTCGTCATCGATGGTTGTCCGTATCCGAGGCATTATTTTTGCACTTTTCATTGGTGGATTAGACGATAAAGGGGTGCCAAGCCCGAAGTAACGCCCCCTATTTATCCCAGGGAAAGGATCGCCGCTCACGTTAGCCAGCGGCTTTGCGGATGCATCGCTCTGTTACCAGGGGTTACCACGGGGATGAGTGTGTAAACTTTAGCTCACTACTTACGCCCCCATAACGAAAGCAGAGTTCCTGCCTTCCAAAGGAGCCCACGAAACCGAAAGTCTAATAATAAAACGGATGAGTGTTAAGAGAAGTGAATAAACTTCTTCGCAAGCGTCAAGCGGATCGCTTGAGAAGCACATCACAGTGTACAGAGTACAGTAGAGAAATTGCAAAACATGGACTTACTGTTCAAACTTGCTCCGCAGGTCTGCTACGCAATTCTTCCAAATTTTGTCATTCAACACAAAACCAATTTCAGATGGAACGGTCTTTGCAGAGTTTCGTTCACAAGAATTCATGATTTCGATACACTTATAACGGATTTATCTCTCTGTGATATGAAGATCAGTGAAAGAACGGGTTTTTCTCTCTGTGATATGAAGATCAATGAGAATGTTCAATTTTCGATCGTTTTGCTTGGTGCCTTAGTGCCGATTTCGTTTGGCTCATGGTTTTCCAAAAGTAGGTTTACTTTTTAAAAAAGTAGTGGAATTGAGAACAACCCTGATACTGATAATATTGGACAGAGTATCAACTCAAGATGAGCAAAATCGTTACCAAAACCAGGCCATGAACGGTTTTACTCACTTGTAGCACAATGTCCACACTTTAAATTTTTGAGAACGCAAAAACTTGAGACCAATTTAAACTCAGCTAGGTAATAAGTAAATTTGCTTGAGTTTGGCGCAAAGTTATAAATGGATCTCACATTCTGTTTAATGTCATTTATTCGGATCAGCAGTCAATATTATTTACAAGCGCAAGAGGTGCTACTCCCTCCAATATTCCTTAGAATCGGAGAAATTGCTTGTAAGTACAACAACTTCATCGACAACCCACCCACCCCAACTACCTTGGTTCATTTAAAAAAAAAAGAATATTCTTGGATTGTCGGTGATAGAACCCAAAACCTTTGCACTCAAAGACGGCGGCATGCTAGCTCGTTGCACCAACGCACGTATTTGTTGAAGCACGTCTAAATGGCTACTTATACTTTTCTGCGCGGTGGCTATGTTAAGTTGAATTGTGCTCATTTCAAGAACATTTGGAGAAAAACTTATTCTTATTTTGGGTTGAAGGCAGGTTTCTTTCCGCTCTGCTTGTCCTCCATCGCTAAAAAGCATAATTACTTAATGCCAATGTATGTAACGTATATCATTCTTGGCTATCACTACATCACAGCCAGTAAGACACCTATATAAGTGACTGCTTGAGTGATGATAAGTCCCTGCAAAATGCACCCCAGAGGCCTAATCATCCACCCATTCACACCCCACGTAATGTGAGCTTAATGTGTGTGTGTGTGATTTATATTCCCGGGAAGATGCACAGCGATGTTTGTTCAATATTAACGCAGAGCTTAATATGCACGCTGCCCGTCCGTCCGTCTATCTGTCTGTCTGTCTGTTTCCAGGGAAATTTAAAGACCAACTTAAAATGCAGACAACGTAGACGACTCAGAGCGTATCTCATGACCGCCAACCACTCAAAGTGGCAAGTGAAAAAAGGCAAACGGGGCAGAGCATAAAGACAAATTGCATAAAGGATAAAAGACAGGCAAGGAACAAAACTGCAGTAAAATGCTGCCTGTCCGTGTATATGATTGGCACTGTGTGTGTGCGAGGGAAAAGGAAAACGTAAAACCAACGAACGCCCAAGATTTAGCAGGCAGCAGCCTGGGTAAATGTACAATTGGTGCGTACTCGAGTCTCCGCGGTTTCTGCCATCCATTTTGGGAATCCGCAGCGTAATTGACATTTGATTAACGCATAGCTCAGCTCCTTTAGTGCCGGTTCCCCCACCCTCCCCCGCACACCATTCACACAGCCAACAGTGCCAAAGAGCAACGTTAATCACATCGGATCTCCCTGAGAGTGGAGGAGATAAATTGAAAGCCTAACACGACATGAAATGTTGTGTGTGTGAGAGAGAGATATTCACTTATGTGTCCATTCAGAAATTATAATGAGTTTAATATCCCTGTTGTCATTATGTCTATAAAGCACACACACACACACACAAAATGGCACTTTAATGGCCGCAAATGTTTTTTAATTACATCAATGTCAGCGCCCTGCCATTTTATATTGCGTTACTTAGCCATTTTCGCAGTTGTTTGCCTTTGAGGTTTGAAAATGGAGATACTACTTTTAAAAGTCAGCGACAGACAATAGATAAAATTTGTTCTAAATAGGAAAAACTGTTAGCAAAATAAAAACAAATTTTATTGAATACTAGCTCAATACCCGGCGACGTTTGGGGCCTTTGCATTATGAGAAAATGTTTCAAGTTTCAACTGGTTTCTAATCGACATTAACATTTGAACTCGTCCAACCTTGTTCGAACCAAGTTTAAACAAGTAAGGGAGCTGCAGTCGAGTGCCCCGACTACAAAATACCCTGTTTCCTTGTTCTCGTGTGTTTTCCTTTACATACACACACACACTCACACATACACACAAACGCATGGCATGCGGCCGCTGGCGATAACTGACAATGCAAGACCCCCCTCTCCCAAAAGCAAAATTGATTCGTATATAACTTCGGTGTTTATTGTCCGATCTTGGTGATCTTTTTAGAATAGATAGATATTGGGCCTTTCTTGATATATGTAAAGTTTGGTAGGTCTATATTGTGGCTCTGACAGGTTTTTAGCGCTTAAAGGGGGGAGGGGGAGGAATTTTCCAAATCTGAAACAAACTCGATTTCAATCGGGTATACACCTACCTACATTCAAAAATTTGTGGCTGTAGCTCTTATAGTCTCTGAGATCCACGCGCTCATACGGACAGACGGACATGGCTAAATCGACTCGGCTGTTGATGCTGATCCAGAATATATATACTTTATAGGGTCGCAAATGCTTCCTTATTCCTGTTACATACTTTTGCAAAACTTCATGATCCCCTTTTTCCCATTTCCAATGGGAACAGGTTATAAATAGGAAAAATATCAGACTTCATATTTCCAACCCACTCACCAAATTTCCAGTTTAAAGTTTAAGTAAATTTTGAAATTTGGTAAGCGTCCAACACTCACTTTTTAAACCTTCAGACCACTTTTGCAATGGATGGTTCGAAGCTGGGAGAATGTCTAAGTTCATAGTACCAGGCTACACGCAAATTATAGGTTCTTAGCTTACATAACCTCTGAGATATGGCTCAAAATCTCATTTGAACCGGTTCCATTTTTGAAAAGCTTCGAAACCGTTTCTGTTTTTGTTTTGGGTCCAATGTTTTAGTTTTAAATATTTATTCGTAAATTTCAATGGTAATCAAATAAAATAAACAGATAAGATGCAGTTACTTATACTTCGCTAAGAGTTGTAGCAAATTAACATTAACTCAAACATTAATCGTTCCATGGAAAAAACTTAAAAGGAACTTATTTCACTTGAAAAATACTTGTGATTATTTTCATATATTATAAAAGCATGTGAAGATGTGAAGCTTATGTTAGATGTTAGGTCTTTATGCTTAGATGTTCTTGTATTAGGTAATATTTAGCTGGTAGACCGATTGAAATCATTTTACCAGTTTTATATTGGCCTAAGCAACATTTGAACCGATTTTAGAGTAATTTTTTCATTGTGCCAATCACCCCACCAAATGCCATTGGAATTATCTTGTTTAGTTTTATAGTAAATCCCGTTTAAATTACTGAAAGTGTAAATAATGATTAATATGATAAAACAGTTTTAGTTAAATAAATCATACTCACCAGCCTGCATTGGCAGGTTCCCAAAACCATAAAGACCTCCCATTTATTAAATGTCCTATAAACGTATAGTTCTCATGTGCTCGCATTGCATCGCCAGCGTTGCCTGAATATACTCCCAACGATTTTAATTTGTAATTTTCAGCTTGGCTGCCAATAATAAAGTGATCGTAGCGAGCATATCGAATTTGGTCATTAAAGTCAACGAGATGAATATATAATTCACATCGCTTCTTTGTTGTCAGTAGATGCACATTCCGAAGTCCAAGCCAAAATTCCTTCTTGTAATCGCCAAAACCTTCACAAAATGCGTTATATCCTTTGCGAGTAAAATCAATTTCTCCATTTAATCGACGCTGCATAACCAACCAACCTGGTCCAGCAATGCTATCTTCTACAGGCGCTGCAAAAGGAATAAATCCAGGATATTCAACTAATTTAACACCGGAGTACTTTTCTGGTTCAAACGGCAACCAAGTAGAAGAGCCATCTATGTAGCCATTTAATAGTTGATCATTCTCCTTAAGTTTGGCTTCAGCTGCTTCAGTTTTTGATTTCCATTGAGATAAATGTTCCTTTGTTTCCTTAATCGTCTTCTCGAGGGCACACATTTGCTCTTTATAGTTCTCAATGATAACATTTAACTCCTTTATTTTGTTGGCTTCGAAAAGCAAATCGTCTTGCAATTTGGATAACTGATTATCCTTTTCGGTGATGTTTGATCTATAGTCAGCCAATTTGTGTTCGTGCTGATTCAAAGCAGTATGAAGTTCCTTGATCTGATCTTCAAGGGATTCCATATTTTGATTTTCATTTGTTTGAGTTTGCATATCAGTCTGATCAGTTTGTGTCCATTTTGGTTGAGTCTTTAACAAATCAATGGTATTTTGCATTTCAATTGACTTCTTCAAGGACAGTATGAGATCATCCTTATCCCTGCAGTGTTCCTTAAGACTCGCTACAACTTTGTTGGCCCGTTGTAGTATCATTTGCAGTTGGTGGTAACAGTTTCCTTTACATAGATTGTCCCAGGGCTCAAATCCATCGGCCAACTAAAAAATATTCGCATTTCAATTGATAAATTCGGTTTTGACTTTGCTTACTTACCGAGTTATCGTCAGAGATTGACTCCTCCGGAGATCCCTCAAGATTCAACAACAAAAGGTTCAATGTTTCTTTGTCCATCTCGGCTGCAAAGTAAAAATTTCGTTAAAGAGTATGCAAGCGACTGAATGTAAGTCGTGAATGCGTATGTACATATATATACAAATGTATGTAAGTCGTACATGGAAACTCAAACTAAATCTTGCAGGTAGCAAAGAATACATCTGCCGTCTACTTACAATTTTATTGCCTGGATAAGAGTATGGATTATGCTCATAAATACGGCAAAGTACTTAGGTTTTAGCCAGCAGCAGGTAAGATTAATGATGTGATTCCCGAAAAGCACGCTCACATATGCAGTGTGACCGAAGAACACAATCGTAAAAATACCAACTTGACAAAATAGAGATGTGCACGTGATCAGAAGTGTGTGCACGAACACCAGTTCGTGAATACCATAAGAGTTGGTTCGTTCATTGAAAATGAATCAGATAAGAATGGGAGTGCCCTTTACCTTTAGACCTTATTTTGGTGGTGGCTCATTATTTTTTTTACATTATGACATTGATTAAGGGATCATTTTAATACAGATTTAACGTATATTATAAGCCTTAAAGTATTAATTTACAAGTGGTATTCCTCAAAGTGATTAAGATTAGATTAAAATTTCGTCCATTAGCGGTTCACAGCTGTTCCTTACAAAATGTCCAGCTTATACGAATACCGAAGTGCAACTCAGAACAGGGCCGTTTTTATAATAGTGATCGCTGAATAAAAAAATACACTGTCATTTAAAATTTAATCGATAGCTTTCACAAATACTGTTTTTTCTTAATAAAAAATACTATCAACAACTTTTCTTTAGATGGATGATGCTTGATGCTTAATTTTTGATGTATGATGAACTCGGCTATTGATACAACAAAATATCAAAATCGATCATATCAAAATTAAATCAATCACGTAAATGTCCATATTTTGATAAATCTTTATTTCCTAAAGCCTAAACCTAAAATTCAATAAATTTAGAGAAAGAACTGAAAGGAAGAGGAATCTTTCTGGAAGCGCAAATCAATCTGTAACATGCTTAAAATGATCCTGCTTTCGGATTCAATTGTACTCGAATTGTTTGCTTAATATAATCTTTATGACATAAACGGATAAGCGGGATTATTTACAGGACTGAAAAAAGTGGGATCAAAGAGTATTCGGGACTACCCTGTTTTAATCCTGATTCGGATTGATTTTATCCCGTAAGGATTGAGTTTTTTGAGTGTATATGTAGAGGCTTTAAGAAAGCGACAGTATCGGGTGTGTCCCAAAAATCTCTACAGATTTTCGTATAAACGGTTGCATTTCGAATTAATGTGCTTGCCGTTATATTTGAAGTGTCTTCCAAATGCTAGGCTACTAGATTAGATGACAGAAGTGGAGAGATTTGAAACTGGCTCCTTAAGGCTAATTAGATTTGATGCGTACGGTTTTCCTTCCCCTTAATCTAGTAGCCTACCCTATTCTTGTCACTCTACATATAAAGTCCTCGTAGTAAAGTTAAAAATCTCTTCGTTTATACGAAAACCTCTAGAGATTTCTATGACACCCCCTATATGGCAGTATTTCATATAAATAGAACCACTTTGTCTTTACTTTGAGTTGCTAGAAAGTGTATCTTTTTATATGAAATGCTGTCAAGAAAGTAATTTTTTGTCGTTTTGAGTTTTAAAATTAAAAAAAAGTCATTCTGAAATCGTAAACACCGATAGGGTTTTCGTTTTCTAAGAAGTTAAAAAATTGACTTTGAGGCAAAAAATAGACTAGACAAAGCCAATGAATTTTAAGTCTTCAGAGAGCCTAAAAATAATATGTGGAAAGTTAACCTTTGAGGAATTTTTGGAATGGGCTTACTGCCCATGGTCTTCTACTGAACTGTTAGACAATATTTAAATAAGTTGTTAAGTATATTAAGTTTCCACGTATAACCACTTAAGTAAATTATTCTTAAGTCAATCTAACGTTCTCGAGTACCTCGTATGTAAATTATGTTAAAGTTAATCTAACGTTCTTAAATACCTCGTATGCAAACTATCGATATGTTATACATAAGCAACCCTGATATCGATAAGTCTTGACCGGCGATTAACAAGCGGGCAATTGTAACATCCCAGCGGCGCACAGCTAAAAGTATTCTGTCAAAAGAATGCCTTACTTCTGTCGAAAAAGTAATGCACTACAACCGCTGCTTTTCGTTTAAGGGATAGTAATCGGGAACAAACAGAAACAACGACTTGTGCCACACACGAGCTGATGCCTTGTATTTCGTCCGCTTTTGTGTCTTCCCCCCTTATCCATAAGCGTTTTTGGCATTTATTCTCTTACTCTTGATTCCAGTAAAAATGTTTATGCCGAATTTTGGTACGGAGTGGCCTCACTTTATTTTTCATTTCTACTGTAGGAGACGTGCGTGCATATCGGAAAGCAAGTCCATGGCTTGAACGATGCGATATTTTTAATTCCAGATAGACTTGAATCATGTGGGCTCAACCAGCGCCAATATGTGCATTTGATTCGCAAATATGTGGGACCCACAAAGGATGCATTGCAAATCAATAATTTTATTATCATGCTTAACGGCAGAGTATACACCCAGAGAAATGAAGAACGAATCGGCGAAAACGATTATTTCTTTCATACTGAAGGCAAAGTAATGCAAGAGTAATTGATTATGTAATGGCAATTTGCGCCGCTGGGATAGGACGCCGAGAATTGGACACCGAGAATGCATATTAAAACAACTTAAATTAAATAAACTGCATATTATATTAACCTCCGGAAATTCGTCAACGTGCTGTGTATTGATTTTCATTCAGTGGGATTTATATAGTTACGATTCGATTCGATGAAAAGATTCAGAACCTTTTAGTCTGCCTTGAAAGTCCTCAGGTGAGACAATACATATAAACAGAACGGACAGTATTTAACTTAAATATTTTATTTTATATCGTTAAAAAAGTATCGACGAGCCCATTGGGCCAAATACCGAGCTCCCCTCAATCTCTTGACTTTAAGTAGATTTTTTATGTCTAGTTACTTCAAAGCTGGCGCCAACAGCTAGTGAAGGTGACCTGGTGTTTAAGTTCTTTTTTAAGAAAAAACTTTTTCATTAGATGCCCCGAGTCGGGATTGAACCCACGACTTAAAAATTTCATTGAGGAATATTTCTTTTAGTCTCAAAATTCGGATTCGCTCAGTCTTGAAGTTAAGTGAGCCTGCAAAATTCGATTCGTCACATGCCACCAAACAAATGAAAACACCAAATATCAAGAATACAGGGTATTTTGTAATCAGGAAACTTGACTCCAGCATCAGTAACTCTTTTTTTAAGTCTTAAGTAACATTATAATAAAATTTGGGAAAATCAATCTAGTTTGCCATTTAATTACAAAAGCGCAGACTTAAACTTTAATGCTGAAATAATAGTAAGTGCACTTCATAGATAAACGAACCTAAACTCTGTTGCTTAAACTTTAAGCACATTTCTCGCAAAATCTCACATAATATTCAGCCCAGTTAGTCAGTCTGGTATTCAGTCAACGTTGACTTTGCCCTGTCACAGCACTAAGCGCTATGAATTTTTTAAGGCAACTCAACAAAAGACACCTGGTGTATGCTGTGACAGGCTGCCATCCCTACCCACCTTCCTACCTTACCTACCTGCCTGCCTGACGTGGGACGAATGAGATGAAAGTTAACATTTATATCCTCAAATTACGCATACGCCGCATGTGTCAGTGGTACAATATGGTTTTGCTTTCTTTTTTTTCCTGTTTGAAGTATATTGTGTCAACTTAATTTAATTTGCCCGAGCCGCGAGCTGACAATGGCAAGAGATGTGAATGTGAATGCATAATCCATAGCCCAGCCAACTGGCACTCCAATGAAATTGTGGCTGCTTCAGCCTTGTCAAGTGGCACTTATTAAAACGTCAATTACTCATTCGCATTTTGTTTGCCTCGACTCGAGACTCGAGTGTGTGTGTCAAAGGTTGACAAATGTTAACAGGCTCGTTAATTGCGTTGGGCCCACCTGGCGAGCTTAAACACTGCGCTAATTGGCAGCCTCTTAGGTGTCCGTACACTATCCATACTAGTTGCTATGGTCGTATGTTTTTCTATCGACCACAAATGGTTGGCATTCTATGAATGCATTCTGCATAGTTCTGGCGACAAACAGTAGCCCTGACAGCTGCAGACTTTTGCTGGCCAGGCAAATATGCAAGCACATCGTACCGAGACGGCCAGACAGCACAGTCAGATCAAATGAACACAATACGGGGAGCAGGCCGACATACAGGCATACATTCGCACGCAACGAAAGAAGTTTTGTGCTGAGCCCAGCAAAAGGCAAACGGCATTCAAATCGAATTCAGCGTATTTTTTCGCACTTCCAAAGTGCAAGTTTTGTTTTGTTTTGCTTTTTTTCTGTTCTTTTTCATGTTGTTGATTCTAGCCACTTCAGTAAGGCAATAAAGTGGAAAAATCGCCGTTGGAGGAAAACAAATCGAAACTGATATTTGAATTTGAAAATCTAACAGTTGATGGAGAAGGCAAGGTTTAAATACTGTACAAAAAATCGGCTACCACATTTACTAGAAAGTGCTAAATATTTGTGGTTTTTTTTGGTCTTTTTAAGGTGAAAGATTTTTATTTTAAAAGTCTTGCCATCTGCAGTTTTGAGCTTGCTGAGTGCCTAGCCGATGGCTGTGCTCCTTACTGTGATTTGTCGCATTGTCCCGCGTGTGGTTGATGGTCGACTGCGTTGAGATGCCGTCTTCTACATTAAGTACGAGTTCATGATTTTGTACCCACAAAAGGGCGGTAAAGTGAACCATACAATTCTTTTTAATAAGAGTTGCCAAAGCCACCACTGTAATGTGGAGGGTGCTGAAGTTGACGTTCGGATTTTTATTTTTAAGATGCTGAAATATACAAGTAAGCTCTTCATTAGTAAAAATGTAATAATTATGAACGTTCAAAATAGCGTTGCCAGGAATTTTGTTCGTTTCTGGACTCAGAAGTGCAGACAGCCTTGCGGAACCCATTGATTAACTAGCTCTTTACGGGAATGGGGGTTGTTTGCTGCTGCTACAACTGCATACTACATTATCTTTATTATAGATTCCCTAGAGCCCTTGTTAGTATCGTCTTATACCGGTCAATACCAAAAGGCCAAACAACCCGAAATTGCAAGGTAAACTTCCTCAAGTACGTGTAGAGGCGCTTGTCCTGTCAATTCAAGTCCTAAGCCTAAAGGCAGGCAATTCAAAGTCCTCCTCCTGAAAGCATGCAACGTAAAATTGCTTTGTTCGTTTTAATTAAGATTATCTAAAATACATAAACACATATAATAAAAAGAAGAATTTAGTTGCTGCTGGTCAATGATATTAAAATATTAATTAAACATTTTCCAAATACTAAAACTTTGTTAGTATTTTTTTAATGGAGAATATCGAGTACTTCTCTTTGGAAAATTGCGATTCAACTCCTCGATATTACTCGATTAAATAATCTACAATACACCCCTAGTGGCCCCCATATTTCCGAGCAAGGCAAACTGGCCTAGCCAACCACAAGCCACGTTCTTTCCAAAAGAACACTCCGAACCAAGCAGACGTTTTACCTTAAACCCTCGCTCCCCCAAAAAATTATTCGCCAAGCAGACGAATTAGGGAATAAAGAGGAAGAATTCATCTTTTCTTCGACTTTTTGGAAATATTTCCTGTTAGACTTAACCTACGCTTGCCCTCGAAGACAATCCAAAACGGCTCAAGAAGAGAGGAGAAAACGCCAACCCGCGTGGTTAGGCCACTAGTCACAGGGCACTAGCTCCATATCGGCCATAACCTCCGAGCCAGCAGCAGAGTTATCTAACCCTAGCTAAGCCCCACCAGTTGGCAACAACCCACCAGTGAATAAGTGAACAGTTTTTGTGAAAAAAAACCCGCCAAGAGTAGCATTTGTGCAAGTTAAATTATTTTTTTTGTTGTCCCAAATTTGTCAACGGCCCCCGCAAATGTGAG
Source organism: Lordiphosa collinella (assembly GCA_018904265.1). NCBI lineage: Eukaryota > Metazoa > Arthropoda > Insecta > Diptera > Drosophilidae > Lordiphosa > Lordiphosa collinella. Next base: position 238,485 of record JAEIFV010000466.1, read on the forward strand.
ACCAGTCTCTCATAATTTCCTTTTGGTTCTTTTGTTGCGTGGCTGAACCACTTGCCAATGGTGCTTTTGTCGTGTCGCTAAATTCATATTAAACCCCAAAACTTAACTCCTAGTGCAACTAAGAAGCTACAGCTGATGATCCGGAGAAAGATCTTTCGCCGCTGGATCCAAATAAGTAGTAAGTTTTGCCCATGTGGCGTTAAAACCTAGTGAATTTCAAAAGAGTACGAGCAGTTAAGCTAATACGCCCATACTCTCGCGAAATTTGTTTTTAGTACATTTGATGAAGTCACTCTCTTAAATCTATAAAAGAAGAATTAAGCGAACAACAAACCACTTCACCCACTCACACAAAGAGAATGTCACACCGGCGGTCTGCCTAGTCCCAATCTTTGAGAAGAGAAACTGTTGCTGCTGCTCGTTTTAATCAGCCACTAAGTTTTGGAATGAGTGCAGGCATGGACCGCCGTTTAGCTATTGCGAAGAAGAGGGATCTAAACAAACCAAGATCACTGCACCCCGTAATGTGCCAACGCCTATCTTAAACACAAGTTGCTGACCTAGCACAATGCAGATGTTCTAGCAGAGTACAGTGATACCTCGCTGACGGAACTTATCCCGGTTCATGCCTACCCTCTGAAGTAACTAAACCCTATATTATAATTTTAATATTTTCTATATTATTTCTCACCTCAATTTCAATTTTAATAATTCTATTTATATGGCGAATTGTCATATAACCTTTAATTTTCAGCTACTCTTGCTCAATCTCACTTGCACCTAGGTTAGATAAAGTTTCTCTAACAGTTAATTTTTAAATCTTTTATAGCTTAGTTCCCTAAAATTATCGTTGGCCCTTAGGCGTATCAGCCCCTTAGTATTAATTATGCCTATTTTCATTTAGGTCAAAGCTTTTGGCTTTATGTAATAAAGAATTTCATTTTAAATTATGGAAGAGAATTTTTAAAAAATTGTATTAAGAAAGAGTATTCAGGTTTTTACGTTAAATGTAGTCGAAAAAATTAAGAATTTATGTCATTAAAGCTTTAAGTATTACGCGAAAAATGGTATAAATTCAATCCCGTTTGGTCTAGAACAGTGGTGTCCAAACTCACAAAAGCGTTTGCTTGTGTGCGAAGCAGCGAAACACTAAGGCAAGGTGACGTTTTACTGCTTTACACTGAAAAAATAAAATGCGTAAAATTTAGTTTGTTTTATGTTTGAATCGCACGCATTTTTTTTTTTCAGTGTAAAGCAGTAAAACGTCACCTTGCCTTCGTGTTTCGCTGCTTCGCACACAAGCGAAACGCTTTCATTGTGTGAGTTTGGACACCACTGATTTATAGAATACACATATTCTCTCTCTCTATATATGTTTCACTGCGACGCCGGCAGAATTTGGCTTGCCAACCACGCGTGGCTGCCTTTTCAAATTTTGGACATCGCTGGTCTAGAACGTCGGATTATATTGGAAAACTGTATGACTCTCCTCCCAACTGTTTCTGAGGTCATTTCGTTAATAATGACAGAACAGCGGGTTTTAAAATTGAATTCATGAAACAGTGAATATCTCTACTTTTGTCAACGAATTGTCTTGAATTTGGTGGACTTGGAACGGAGTTTTTTCTCTGTTCATGCAATAGTACATTTGATTTTTAGTTTAAATCAAATTTATACCATAACTTAAACAAAACATTATATTTAATTGCCTACCAAAGCTCCAGAAAGCATAAACCGCAGACGAACAGGAATAAAAATAAAATGGAATTAGTGAACCATTCAAGTGCACGACGAGACGGTAATAAAATGTTGACATTAAAAGTGGAGAAATGCAAGAGGACCACCGACGACTCACTAACTTAACCACTAATGAAACCACATTGCACCACAATAACAACAGCAACAGCTACAACAACAACTACATGCCAACTAATTGAGAACGCGCTTGGCCAAAATGCGAATGAGGTCACACCGCGTGTATACAAGAGAAAATTTGTAAAATATTTTAGAGACATTTCCCATATGTATGTACGGCGGATGGGTTGGTTATTTTGTGGGTGGCTTTTGGGAAGCATTTGTTTCAGCGCATAAAATCGTTTAGTTTTAATTAAAATGGCAAACTTTTCAGTGTGATTTGTGGCTCATATGTGATCAACATTTGGTGTTGAGCAAACAATTATCCAGTTACCATTTTAGCATAATTAACGCGGCGGGCTATTAACCAAAGACAGAGGAAAGTAGCTATGAAGCAAGAATCGAACCAAGAACTTAAGAATTTTTGAGCCAAAGGCTACTCTTAAGTTTCTTAAACTAAAAGAACTGCTTAATTACCCATTGCTTAAAAAATGATTACAAAAAAAAACCACCTCCAACTAATCTGTGAATTCCAGCATCTGCCAACCTTTTAGCATATACTTAGTTATTTTTTGCTCGCCCAACTTCTTCCAGGCATTTCCATTTCTAATTAAATTTCAATGTGAAAAGTATTGTCCTCAATTAGAAATTAGATAAAGAAAAAAACCAGAAGAAACTTTTGCCTTTCCTTTAGTTGCTCTACTTTCAGTGGTAAGACAATTTGCATATTTAATTGGTAATCATTTGACTGTCGACGCTCCTTGAGGGCATTGAAATGGCGATAGAAAGAAATGAGAATCCAACGTTTAGTCGCAGACTGCGCAGCAATTCGTACGCCTGATTAGCAGAATATTTAATTTAATCCATTGTGATTTGCAAAAATAAAACGAAAAGAGCAGTGAATTGAAAACGAAGGGAAAGCGTTAAGCAAACGCAGCAGAACGAACAAAAGAGCTGAGTTTGATTAGCGCATAATCAAATGGCAAATCAAATGATTGATTAATCACATTCAGTGTCTGTGATTGAGATATATTTTAATTGGAAAACCACGAGGAAAAAGAGAAGGGGCTGGCTTGATCGAATGTCTGCTACGTGATTCAGGTTAACGTTTTTGTGCGGAAAATTGATGTGCATATACTACTACCTCCGGCAAATTGAGTTTGGAGCTGCCATATTGTAATGAAAGCATAACAAAAACAGTGGGATAGAGGGAGGGCTAGAGGGAGCAGAGATACGACACAGTTTTCAAATCTCTGCTGCAAGAGGAATGTATGCTCAATGGCAGCCAACTGAAGCTTATCCAGTCAGTTGCGTAGCGGGAGGGGGGACGTGTGGGGATTAACCCTAAAGGAAAAGGAAATTGAAAAAAAAATTTATATGAATATGAATTAAGGCTAAAAAGGATGTGCCAGTTGCAAATCTTCACTTTGAGGAGTTTTTTGTAGAAGCTCTTAAGCCCATAATTCTTTTACTTAAAATTAAAACTAATAAACGCAATATTCTAATAGAAAGATCTACCCAGAGCTCACAAAATATGGTTAACCAAGTGGTTCTATGCTGTCTGCTCACCGAAATGACAGGTACAAATTAAACAGTCTCGCTCACTCTCTCAACAGAACTTTTCTTTTGGTTTCTGATGAGAGAAACGCACGAAGCAGTCTTACGATAACAGCTTAAGGGGAGCATAAGCAACTGAGCAAACCGAAAAATTGGCTGCACACTAGCACTCATACAAACTTGCATTTTATTTTGGCAGACTCTGCCCACAAAGTGTCTCATGGAAACAATTTCTCAGAGACCGAAAAAAAACTATCTTTGGTTGAGCAAAGAGCTCGTTGCGAAAAGACAGAGTTAAAATATTATTTCGGTTTCCTTTTCCTTGGTGACTCTAGTACGGTTCCCGTACTAGAGGGAACCGTCAACGAAAGTTTAGACCACACTAGAACTATCTGTTCTTTTGGTATATCTGTATATAGCTTTCTTTGTTAGACTGTTCCTTGCCACTCCGAAAGAAATTGACATAAGTTTTTAAATCAAATCAGAAATCAGTTTATAGTCAAGTCAACTGCAACAACTATATTGTCAATAGTCAAATGTAACAAAACGACTAATGACTAACATTAAATTTCATTTTTAGTTTTTATGATTTGATTCAGTAGTCATAGTCAACAAATTATTTTGGCTATGTCAATAGTTTAGTCGATTCGAAAATCAAGTAGAATTTTTTTTGATTCAAGTGCTAAACGTACTCAAATCCAAGATGGCTCATTCTTGCTCTAAGCATAGTGCATTGTCAATCACTGAAATGTAGAGGGGGTGGTTGGGTATTCCTGCTGACTTCAAGGATAAAACACACGGGGGTTGAATTTTCCACAAGTATATTGAACTTTTCACTTTCTCTTTCTTTTTCCAATTAACTTACAGACTAGGATTACATTATACTTAAGCCTAGAGTGGTGACTTTTCAAGTCTGTGGTGGAGAGCTTTTTCTATGTTCTAAGAGATTTTTCATGGGCGACTTCCAGATACCCTTACACAAAACATTCCGGCCGCCTTGCAATATTATTGCAAAAAGAATTTAAGGACCAGAATTATTAAAAGAAAGGGAGGAAAAACAAATATTTCATTGGGTACAGGAGCCCGACAATATCCATCCAAAACAGTGTTCTGAGCCAAAGGACCGCCTACATGACTTGTAGGCAGAGCGGAGCAATATGATGTCCGGGTAGACATACGATCCTGGCACCAAAGCGACAGAATGGGGGATGGAACCATCGATCATCAGCTAGGATCATATTGGCGAACTTCTCCTGCATTCCTTCGCTGATGGCCTTGATAGGAGTTCGACAGTGGAAAGCCAGAACCAATTTTGAGCACGAGCTCCCGTGAGAAGGATGAATTTGTTTTCGATCGGAGAATTGCTGTACACCCCGAGTCCGTGCGATGCGTGTGACGGATAGCTTTAAAGCCTTTGCAAAAAGACGCATCGATACGGCTCAGCTGACAGCATGGATCGATCAGCGCTCGTGTCTCGAATGACTTTTCTCCATTATGTAACATAACGGTCGCTGTAGGCAGGACAGAGACACTCTTGTGCTGCAAAAGAAGCTGCAAAGGAGGTTGCAGGTGCCATGGAGCTCGATCGAGTTGGCCTTGCCGGTGATGGAGAGCGACGCTTCTCACGCATATGGAGCAGCGTGTGATGGTCCTTTTAGCGAACTCGACATTTTGCCACCACTCCTACAGGAACGTCCAGTGTTGAGGTGGGCGAGACAGTTGGGGCAGTATTTGTTAACGTGTTACTGCCCGGAGACGCTTCTCAATATTGAGCTCAGGAACGCTGGCATTTCCGGAGAGATGGATTCCACGACAAACTCGGCATCGGAACGAACAGTCCCTCGGGATGTTTGTGCTCCGGTTCACGAGTGACGAGGTGCCATTAGTAGAGATATATGTTGGTAGAAGAGGATAAATGATTAGATTTGTGGAATGTATGAGTTAATGGACGACACGAGGATTAGTTGGTTTGTTGGATCTGGACTGTAACATCTATAGAAAAGTAGGATAATTTAATTGGCAGGCTGGATTTGCGCTGTAACATCTATAGAAGTAGAATAAGTTTTGCTATAGGCCTCTTGATCACACCACGAGCCGTCATTACGTCGACCCACTCTGACCTTATCATCAGCGCCTGGATAAGTCAGTTGAACTCTCGACCTAGACGCCACTGTTCCGGAATGTTCTCTTCCTTTATGATGACCATATCTCCAATTTGGATATTTCTGGAGGAGATTGCCACTTATTCCGTTTGTAATTCTTTTTTAGGTACTCCTCTTTCCACCTAAAACAAAACTGTTATTGAGCGCTTTTAGGCGCTGAAAACGATTAAGGGATGGACGTTGCGGGTTGAGTAATTTCTGGCTCAGAGACTGACAGGTAGTGGACCTCCGACTAGAAATGACCGGGGCTTGGAGCCAACAAGTTCCGTTGGGTCTTCGGACATAGGAGAGAGTGGCCTCGAGTTGAGGGCAAGCCTCAATCTTTGAAAGGAGGGTAGACAACTCTTCGAACGTATATTTAAAGCGTTGAAGTCGACTTGTAGAAGAGTGTCTTAAAACTCTTAACGCCCGCCTCCCGCAGCCACCCATATGGGGAGCGCCGGAGGATTAAAACGCCACGACACAGATTGATGGAAATACTTTGAAGTGATGAGTTTCTTAGTAGCCTCAAGAAGTCTTCGAGAGAACTTTCGAGGCTCCTACAAAAGTTTTGCCATTGTCGGGAATACATCTGTTGAGGACAGCCGCGTCTCGCCACAAAGCGTGCAAACGCAGCCAAGAACTTCTCCGTTGTCAGATCAGATGTGGCCTCTAGATGGATTTCCTTTGTGCTGAAGCTCACAAAGACACACACATATCCCTTTGTGATAAGACAAGCTCGTCCTGTATAATTTTTAATGTCAAATGGTCCCGCGAAATCAACCCCGGTATGAGTAAAGGGCCGAGACCAAGTGGATCTTGCAGCCGGCAGGTCACCCATGAGTTGCGTCTGAAGCTTCTTCTTATGGATCAGGCAAACCTTGCACGAGCTAATTGTGGACTTAACAAGGATTCTGAGCTTAGGGATCCAGTATTTTGCCCGGATTAGGCGAATCATCAACTGGTTTCCTCCATGGAGAGTTATATGATGTGTAAATCGAACTAGTAGGCGGGCAAAACAACATGTGTAGGGAATTATAACCGGATGACGCTCATCATAGTTAAGAGTATCTGATGCTCTCGCACGACCGCACGCTCTTAGGACACCGTGCTTATCAATAAACGGATTCAGATTTAGGATGGTGCTCGATGATGGAATTTGCTGATTGTTGACTAAACAGCTATACTCTTTTGACAACTCTCTACGCTGAGTAGCCACGATGAGCAGCTCTTGAGCATCAGACAACTCTTTTGCACTGAGATCTCTTAGGACGGGCGTGGACTTGTGTTTGCAATTATTTATGAAGCGGAAAACATAGGCAATGACCCGCAAGGCTTTGTCAAAGCTAGAAAAGCGATCAAGAATGTCAAGGACAGGTGGTACTTTTCCGAAATTGCATTTGATGGCTCGCTGTTCGATGTCTGTTTCGTGCACCGTTTCAACTGGAGTTGGCCACTGACTTTGTGGTAGAGGAAGCCACTCTGGTCCGTGCCACCACAACTTGTTCTCTACCAATTCTTGTGACGATAAGCCTCTGCTGGCCATGTCAGCTGGATTAAGTTCCGACCGGACGTGCGACCATTTCGAAACGTCGGTGGACTGAGCTATTTTTGCTACTCTGTTCGCTACAAAAGTAGTCCACTTGCAGGGGGGCTTATTCAACCAAGCCAATACTATGGTAGAGTCGGTCCAATAGTATACCTCAAAATCGGATACAGGCAGTCTTGAGAAGAGGGCTGCTGATAATTCTGCTAGGAGCACAGCACCGCAAAGCTCTAGCCGAGGCAAAGAAACGGTCCTTACTGGAGCTACCCTTGTTTTTTGCTGTCTAGCGGGTGAATCGACACCTCGTTCGGTTTCCCACTCGAGCGTAAATAGCCGCGCCGTAAGCTCGTTGCGAAGCATCACAGAAGCCGTGATATTGTATCCGTGCTTCTGGATGATAACCGACCCATCTTGGGATTCGAATTTCAGCTAGCCTAGGGTAACTTTGAACGAACTGCACCCACTTGTGGATAAGTTCGGAGGGCAATGGATCATCCCAACCGAGTTGCAACAGCCAAATCTCTTGCATAAATATTTTTTGCCTGCACAACAAAGGGTGCCAGCCAGCCCGCTGGGTCAAATAGCTTGGAAATTTGGGACAGAACTTCTCTCTTTGTGAAGGTGGATTTTAATGGAGGTATGGAAGGAGAGAAAAGAACTCATCAGACCTTGCGTGCCATCAAATTCCCAAAGTTTTTTGCTGTGCTGGCATCATCAATTTCCAAGGAAATCTGCACACAACAGATGATCCTTACGAATATCACCTAGCACTGCCTTTGTGTTGGATGGCCATTTCCTTAATGGAAAGAGCAGCGCTTTCAGAATAATTGGAGTTCTGCTATGGCCGGCTTCGCGTGGTGCTGTGTATGAGCACCCGCTAGCACATCATCCACATACATGGCTTTGGCAATTATGCGCTCGCCAGAGGATACTGGTCGAGTATGTCGTGAGACAGCTGTTGTAAAACGCGAATCGCCAGAGAAAGGAGCACGTGGTACTCCAAATGTGACCGTGCTGAGCTCAAAGTCACAGAGTTCTCACTTGCCGGTTGCGGAAAGAATTCGTTGAAAGCGCGTGTGTTGCGGATCTACAAGGATCTGTCGATACATTTTTGTTATGTCCGCATTAGCCTCATGGCGGAAAAAACGCCACCTCAGAATTTGTAGGGTCAGGTCGGATTGGAGAACCGGTCCTGGATGAAGGATATCATTAAGGCTCTTGCCATTCGTGGTCGGATTGGAAGCGTTAAATACAACGCGGACCTGAGTAGTGGTGCTATCTGGCTTAAAGACAGCATGATGAGGCAAATAGTAGGACTTAGAATTGTCACTTGTTGGAACTTGTTTCATATGGCCCAAAGTCAAATACTCTTGGATCACTGAGTCATATTGATCTTTCAGCGTGGTATTTCTTGTCATACGACTTTCATTTCTGAGAAATTGAGCTAGCGCCAGAGACCTTGATGACCCAAATCGATATTGTTAGGATCCCTGAATGGAAGAGTGACGATATGCCTACCGTCCTCATTCCTTCGTGTGTTCGAACGAAATTGTTCTCACAAAAGGCGTCAGAATCTTTCACAATCTCTACTGGCACATCCTCCACCTCCCAAAACTTGGTGAGAAGTGCATCAAGGCTCACATCTGGGCTTATCGAAACCTGAGTAGAGAAGGCGGAAATTGGTTTGGAAGTCGCCTCCGAAACTGGACCAGTAAGAATACAGCCAAAGATGGTCTCCGGGCCGAGAAGCGTGCCAGACAAATTTGGATAAGAGCCGCCCAGCAAAATAGATGGAAGTATATCAGCACCTATAAGAACATCTATCTGCGCGCTTTGATAAAAGGATGGGTCAGCCAATTGGAGGTCTGGCAGATCCCTAAGGGTGCTTTGCTGGATGCTACATGATGGCAAGTTTTCGGCTAAGTGCGGGAGAACAAATGCCGTTGCTTCAATTTGAATTCTTGGTCTTGACGGAGAGCCTATATGGAGGTGACAAAGCTTGTGAGGCTGCGCTGCCACAGCGCGGTTCAATCACCAAACTTGCGCTTGAATAGATTGAGAGGGGAGCTTTACCACCTTGAACAGTCGTTCAGTTATGAAAGTCGCCTCTGATCCGGGTCGATCAGAGCACGCGCCGTGTATTTTGTACCCAAATGACATACGTCGATAGAGCAGTTCCTAGAAGCACGCCTTGCCTATTAGCAGCGAAATAGTTTTGAATATTTGGCTGTTGGGAAGAAGTGGACTGTACATTCTGATTTGGAGTATTCAAAACAGCTTGGTTTGAGGAAATGAAACTGAGGGTCCTTGAGATGGAGCGCCACGATGAAGGAGTGTATTGTGGCGTCCTTTACATTGAAGCAGTTGTGGGCACTGCTGCAATCCTTTACGGATGGCCCCTAGCGAAACAATTTAGACACAATTTGAGCTGCTTGATGTATGTCTCTCTTTCACTTACAGGCATTTGGAGGAAGCGAGGGCACAAACGGATCGGATGATTTTCTTTATGGCATAATTTACATGTCTGACTCTGAACGCTGACCTTTGTCTCGAATGACCTTATGTTCTTGGTTGCAGTATCTTTTCGATAAGGTCTCTGACTATTTTGAGTGCTTGTGCCCGATTGCATGTCCTCAATAGCTTCTAAGGTCCGATAGCGTTCTGATAGAAGGAATTCAGATGTAGCCATGATGGAATATCTGCTTTGTTAGTGATAGATTTTCCCAAAGCGAAAGCGTTAACTTGGCAACTTAGGAAGAGCAAAGAAAGACTAGTATGCAGTCCCAGTTTTCGATGCTGACCTTGGTACAAGTCTAGGGCCGTCAAGCATCCCTGGATAGTACTCTGAAGATTTTTCAAAGCAGTCCCAGACTCCTGGGAAACAGTGGGAAGGTTGAACAGAATCTTTAGTTGGCTGTTGACCAGAAGTCGTTTATTTTCGAATCTCGTTTTTAAATTGTCCCAGGCCGATTTGAACCCGTCATTGGTAAGTGGGGACTTAGTGACAATATCTTTGGCTTCACCGCTGGTCTTAGTGATCAGATGGAACAGTTTTTCAACATCAGTAAGCCTTGGATTTTCGATATAAACTGCAGAAAAAAAAGTCCCGAAAGTGGGCCATTTCAGATATTCACGAAAGACTTCTGTGTCACATGGAGGAAGGATGCAGCCTCTTGACGTAGGCGTTGCACCTTGTGAACGCTGTCCACTTGGAGTTGTAGCGTTCTCGATTTGCTCACTAAGCTGAGCTGCACATCTTTCATACACTGTGTAACAGTGTTCGTATTTTGCTTGGATGACTGGCAAATCAGCACTGGCTTCCTCTTGAAAGAGAGCCTTGGAACATAACTCGTATTCTTGTTCGACCTTATCCCATGTTTGCAGGGAGCGGACTGGTCAGCGTAGCGAACTTGGAGCATATAAGAGACACCCCCGTAGTTGAACCAGTAGCAATTCTGGATTCAAACTGACTGAGTTTATCAGTCACGGAACGAAATGAATTCAGAGCCATCTTACTGCACTCTGAGCTTTTTGGATTGTTGACCGAGTATTTCGAGAGTCTGGTCACTTAATTGAATTTTGTCAACTTTTTTTTACTTCCGACGCTGAAATTTCACTCTTTGGTCGTGATGAAAGTGTAGTTGGAGTACTTATTTTGGGGGCTCGGGAAGTGGGACGAGGGTCGTTTGGAATCGCGCTGGGGTGGGACTGATAACCGCTTATTACTGCCTGGATTACTCCCTGTGGACATACTATGCACGAGTGGATCTCGTTTCTAGCAGTTCCCCTCACAAGAATATTTTTCAAAGTACAATAATTTGTATATAAAATACACCAAAAAGTATGGAGATTGGTTACAATAGGAACGTTTGGAATAATACAATTTGTTTTAGGTTGGAACGAGTGGAATCGGACTCTAGAAAAATTCCAATTGTTTTGTAGTCTTACTGGGCTTTTCTACATTACTTCCAGAAAATAATATAATATAAATATAAATAAATGGAACGCAATGGAATGGAACCTTTGGATAGTATGATGATTAGCATTGTTTTTATATTGTATTTATTATTTATTTTGGTTTCTTCAACTTCTTTGCTCCAAGTGATCCGATGGTTTGGTATTTCTATAATGTTGGCGTACGGTCACACAAAATTGTATTTTCATACCTTGGAACAATTTGCCGCCAAAATGTACTTGTAAGTGTGTGTGGTTAATGATGTAAATGTATGCGAAATTGCAGCGCCAAATGGGTATGTTTATGTGTATCGGTTATTGAAGTTGTTGATGTAAATATAATTTTTAAATGTTTGCACAAATGGATTTGTTAGTAGGTGATTATGGATGATTATAGGAAAATGCAATATATGTTTGAAGACCCCAGAGTGTGTGTTGTGTGTGTGGGTAGTGGAGGCTTGCTGATATGTATGAAGTTTTTTGGTTGGATTGTGAGATTATTTAAAAAAACACTTTTTTTGACGACCGAACGATGCAAATGTTAGTTAAAGTGATGGAAAAAGGATACAAGATGAATTTCCCTTTAGACCCCCACTGCACTTGTTGAAGGTTATTAACATACAAATGTACATACGTATATATGTGGACAATTGCTATGCATTTATATGTACACAGCTCGAGAGAAATCTGCACCTTTTCTATGCACTTGCACTGCACTTACTGTATGTATGTGTATGTCTCAACCCCTTGTTTTTATGGACGGAATAAAAAACAAGCACATCACCAATTTTTCCACACACTTTAGTATGGAGCCCCGGAAATGTACTTAGCTTGTGGTTTTGAAGAGGATCCAAATAAAAAACAGCAGAAGTCCACCGTTGCGAGCTGGGGCGAGCAGATAAAAAACCAATTTATTTGTAGGGATCTGGCTCGATAGGACCAAAAATGTAAATATAGCAGAGGGTGGTTGGGTATTACTGCTGACTTCAAGGATAAAACACGGGGTTGATTTTTCCACAAGTATATTGAACTTTTCACTTTCACTTTCTTTCCAATTAACCCACAGACTAGAGTTACATTATACTTAAGCCTGAGTGGTGACTTTTCAAGTCTGTGGTGAGAAGCTTTTTCTATGTTCTAAGATTTTCATGGGCGACTTCCAGATACCCTT